>CM046885.1:2131764-2545784 GCA_025688845.1 Cucumis hystrix
AATAATAATAATAATAATAATAATAATAATAATAATAATAATAATAATAACCAAGCAATATGTGATGTTTTAAAGTAATTGAGTTATGTTGATCATATATATGTTTTTTTTAGTCGAGATAATTTAAAAAGTGTGTTGCATATGATTATATTTGTTGTTGTTTATTAATATATTGAGATCTACTCAAATTCATATTCAATAAATGAAATCTAAATGTGTAGTTGAAAATAATTGAATCAATTGTGTTTGAAAATTACCTCAACTCATTCACTTTTTTTCATATACTTTTGTTACATACTGTTAAATCATGAATATGCAACAATTATTGTTATCGTTATAAAAATCGTTCTAATTAATCTTAGTCGAGACTAATAAAGATAATAATACAAGAGTAAACAACCCCATCAAATTATATTTGCAAATTGTGTTAACTAAATGTGACTAAAAACAATACAATTACGCTTGTGATTGCTCTATTAATGAAAAACGGGATTAAATTTAAATAAAAAACAATTTAATTGTTGTGGTATTGAAAAAGAAAGAAAGACTTTGTGGGAATGAAAGGGTGTGGAGAGAATTTTTGAGTTGATTTAAGATGTGACACGTCTTTATAAAGAATAAACAATATTAGTACACATAATTAGAGTAGATGATGTAGAATAGGCTTTGTAGAATTAATATGAAATTAATGTGGTTAGGTGAGTAGAAATGTGTGTTTTATAAGATGTGGATAATTTAAGTATAAGCATTGATTAAAAGAAAATGGAAAAAAAGAAAGAAAAAAGGAAAAAAAAAAGGGTCCACAAAACATAAATGGGATGGGGGAATTGAATGATGAAGTTTAATTGAGAAAGGCAATTCCAACCATACTTCTTTCTCTTTCTATTAACCAAAGGAGAAACCCAAACTGCCAAATTAAAACAACTTTAAAATTTATTAACTTTCCATGGCTTCTTTTTTGGAATTTTGTTATTTTTAATGCTCATTGCCACCCCAAAAGAATAACCTATCTTTTCTTTTTTTTCTCTCTCTTTTAGAACAACAAACACAAACACAAAAGCCAACCATTAAAAAAAAAAAAAAAAAAAAAAGAAGAAGAAGAAGAAGAAAGAAATAGCATCAAAATGAGTGTTCAAGCCCTGTGGTTTAATAATGAAAATTACGAGCATGAGTAGCTAACTCACGTGCAAAAAAGTTACATCTACGGTTGCCCAAGAGAAAACCAAATACGAAACCTATGTTATCAAAAATAGTAATATTAGAGGTTGTCTTTCTTCGATTACCAAAGTTTCAATATTTATCATTACTATTATTAGATGACTTAATAATTATTTAATGAAAATGGGATGAGCTTCCACCATAAACATCAAAAGTATAATGGCTCTTCATTGCGTAGTTGTTGTATATTTTATGCAACACATGGTTATTTTCTATTTTTAGAAAAGTAAGAGCTCGTATAGACATGTAATGACTCAACTCTTTATACTAAACTAAGGTCATCATCTAAAAGATATAATAAAAGTAATCACTTAACAGTTTTACCGTTTCGTGAAAAGAGGAAAATTATATCTTTAATAAAAAAACTTTCAACAATTGTTCATGAAACATAATTTGACAAAATCCGTAAAAGTACCATGAGAATAAGCTCGAGCTGGTTCTAACTAATTTTAAAGAATATAATTTTTTTAAAAAATAAATAATTAAAATGTTTTAAATAAAAAAGACTGAAAACGAATAAATGAAAAGTGGAAGCAAAACTGAGTCCCTATATGACATGTTACAGGTCCTTTTTGTTGCTTGCTAGCTTCCCATTTTCTTTACCTATTGGTTCCACAAGGTGATTTGCTAACTTTCCATTAGGGGTATCATAAAATAATAATATCATGTGTCTGATGGAAGACACCTGATCTAATGATCTTGTGGAACACTCATAGTCTGATAATTTTGAAGGAACATACAACATAGCGTGTATTCCTGTCAGGCCACATATAGAGATTAATAGATTGGTGGTCTCGTCATATGCACACAATCATAGAGTTGTAAAAGGTGGTGATCCCGAGGGACACTATACATGTGGAATATCCAACCTAACAACCAAAGTTAACAGACACCACAACCCAAAAACATGTAACAATCATCATAAACACGACATGAAACATCGTTTATAATCATGTAATCCATAAAACATCCACAGTCACCATAATACATTAGTCATCAACTACAACATCTCATTATGCATTTTTAGCTACCATCAATGTAAAATGAGTAAATACATGTAGACTCTTAAATTTAATTTCGAGGGTCCAGTAATAGAACTTCTTACTTGAGAGATTAGCTAAAATAATGTTCCTCCGTTGATAGACAAAATAATTCCCCAATTAAACACTTAACGAAAATTTAAATAACTTAAATTAATAAAATTAACAATGATAAAAAAGTTCCACAAATCAAGTTTCCAAATTCAACTAATCGAACCTTCAAGGAAAAATTCCAATTAGAACCAAAATTGTAAAAAATTATCATTTGATGGGTATATCCAAAACCCAAAAAAACACATCAAAATCTTACCAAAAGTGTCTTTAAAAAAAACTAAAATCGACTTGGCTTGGGAGGAAGAGGCACAACTTCACTTGACTCGAAAACAAAAGGAGATTGGCTAGGTGAGGGATGCACGACTAAGAGGAGGCCCTTCGGCTTGCGTCGGCTCAGGTGGAAGGATGCGCAACTGAGCGACATGACCGACAACTAGCAATTGTGAGCAATGAACGTTGATAGAGGAGGCTGCTTGGGTAGGGTTATATCGTAAAGGAGAAGAAGTGTTTTTTTTATTGGAGACATTTTCAAATATAGTAAATAAAATAATAGTAATAATACTTTATTATTAGAAACATTTTCAAATATAGTAAAATAAACTAAAATATTTATAAACTATACTAAAATTTTGGATTCTATCAGTAATAGAAGCTAATAATTAAGCTTCTATCACTATCCCTCGTAGAAGTCTATCTTTGATAAAATTTGAAAGTTTGCTATATTTTGTAAATATTTTACTATATTTTGTAAATATTTTATTAAATTTACCATTTTTGATAAATTTTTTTTTTTTTTATTATTATTATATTTTCCTTTTTCCTAATCATTTTTCAATAAATTAATTCAACTCTCTTCCCTTCCCTCGATCGAGAACATAATTTTGAAAGCACCATAATCTCATGGTGAACATATGCTAAACAATAGTCATGCCCAAGTTGGAGTGGTTTACACTATTAAGTATCAACGTGCAGCTTATAAGTATGATTTAGATAATAGAACACATAAAACACGATATCTTAAAAAAAAATAGTACATTCTTATTTTATCTTTTACAAGATGAAACAATATAAATGATTATTTCACTAATTATAATATTTTATAAAAAAATAGTTGGTACAAAAAAAAAACAAATTTTACGTATATCACATGTGGTATAAGTTAGTATATATATATATATATATAAAAATGTCTGAAGTAACATGTAATATATTAGATGATGAGATTTATTTTTAATTAAGCAGATCTATGAAGTTAAGTAATTGATAAATCAAGTTGTTATTTTTATAATTATTGTGATATATATATATAAACAAAAATGGATATATTAATAGCCAAATTGAATATTTTCTTAAGAGAATCATTATTTAATATATATTCCTTCTCCTCATGGAATGTGACAAAGCTAATCATTATTTAATATTAAATTCATTAAATGTATATTTGGTAGAATTTGAGCAATATCCAAGATATTTAAGAATAAAGAACAAAACTTGTTTGTATTTAATTCAAAGTAAAACTATCAAATTCTATTCAAATATACATTCAAAAATAATAATAAAAAGGAATCTAATCTAAAATATATACTATGCATTTAATTAATTAGATAATTCCAAACAGTTATTAAAAATATATATTATGTATTATTTAATTATAAATTATCATAAATGGTTAATAAGGTATCTCTTCTAACAACAAAATCTTCCAAATTTAGTTTTCTCCGTGTCGAATCCATTAAAATAGATTTACCTTGAATTTATGAATTATACTAGAACCATAGGCAAAGTCAGAATTGATATAATTCTATAAACGGGCGATATGCCTTCAATTTGCTGCGGTTTTTTTTCGAGATATTATCTATAATTTTGCTAAAAAAATCTTTAAACTTAGGAGATAAATGGCAAAATCCAAGTTTTAGTTTGGACAAATAACAAAAAATCAAAGAAATGGATTGTGGTTGCAGTGGCTTGCCTCCGTCTGTCCACGATCTCCACTGTCTCTTCACATCCTCCTCAAATGTAACCAAATATTACGAAAGTATTTTCCTAGTTTTTTAGGATTTCTTGACCCAAAAGAAATCTCATTTGTTTATTAACATTTTTTAACTAATAAATTTAAAAATAATTAAACATATTTCTACTTCGATAAAATACACTGTTTTATAAATTACATTGTATTTGTTCTTTATAACTGCAATTTCTACAAACTTGATTTACAGTTGATTGTACATAGATTTTGAATTATTTGTATTTCATCGTCTATACCAAAGAAAATCAACTAATTACTTCAAAAGTGTTTGAAATACATTGTATTATTATACTTTCTGATTGCAAATTATATAAATTTAACTTGTATCATCATCATACATCTATTAGAATTGTATCTGATGTGTTCTACAAGAAGAAACAAACCCCTAAAAATAAACTTGATTTTTATTATACTTTTCCATTACAAATCAATCATCAAAGTTTCTATTGCATTTGATTCAAAGATTGTATACAACCAAAAGCTACCGTCCAGTTAAATTTCATGATAGAGGGAAGAATATTGTATACAACCAACGTCGGGTTTACTTTAGTTCCTTTATCTTTTGATCCTATTAGGTTGGAATCTACTAAGAAAATACATCAATGTGACTATACCACATGCAAATTGTGGTTTTTAAAAGTATATTTCATCTTGTTCTTTGCCACGTGTACACATATTTTTTTTTTCTTTCTAAAATTAATTTAAAAAAAAGTGTCGTGTGTGAGAAATAAAGAACATGCTGAAACTATATATTCAACATTTTACCTGCTTTTTATAATTAGTTTTTACTACAAAGTTTATTTGAATTTGTTTTGATTTGATCTACAAACTCCAAACAGTATCCATTTACGTTTTTTTCATTTTGGTCATATTAAACATTCTTTTTTTTTTTTAATATTTTGTTGTAGTCTTACAAACTTTTTAAAATATATCAATGTGGTCATTCTTATATTATTTCTTTTTTCATATAGTATTCATCTGTTGACATTTTTTCTATTTGTTAAAATGAATTGGTACTTAAATCTTTCTTTTTATAAAAAGGAAACATGCCTGAGAAAAATAATGTGGTCTATAAACATGTCACACATGTCATTTGTTTATTAAAAAAAATAATATGAGTTAAAATTTATTTGAGTTCTATAGGCTTCTGTCTAAGTTTTTATTAATATATTGTTAATGACTATTGTTGGGAGAAATTAACATTGATAGTCGTTATCAATGATAACAATTGGTAATATTTTAAAACAAAACATATTTTGAAGTTTTACGTAGATAACTTTTTTCAATTAATACAAATATTATAATTGTAGAGATGACGATATATTTAATATTAAAAATATAATAAAGAATAGAGTATTTCATATTTTTCATAATGACTCTTATATTTAGAAGGATTAAAGATGAAAAAAACAGAACAAATTACTACCCATATCTTACTATAAAACTCTATCTCATTGACAATATTAATATTAGTTAACACATTTTATTATATTGTGCATTTTATATTATGTTAACACATTGCTTTGTTGTTTTAATGAAAAGAAATACAATGCATGTTAATTAAAAAGACAATAATACTAATACAACAACTTAATGTGTTTATATCTTGTGATATTTAACTTAGCTAAATCTTTAGAGATGTGCCTTTTTTTATATATAAAAAAAATGTTTAATTTACTTAGGGTGAGGAAGACATTAGTGTTTATTTGGAGTTTAATTTTTATAATGTTAGATTTTTTGTTATTAGTTTTTTTTTTTTAATTTCAATTTTTTTTTTTTGGTATAATTTTAGATATTATTTGTTACTAGATTCTTTAATTTGAGTGAATATTTGTGTAATAATTAGTGATTAATGACGAATTTTTTTAACTATTAAAAAAATATAGTAGTAAAAGAAGTATCAAATTTAAAAGAATATTTGCATAAGGTTTTCAGTTAAAGAAAGAAAAGGAAAGAAGCATTAAATTAAGGAAAAAAGAAAAATATGGAAATAAGTATTAAATTTTATAAAAAATTAGTTATTTAGTTTTTTGCAATAGTAAATTGTAATTAAATTTTTTTAAAAAAGGTTGGTCGATTAAAAAAAAAGGGAGAAAATTGAAAACAAAATCTAAATAGTTTGAAAAGTACGGTATTTGAATAAATATTTTGGAAAAGTGAATATGGTTAACTAACCATTAACCACTTTATTTGGGTGAAGAATTAATTATTAAGAGTTAACCACCTTGATTTGAATATTATTGGAATATTGTTGAACATTGAGCAATGAGGTCAATTCATTCCTAAAAATCACGAATCGAATCTTTTAATCTAAATAATCAAAGTGTAATTATTATTATTATGTATATTTATATTTTAATATATATTGATATACATATCTATTATCTACCACCTTTGTAGATAAGATCATAAATAAATTAATTATCAAATCGGTGTTAATCATTTTTAATTATAATTATATTCATCCATTTTCATTAAATCAATATTAATACCATTTTTTATTAAATACATTTGGAAAAAATGATCAATTTTAATTTTTTGTAATTCAATTTCTCCTAATTTACGGCCTATTGTTAACAAAGAAAAAGTAATAAAAATATTCACGAAAATGCCAAAATAAACCAAACTCAACTTAGTGATAGTATGTAAGTTTATATGCTGTTAGTTTGTTGGCCAATTCGTCACTAATCCAAAGATGCAAATTGGAGAATTCTTCAAACACTTCAATTTCACTTCTCAAAATATTTTAATTTCAATTTAGTCTTTGATTCAACAAATTATGTTTGTATGGCGATTTTAGATTTCTCCTCTCTTTTGAAAGCACACAAACTCTACAAATTTGCATGGATCATATCCCACCCCTTGGCATAATAGTTTAGATAGTTTAGATAAAAATGAAGTCTTTTAATTGAAAAAAAATAGAAGAATGGTTATGAATAAAAAAATAAAAAAACGAAACTATTTATAAAATATAGTAAAGAAAAAAAAAATTGTATTGATTTTGCATAACTTTTTCACTTGTCAAAATTACTACAAATATAGTGTTTGGCAAATCCAAAGAAAGTAATTTTAGAAAAATAACAAACCACTCCAAACTAGTTTTTGAAGGATTATCTCTTTAGTGATGTTGGAAAATTGATTAATCGGGAATTACCACCGTATTTTTTAAGTTTTTGAAATATCTAATACCTTTTTTTTTTTTAGTAATTGATAGTTATAAAATTATTTTTAGCTTTAAAAGAAAATCAATTTTTTTTAAGAGTTTGTTGTTAGAGATAACTTTGATTATTTGGAAATCAATTTTACAAAATTGATAGAACCTAAATCTTTTTTTTCTAAAATCACTGCTCTAGCTTTCACTTTCAAACATATCCTTACATGAGCTAGATAAAATTGGATTAATTTTGTAAATAGTTTTAAAGTCGAAGAACTGATGTAAAAATAAATTTTAGAACAACTATATAATAAGTCTACCAAAATTTCTGAAAATATATCTACAGATTATTTTTTTGTATTTTATAATTTATTAAACTCGTAATTGGAAGTGAAATTTTTTAGAAAGTTAAAAAGTGCTGAAACTTTTTAAAATTTTCGATAAAAATAAAAAATAAAAAATTTGTGACGGTGAAATTTGATACAAAAGCGTAAAACAATCTTAGAAGGGTGGATCACGTTTGATGAGTCAGCATAAATAAGCTGAGATGGAAATAAAACTAATTTTAATTGGCCAGCATTCAAGAAAGGCAGATGACAAGCTGCGTGTGCGCCTCCGAACTCCATGCATATTCCTCACGCTACCACGTGCCAAGTCAGCAATATATCCCTAACAACATGGGACCCACTCATCCTCAACAAATCAACGGCCGCGATCAAACCTCTCATCTCCCTTACCCTTTTTTCTCCCCTCGACTCCACGTTCTTTTTTGCCTAAACACGTGGCAGCTCCCTCTCCTGATCACCTGCATTAACCTCCACCATAACCACAAGAATCCACGATACCCAACTCGACAACACGACAGGACGAGGATAATATCGTCATTTTGGATTATAAAGAAAGCAGTTGCAAAGGAAATAAAATGATACGTAGCACAGAGGAGTAAAGTTATGGTGGTGAAAGAAGAAGACGCGAAGGCCACGAGTTGAAGACTTTGGGGACTTTCAATCGAATTAAAAAAGAAAAAGAAAATCCAAAATTGACCATTTAAATTGAGAAGAATTTGTATTTTCGTTTTCGAGTAACGCGATTGGTGTAATCCTTTTCGGAAAAGAAAATGTTGATTTAATCCTTTTCGGAAAAGAAAATGCTGATTTAATCCTTTCGATTTAACCAGTCTCGTTGCCTCCTCCACCGGCGCCGTCGTTGTTTGAATCAATCACAATCAGACTTTCAGCCGAAAAGCGATTTCAAGAAATATTAGGGTAGGCAATCAATCGTCTTCCCCATCCTTCCATTCTTCTTTAATTTGTCTCTCCACTCCAATCCAATCCAATCCAATCCAATGGCTTCTTTAGGAATTCGATGTGGAGGAAATTGCGGTGTCTTGAATCTTAACGACGGATGCGATCACAAACCATTCCCTCCTCCTCGTTCTGTAGTCGTTTCCTCCGCAAGATTAAGGAAACCAAGGAGTTACATTACCTCGATGAAGAGTTTAGAGCCGGTGAATAGAAGAAAAAACGGAAACGATGAAGTAATTTCATGCGAGAAGTTAGATGAATGGATGAAGGAATCAGTGGTTGACATTGTGAAGAATCTTCGAGAAGCACCTCTGTTTGTAAGATTTTACAAAGAGAATGGGAAAACGGCGAGATACGAAACGGAGAAGGCGGTGGAGGAAGATAGATGGCCCATCTTGGAAAAACAATGGAAAAAAGGAGCAGAAGCGACGCCGGAAGGGATCATATTCGTACAGAAGCTTGAAGAAGAAGAAGAAGAAGTTGAAATAGAAGGGGAACCGAAGGCGTGGGGGATTGTAGTACAAGGGAGAGGAGTTGAAAGAGGAGCACCGGTGTGTTACTTGTTGAAGACGAGTAGAGCGGCGGGGTTAGGGCTATGGTGTACGCATTTCTGCTTGGTTAGGGTTAAGAATTTCAGAGAGACGACGAAATCGCAGCTTCAAAATTGTTGGTTGGTGCAGAATCAATGAAGAAGAAGAACAGTGGCGGTTCAATTGGTAAAACACACTCGTAATTTCAAATTCAATACTCAAGTGACGTAATTGCTCATAGTTTTTTATTTTTTTTGGGAGTTTGTGTTCTGATCGATAGGGAATTTCGAAGTACTTTCGGAGAGGGATAATTAGTTTTTTTATTTTTTTTATTTTTTTTATTGTTAATTATTTAGTTATATATATAATATCTAATTAGTTAATTCCAAACTATACCTATGCTCATCTCTCACTCTTTTGGATTTACGCAAAATTGTTTCTACATTTGGATTACTTGAAGTGGAATACTTCCTTCCTTTAGGTGTTTGGAGATGTTCATCCACTTTAATTATGTCCATATATTTTGAGTTTAGCATTTTTCTTAGTTTATGATTTTGATTTTAGGCCAAGTTTGCCCACTCCAAAGTTATAAATGCAATAGTGTTACTAGTAAACAAAACTCTATTTTACAAAGAAATATTGTTATCATTGATAAAATCAAATTCAAGCTAAAACGAAATATTTTAGAATTTAAAATAAAATAAAAACTAAACACAAGGGCAATACATACTTTTATTTTAATAAAACTATCTTTTACAAACTATAGTTTACTTCAACGCATGTTGGTATGAACCTCTTTCCTTTCAAATTGTTTTTGGTATTAAAATAATATGTTATTTATTTTTAAAAACCCAAATTTTTAAAATCAAATTTTATCAAATAAAACTTGAAGGTTTCTAAAAGTCATAATGCTTTTAGTAGATTCAAAAAGTTGAAATACTGAGTTTGTTCTTTTCTTTAAAAAAAAAAAAGGTTTGGCTACCATTTTAGAAGTTGAAAATATTGGAGTTTTGTTTTCAAAATTTTCAATTTTGAAACTTAATTTTCATTTACAAGTACTATTCAAATTTTGCTTTTAAAGGATAAATTGAGTTGGTTTGATGGTGAATCTAAAAGAATTGGATTATAGAAAACATAAAAATGTAATGAATTGATTGTTGTGCTTTCATAGACATTTTGGTTGAATATAGTTTATAGTTATATTTAGATCCCATTAGTTGTATTCTATATTTGTATTCTACATCATATTTAATAGTTAATTAATTTGGTCAACTCAAAGTCAAAAGTTATTAATATGAGCCTTCATAGTTCATCAAATTATTTACTTTTAATAATTGAATTAATTAATTACCCATTCAAAAAACTAATTAGTCAACTAAATCAAATTCACCCCAACCAAAAGCCAATGTCAAATATATGGAAACAATCCCACCGCCAATGAGAGCTAGCTCATCTATTCAACAATTTTAGTCACCTACTACATTGCTGTTAGATCCTTAGATATAACCAAATTGATTTTCTCATTATTCCTCCAAGATGATAATGCCTTTTGTCACAAATTTCAGTCGAGTTAACTAAACTTTCGAAATTTATAAAAAATAACTCTCTAAAATTTTCATCTTTTACAACTAACACATTTTTTTAGAGTTCTTTTAAATAGCTCTTCTCGCTGATGCTTTATGGTTGAGATCAAGCCTAAGATTAAGTTAGTCGCGAAAAAATTATTAGATCAATGTTTTAAAAACTCCACCTTGGTTTGATCAATAAGTTTAGGCACTCAGAATATCTTATTTGTACAGTTTGGGGTTTTCTTCTCTTTCCAAAAAAATTTTCTACACAAAATCACAAAAACAAGGTTATTTATCTTGTCTTTATTAAAGATTGTTTGATTTCTGCGTTTCATTCGTTTACGTAATCTCAATGTAAACACACAAAATCTCGAAAGGAATTCGTACGTTTTGCCTCATATTGCCTAAAAGAATTAAAATTCAGGTGAGATATATAGATTTAATTTTGAGCCAATATGCATAATTTTTCATGGGCTTTGTATTTGTTTGCTTTTATTCCAAATGTGTCACATATTCATTTCTTTTGAATAAGAATGAGAATGAGAACAAATACGCAGGGCTACATGAATGGTACAATTTTAGATGTTGGAATAAAGTATGGGAAATGTATACATCAAATATATAGAATAGGTGGGGTGTTATGGGTCAAATTTGGACCAAAAGGCAAAAGCGACATATATAACGAAGAAGAAGTTATTGGGCTTAAGGAGAAAACTAATTAGGTTTTCAGCCAAAGTAGGCAGATCGACCTCAACTTCAACCAAGGATGAGGTCAGGTAGAACCTTCTCTGTTTGGTGAATGGAGCGTATTACAACCTATTTGAGCCTTGAGAGGAGGATCGTTTGTAAAGCCAAAAACAACCTTCTTGCCTTGACCTCACCCAAGGATGAGGCTGAGGTCAACCTTCTTTGTTTGATGAACATAGCTTACTACAACATGTTTTGGCCTTGACCAAAAGTATATGTACGAAAAGAAATCAAAAGGTTAATTTTTTTTTTTTTTTGCCTCATAGGAAAGAAGTTCGTTCACTATTAGGAAATCAAACTTAATACGTACATGCAATAATCTTCACGTACATTAAAGATCATGCCAAATGAGTACAACTAGATACAATGCCCTAAATGGAGTAAAGCGATATATGGTCAAAGAAGTCAAAGAGGCAGACAACATAACTCACACAAAAAACAAAACAAAACAAAAGAACAATATTCTGCAACAAACAAAAGTTAGTATGAACACTACTGTACTAATATGAACAAAAACAAAAAAAATACATCAAATGTCATATGAACAAACACATATGTAACTTTAAAAAAACGTCTATTATACCGAAAGTACATATAAACTAAAAAGTAAAAACAGATCCGATGACACATGAACAAGGCAGAGAAGTAAAGTTAAATAAAGATAAAAACCCAACAGGAAATCATTCAACGATGTTTAGATCTACAATGCTCATTATTTTTCTAAACTAATTTTTAAAAATATTAAAATTAAAATTGAACAACAACACATGAACAAGGCAGATCCGAGGACAACAAACGATATATCATATTTTTTTTCCTCATCATCGACATTTACAAAAAAGGAAGAAATTATACCTCAATACTCTACCATGCTCGGATCCACCAAGGTCACAATTGTGTAGTATCCATACCTCATCGTAAGAGGAAAATCAGAGCTTCAATGGCGTGATATGAGCTGCAAGGTGTTAGATGAAGGATGCGATTTAGATCTGCACGGCAAATCAAATAGAGAAGCCATGCACGGATCGAAAGAGAAGAGGAATTAGTTCCCAATCGAAACTAAAAGGAAAAAAATTGAAGAAATATGCACCCTTTCTAAGTTCGTGATGAATAGGGGTTTAGACAAGGAGATCGATTGACGGCGTTTAGAAGCAAATAGTGGTGGTAGATGAACTGCCAAACAAAACCGATTGAAGAAATCGGTGACCAACAAGACGAAAAAAATGTGAAACAAAATACGCTAAAAAAAACGTATGAAAATAGAGAAGGAATAAGGTGAAGATGGTTCAAATCGAGATGAACGGGAAACGTTGGAAAAGAAAGGAATAAAAAGTTATTACTTCTAAAGGTTTATAAAAAGTTATTTAGAAAACTATCAAATCAAACATACACAAAAACTTAATTTAATATTTAACTAAGTAATGTAATGCATCATGCTGGTTCAATTTCATATATTTAAAATATCAATATATTTTAAATTACTCATAAAATTCATAGTCATGCATTAATACCATACATTATAACATTTATAATACATTGTAACACTTATAATATATAAAAATGCATGTTAGCTATTCCAACAAAATTCTCATTGTTTAGGCATATTTTAAAAAGAGGTTTGACAATTGACTTTTTTTTTTTTAATTGAAAATGTGATGGAGGAAGGAATATAATTTATTGGGTCTGTTTTTTCTTTTTTTTCATTGTGTTGATAAATAATTTTTTTTTTTTAAAATGGAGCCTGATTGGACTTCGTCGTCTCTCCGGACGTAACGAAGACGAAGGAAAGAGATTATAACTGCAGACCTTCTTCCGGTGGCCCCGCCTGCGTCTCTCTCTCTCTCTCTCTCGTTGACTTTGACTTTTTCATTGACAACTTCTTCTTCCATCTATCTTCCTCTTTGAATTCCAATCCTTCACCTATCTGCCCTGTTTCCGCCATCTCGATTTCTTCGCGTTTCTGTTCCATTCGCCACTCCTAGAACGACGGCAGATCTTTTCCGGCCATGAATCGTGATTTGGTTTTCCAATTCCTCTTCTTCCTTTTCATTCTCTTCGCTCCTGGATCCGATGCTTCTTTCCCTAACCGTTTTTGGAATCTTCACCTCCGGTTCGCGGTTTCGAAGGATTCTCTTCAGGTTTGTTTGCTTCGTGATTTCCTTTTTCTTGATTTTTTATGCAACTTTTGGATTGCGGTTGACTTTAAAATTTATATTCCGCCGTTTCTTTTTTTTTTTCCTTCTTAGAGTGTAGCCCCAACTCCTGGTCCTAACTCTGTTGTCAATGGTAAATTGAGTAGGGGCGCCCCAACAAGTTCTCCAACTCCTGCAATCCCACCATTTCCCAAATCAACTGATGGGTTTACTACAGAGAAGTGTGACTCGTCGTACAAGACTTGCCATGACCTGAAGGATTTGACTGCTTGCCTTCTGTCAGCAGAACAAGGTAATCGCGTTTTTTTCTTCCTTTTTAGGTTCTGCCATGAGACTTTTTCTTCTCCGAATAATTTAAGTTTTTGATTTGTGAGGACTGTACCTACTTTTAATTTAGAAATGAGCATTCTCTCATGATGCTCTCTGATTATTGGTTAATGAATTTGGTTTTTCATTGCAAATTTTTGTTTGCTATATATCCTTGTGTTTTCTTTCCAAAATGATTAAATGTGTCTCCATCAACGAACTTAACATGTAGTTATTTTGCTGATAGTAGTGCATCCTACTTGTAACACCCGTTACTCTTAGTAAGTCTGCCAATTAACTCAGCTTTGGTTAGAACAAGAAGCTAGGGGATGTGGGGAATTATTTTCCAACTTTCAGTCAACAGTGAATGTGTGTATAAAGCTCACCAAAAGAAATGATTGCACCAGAGAATTAAAACCCTTATTTCGTTTCTAGATGGCGCTATCAATGCACAGTAGGTTGATTCAATAGAGGGTTTTGTGGGAGAGGATGTTGTTTATGGAGAATCTGTTGGTTGGAATAAGTCAATCCCTCGACACAATGCAACAATCCTTTCCATTACTGGATGTTTGTGTGTTTGAATGGACATGCCAAACCCACATACAAAAAAACAACTGTGGTGGCAGAGGAGAGGACGGTCACCACCTCTTCCCTTACGCAAACTGAATAGAAGCTACCTATCAGTAACCATGATATGTCTCCATGATACTTAAATCAAACTCCAATGTGATGGGTTTCAAAGATTCCAATCCTCAAGGTGAGATATGGTGAATAAACCTTCCCCCCAAAAGACTCATGCCAGAACTACAAAGCTCTGAGCAACCAAAGTTTCCGATTGAAAGATGATTTTATCTATCCCATACCCCTATAAGCCAAGTGTGGGAAACTTCTTGGAATGAACCAAGAATGTTTATTTATGCGTGGAACTGGGAATATTCATGTGTGGGAATGTTAGAGGAACATATGGTAAAGCTAGCACCTAGCAGTATGTAGCTTGAGAACCAAAATTACTTGGTGGGACTTGGCAACTGTAGTAAGAATTTTAAAATTATCAATCCATTATTGGGACTCTCATCTTATCAGTTGATGAGGAAAAGATTTCACTTGCCTATCAAGAATAGCTACTATAGGAAGCATATCGTGATGGTAAAATTGTCAGATAGTTAAGTAGAGGCAGTTGTTGTCACGTTGTTCTAGGAGGGTGCAAATTGAAGTTATTGAACGGTGAACATGGGAAAGCCAATGCAATCAGACATAACTATTAATGACCGATCTAATTCTCTAGTTAATACTTAATTTTAGTCCTGGAGGATAAAACCAAACTGGTATAAAGCATGGGTTTATAGAGTATTAGATAAGTTGCTATATGGATTCATGTACCAACATTGTGAAGTATTTTAGGTATGTGCACAAGGGATACTTTTGAAGGTCCTTAGCCTAGATTACTAGTGGCCTTGGTGGAAGGCCTTGACATGACACTAGATGCCTATTGTGATAAATGTATAGGAGTCTAGGACAAAGAAGTAGAGGGAAAAGTGAATTGTTCAAAGAATTGATGCTGGGAAACTCTCGCACTCTTGACAGTTGCCACCAAATCTAATGAATTTGATGTTGGTAAATAGTCGGTCTGCAATATCATTATTGTACTGGAACCAACAAAATTTTCATTAGAAAATCGCTTTTGATTTGCACATGGTTATTTGAATAAAAAAAGTGGGCAATTTTCCTTTAGGGAACTCCATCATCTGATTGTCAATTAGGAATGCTTAAAAATGCCCAAGTGATATGAATTGTGATCGATATAACTGGTTGCCTCATTTAGTTGTGTTATTCTATTATGTTGTCAATGTTTGTGACGTGCAAAATGAATAGGGGAAGGGAGATTGTGAGCGAGTTCATTGGTTGGGGTGTTAATGGTAATGTGTTAGGTTCCCACCTTAAAACTTCCTGTAAATATCAATATAACATACACAAGCAGCAATCGACAAGAACGACACTGTTCTGCTGAGAAATTTCAGCCGCAGTTCAAGTTTCTCAACACCACAATTACAGGAAAGCAGAAATGTTAAGTTTAAGCAACAAAGACTACTCCCAGTTATTTGTGGGAGTTGGTTTCTCTCCTCACAGGCGACAATTCCCTCCAAAATTCCATGATGGCCATGATTTCTGTTGCCTACAAAAACCCACGGAACCTCCTTTTCCATACAATACACAATCCTTCTGTAATCCTTCTGTAAGGTATCTCCCTTACTAAGGTACTTTTATTAGAAGAAAACGAAAGAAGCTCCAAGGCAATACATCACTCTCCAGCCTATTATAGAAGACCGGTAATCCTCCTCTTCTCACTCTCAAAAATTCACTAAAAATCAAGCTACCCTCTAACATTCTCTCAGCTTCTTAGCTCTTTTATATTCTCCCTAGTCCTACCCCAACAGAAACATAACAACCTGTGTACCCCACGGCCCACGTAACTACCCTCATGTTAGGTTTGCACGAGAGCTTACATAATGCTTTTGAATGCAAAATTTGAAACAACCAACAACATCCCCAGGTCCCCACTAACATCTTTAAAAAAAAAAAGTCCCATTAATCAATATCATAGCTATGTTGTGATGTGAAACGTAGTTTTGTGCAAAGGACTTTTAAAATTAGGAACATCTGCTTACAATAGTGGTTAAAAACTTCAGACCTGAAAGATAGGATTTGAGGTTGGCAAGATATAAGAAAGCCTTGGTTGGAAGGAAATTTTGGAAGGTCATTAGTTTACAGAAAATAAAAAATGGACTACCGTAATTATAAGACATGAAAAAGCTCATGGGCTTGGTTCTAGATTTAGTGTTTCGAAGCCTACCTCTCTTCAGAATCGATCCTAGCAAAAATGCACTTCATAGTCAAGTGCAAGAGTTAGAATATAAATGTTGTTATTGGCCTTAAGGGTATTACTGGTTCGGTACTGCATGATATTTTATGAAAAGCGATACTGAACTAACCGTAATGGTACTAAAAACTAAGTTGTAATTGCAACTAAACGGACCAAAATGGTTCTCCCAGGTGCTTAGGTACCTAACACCGTACTGGCAGCTCTGTCACTTTCTTGATTTTGGTTGGTTGTTGGTTGTTGGTTGTTGGTTGTTGGTTGTTGGTTGTGGTTGTGGTTATTGGACATGGGCTTTGACCCATCTATTGGGCCTAGCTAGTACTTCAGGCAGTGCCAGACTTTTCAATGCAAGAGGATGGTATCTGGTATTTGTATGAGGTAGCTGAGTAACAGACATGATTGCAATATAGGTGTTGCTTTCTAATAACAAGGATTAGGCATCAAAGGAGTGTCCTACTCCAAGTTATAGTAACGGACTTTGGGGTTAGGAGGATTGTATTGTAAGTTTGTTTGTGTTCCCTAGCATTATTTCCTCCAATTATCATAAAGTGTCTAAGAAAAAATCCGTTGCTTCTGTTTTGCCTTGGGTTTTGTTTACCAAATATCAGCAAGCCTGCTGATGAATCGATATGTTGTGTGGTATAGAAGGCTGCTCATATACGAGAGCTCCTACAATTAACTCTCATAGGCTCTAGGTTAGGCATTCAAGGAGGGGGGAAATTATATAACGCATAAGTAATTTATCAATGGACAAGCTTTCTTCAAAATATTAGTTTTGTGATCAAACATCAATCTGGAACTGTTAAATTAAAAATGAAATCTTATTGCTAACTTTGAAAGGATAGGTTTCTTAATTTGAATATAAATCTTTGAAAAAAAAATTGAATATAAATCTTATTGCTACCTTTGGAAGGATAGGGTTCATTGTGACATCAGTCTATGTTAAGCTTCCTTGGCCAATATTGCTAAAAAATTGTTTTCTCACAGCTGAGGTTGAACAATATCTTCTGATCCAAAATAATGGGGAGACTTCTCTGAAAGTGAATGTTACAGTTTCTGACACTAAATACAAGGAGATTCAAGTTCCTGAGCATCATGCCAAAAAGGTACTCGTTAATCTTTGCGAGAACAGAACTTTTTTAGGTAGGATACCAGTCAGAAATTTGCTACCCCAAGCAAAATAAAGGTTTCTGAAACCTTCTCTTTGGTTTTCGTTTTAAATTGTGAAAATTTAAATCTACTAGTTTTCTGATTCAAAAGCGTATAACTGGAGATTCATTTGTGCTTCATTTCATATTCTATTTCAGGTTAATATTTCAGACTTTCCAGGGAATTCAATGATCATATTAGATGCTGGAAATGGGAAGTGTATAGTTCACGTAGGATCATTAACAAAAAATGGCAGCATTTTTAAGCAGATCTCTTCCTATGTAACCCATTTAAACCTCGTGTCCGGATCCTATCTACTATTTTCAATTGTTTTTATCGTTGGAGGTGTATGGGCATGCTGCAAAATGAAAACCAAGGAACGCCATGCCAATGGAATCCCATATCAGGAGCTGGAATTAGCAGAGCATGACTCTTCTTCTCCAACGAACGATTTGGAAGCATCCGAAGGTTGGGATCAAGGCTGGGATGACGACTGGGACGAGTCAAAGCCTTCAAATAAATCCAGCTCCGACATGAAGGCAAATGGTATTAACTCTAGAACTTCTGATAGAAATGGATGGGAAAACGATTGGGACGATTGAGACAAGAAACAACTCAAAAGTTCTGCATACTCCTCAATCTTGAAACTCAGTAAACTTAGTGAACATAGAAAATTCTTAGGATGAAAATTCTGCTTCCCACACCATATCATCATATGGTAAAAAGTTGTGAGCTCATTTTTCTTTTTTAACTGTTGAATTACAAGAGAACAAAATGTATGTTTATCACGATAGGTAAATTTTTGGTTAAATTACACCTAGGTTAATATTTTCTTACCTTGATAAACAATAGATCTCAGGTTTCCTGTTGGTAAAGCTGGAAATTGGAAATTGGAAAGTGCAATAATGTTGCTTTTTTTTTCTTTAGTAAAGATCATTGCAATGATAAGAATATTTTGGTGTTGTAATGTTAAGTGATAGCGTGGTTACATAGATCAAGAGGGTATCATTTGGGCCCTCAATAAAGTGTAAACCAAAATAGAAAAAAGGTTTTGAAGTGCGCAGTTTATTTTTGTTCCCCACTTTCTCATCATTCACTCTTAAGTTTTATTCAATTCCTCATATAATTCGCTTCAATGCAGCTTCGAACTTAGAGATGTCAACATTTCAATTCAAATTTGAACTATGTAGATATTTATATATATAGCCTTCTTTAATTGTGTTATAATTTCAATGGTCCCACACAGTTACACATTTCTTAATCCTCATCATTTTATCTTTCTCAATTAGTATACAATTTATTCTCTATATATATTATATATATTTATTGTTCTGATCAGCCATGTCTTTTAACCCCTCATAATTATTCTCTTAACTTTTTGGTTTAGTTTCTATTTGATTTCTAGCTTCTCAGAATATTGTGTGAGGTTTCAAACTGTTATAATTTTATCATTGAGTTTTGAATTTTGTTTTAATTTGGTCTATAAATTTCAAGATTTAACTTCAACTTTTACTTTTTATTAAATATTAAATATTCACTTTTGGTAGAGTAACATTAATGTCTCTTAATTAGTTTAAAACAATCATATCATAAAATGCAATTTTAATAGTGATAAAAATAATGAAAGTTAATTGATTGTGATTTTTTTAAATTAACTAATAGATGACTTTTCAATGAAAAATAATAGTTAGAAGTATAAATTTAAAAATCTAAAAGTTTAAAATTCAAATTTAAATTTTATTTGAGGAAAGTTATAGCATTTTAAAACTTGTAAACTAAATTGAAATAAAACTCAAAACTTAATCATTAAAAATGTAACGTTTATAAATCTAACATACCAAATTACTCGAACGTACAAATAAAAGGCAAATTTTTATTTAAAAAAAAAAACACTTTTAATTAAGACTCTTTAACCATCAAATCAAACGTTCAACATTTTTAACCTTTAACAATACATTTTATTTTTCTTAAGTTATTTAATACACAAGAATGTTAATAAACATAATTTGACACATACACCGTTTCTAGAAAAAAATTAAAACCCTTTATTTCGAAAAAGAAATAATAAAACCCATGTGCTAAAGGATAAGTTAATTAATGCATGAAAAATTAATTAAGTTTTTCTTGAGCCATAAATACTTAATAATTTAATTTAATGTCTTTGTTTACTTTTTTTTCTTTGGACAGCTCATTGGCCCTGCAGCCTTTGCACATGGCCTTCATTAATCTTATTCATTCTTCACATTAAATTAACAAATAAAAATGTTAAATCTTCCCTTCTATTCTCTTCCTTCTATGTTATCATTATTTTTCTATTATTATTTATTATTCCACTTCTCTTACTTTTCTTTTTAATGCATCAATTTGATAACAAACATTGACCATTCAATTCAATACTCGAGAAAGTATTTATTTATTTTCTACTTCAATTAATACTCTTATGGGGATACTACTTGTTTATTTCAAAGTTCAAAACTTCGATAATGAATATTTTGTTTATCTATCTTTCTAAAAGCAAACGCTTATGCTCACTTTAATAAAAAAGAAAAAAGAAAAAAAATTATAAAATGTTATTCTAACGATATTTAATTCATATTTGAAAATGATTTTAAAAAGTTTAAATCACTCCAAAACTTAATACTAATATATTACACATTTTAACTACAATTTTTATATCATCAAAATTTGTTTTTAAGGATTAATGTGATTGTTAAAATATTTTTTTTTAGAGAATCCCAATTCACTTTATTCAAAAATAAATAAATAAAATGAATTGAAGTTGTGTATATTTAATGAAAGCAGGCAATTAGAATCTGATTGAAGATTAGTGATTTGTTTTAATGAGATGAGTTTTACTTTGAAATTGGGACATCAAAAATAAATTTTATATATATATAATTTTTAAATAAAACATTGGTAGCATTATTGAACCAAAACTTAGAGATTATGAGGCAGACACAATGACATAATGGAAATACTTTTTAAAAATATATATATAAAAAAGAAGAAGATGAATAGTGGGAGAGAGATATTGTTTGTGATGTGTGGTTTTTAGTATTGCAAACTTTTTCACTGGCAATGGGTTTTTCTTTTTTTAAAAAAATTAATAATCAAAATTGTGGTTTCTGTGCACTTTGGGTTATTCTATTCAGTACTTTGCACTTTTGGTCCCAAGTTGGTGCTGAGAATTATGACATTTCTTACACTTTCATCACACCTTTTGACCTCTTAACTCTTTTTTTTTTCTTTACTTTCTCTTCTTCTCTTCTTCTTCTCTCTCTCACATGATCAAAATTCACTTTCTTCATGTCATCACTTACATCAAATTTAAATTTTAAATTACATTTAAACTTAGACTTTACTTCTAATCCGCTATTAACAAAATGTTGTTGGTATGGCTATGAAGTAGTACGACGATGCCTCCCCTAATCTCAATTTCCATGGATAACATGTCTCACTTTATAACATTTGAGTGTCAAAGAAAGTTATAAGAAATCAATTCTAGAAAATGTCGTGAATTTAAAACTTGCAAATCTATAAATATTATCATGTGCAAAAGAAAAAAAAGATGTTGTATCTTACTTATCTACTGACTTCACTTGTAAGGAAGATCTTCTCTTATGTTTCTTATGTAGTTTTCTTATATTTGTCTTCTTATACTGTGCATTTAATTAATAATGGTGTCCCACTGATATTTTATTATTAAGTTTGTAATTTAATATGTATGGTTTTTATTACTTTTTTTGGGTGCAAAACAGCATGTTCTAAAAGTTCTTATATCACAGTTTGTTTGTTCTGATTGGCAGTGGATCTCATTTCTTTGCATTCTTCTGTTAAATTCCTTTCATGAAAGGTTAGAAATGTTGGAGAAAGATGTGACGTTCACCTCAAAAAGTGCCAAAACTTCCAAACATAACCAAATATAAATTAGTTGTTTGTGGTTTAAAAAGAAACATACTAACAAAATGTAGGTATGCCTGAGTTTTATACCAATCTATCTACTAACTTTGATCTTGAAATAAATAGACAATATGAAAGATAAGTGAGAGGTTAAAGATTTTCGATCAGGGGATCCAAAGTGGAACCCGGTGAAGAGGAATCCGGAAAACTCAAACATACACAAGAAGAAAACTACTAAATACAACAGGCATTAATAGAGCTACAACAAAAGGAAAAACGTAACAGAAAACTCTCAACATTTTTTGATGTTTTCATCTACCTTAACGATTGATCGAACAAACCGGATTCTTCTTCGCCGAGTGACCTGTGTTGAATCCCTTTTGAGAGATTTATAATAAGAAACCAAACTGGATTCATCCCAATTCTTCTTGGCCTTCTGATGGACATCTGATAAGCTCTAATATATTAACAACCTCTGCCATATCGGGTCGGTTCGATGGCACCTGAGATGTGCATATCAAGCCTAGTTTCACTACTGGTATGGCCTCTTCTAATGGAAAATTCCTCTGGAGCCTCCCATCAATGCATTCCTCCACCCGACCTTCCTCCAGCTCCCGTCGAACCATGTCGCAAAGTACCACCACGTCGTCTTCCATGTATTCCACAGGTCTCTTCCCTGTTACCACTTCAAGAACCAGAACTCCAAATCCATACACATCACATTTCTCTGTTATCTTAACCGTTTTGCAGGCAAACTCAGGTGCCATGTATCCTAGTGCGCTTTGTATCTTGCTGCTCAGCACGTACCGATCAAGCATCGGTAACAATCTTGCTAAGCCAAAATCTCCAACTTTAGGTTCCCCCGAACTATCAATCAGTACATTGCTTGATTTTATATTGTAGTTGATGATGTTCATTTGGTGCAAATGTGCCAAGCTTTTCGCAGTTCCGAGGATTATGTTGAACCTTTCATTCCATGAGAGGATGTTTCCACCCAATCCTTCATGAAGCTGTTTATACAAACTCCCGCCAGACACAAATTCATATATGAGAAGCTGCAGAGATGGAGTCCAGTAATAACCTTCTAAAGCCACAAGATTTTGGTGCCTAACTTTCCCCAACTTCTTAACCTCCCTTTCAAACTCTTCTTGAGATTTGACAAGACTTGAAACAGTGAGCTTTTTTATTGCAACGGGATGTCCATCACGAAGAACAGTTTGGTAAACAGCTCCAAATCCGCCACGGCCAAGCTCACAATCCTTGTTAAGGAGAGCATGTGCACCGGTACTGAAATCAGGCTCTCCTGAAAACATGACAAGCTTGCCAGAATTAGCATCCGTAGTTGGGGAGTGGCTGAAGTCATCCCCTCCTGAAAACGTGATGGCTGCTTCAGGACGATTAGCAGATGACCGAACATGGAGGTTAATGACAGTGATCGCAACTACACCAACGAGGATAACAGCAGCTGCACCAATGGCAATGAGTGCAGAGATGCTGAGGATGATTCTTTTGTGACCAAGAGTTGTAGGTAATGAAGTAGAACCCGCGTCAGAAGATGAGTTGGGGTTGAGAACAATAGGCTTTGGAAGGACACCTGGGCAAGACCTCTTGACAATAGAACCACAAAGAGAAGGATTTCCAGCCACAGAGGAGGGGGAGATTGTATTGAAAAACCCACCTGCAGGTAGTTCACCTTGCAGATTGTTGTGAGAAATGTTAAACAAAAGAAGGTTAGGAAGATTAGCCAACTGTTTTGGCAATGCACCACTGAGATTGTTTGTTGACAAGTCCACAATTTGAAGATTGATCAGTTGAGACAATTCTGCTGGTATGGAGCCGGTTAATCTGTTTTCCGATACGTCCCTGCAAAATTGAAGCAGTATCTAAGAGCCGCATCGATAATGTAAACTCAGGAGAGACCTCAAACTCTCTCACAATGAAATAGAATCGCAAAAGCATTGAAGCACAGTTCAATCCAACAAAAATGAAAGAATCCCACAAGAAAATGAAACATCAACGCAAAAGACCACTTACAAAGTTACAAGTGAAGAACAGTTCCCGACTGAATTTGGAACCTCACCCTCCAGCAAGTTCTTCCCCAGTCTCAATTCTTTCAAAGATACATCTCTGCCAAGTGTTTCGGGAATGCTTCCATTCAACTGGTTCTCACTCAAGTCAAGAAAAACCAAGGCTTTCAGGCCTCCAATACTCTCCGGAATAGCACCAACAAATGAGTTCTTACACAGATTCAACACCTGCAAGCTACTTAATATCCCAATATCAGGCGAAATTTCACCAGAAAATGCATTGTGAGACAAATCTAAAACTTGAAGATTAACAAGAGCCTTTCCCACAGTTGTAGAAAGAGAGCTTCTTTTGATATCAGAAGGCAATACATTTTGCGAACCCAGCTTCAGAATCCAGGCCGGAAGAACACCGGTGAGAGAACCGTGACCGAGATCCATAGCTGAAAGGTTTTGAGAAGGAACTATGGACTCTGCCAAGCTACCAGTTAAACCATTTCCGGAAACATTCAAAACCTTCAGTTTTTGAAGATTCCCAAATGAACTTGGAATAGGACCAGAAAACCTATTCCCTGAAAGGTCCAAGATTTCAAGGCCTTCCATTCCACCAATCCATTCAGGAACCTCCCCTTCAAATAAGTTCCTTCTTAAATTAAGAGTACTGCATAAACTAAGCTTCTTCATTGTCCCTGGAACGTTGCCGGAGAAAGAATTTTCACTGAGATCAACAGACCTCAAGAGCAAACAACTCCCAATCCCATCTGGGATCTGTCCAGAAAACCGATTCTTCCCCAAATTAACAGCTCGCAAATTATTCATACCCTTCACCTCCGGTGGAATTTCACCTTCCAAAATATTATCAGACAAATCCAAAGATCGAAGCCCAGTTAAGGACAAAATCCCAGAAGGCAATGAACCTGAAAACTGATTAGAAGATAAATTTACAGCAGCAAGACTGGAACAAGAGCTCAGACTTTCCGGGATTTTCCCTGAAATTTTGTTGTTAGCCAAAGAGATTACTCTCAACGACCCACATTGCCGGAAGAAATCATCCGGAATCATCCCATGAAACCCATTGCCGCTTAAATCAACCACTCGAAGATTTTCAAAACGAGCATTATTGGGACTTAAATTTCCAGTAAGATTGTTGTTCGCAAGAGAGAGTTTACGAAGAAACTGCAATTGAAGAAGACCACGACCAAGCCTGCCATTGAGTGAGAAGCCATCAAGATTAAGCTCAACAACTCTATTGGATCTGGGGTTGCATTTTAAACCAACCCAATTACATGGGTTATCGTCATCTTCATTCCACGAGGCGAGTTTCCCTTCAGGGTCTTCAATGTCGGCCTTGAACACAATCAGCCCCAAAACGTCTTCGTTCAAAGGTGGGTTCAGAGATCTCGCCAACACTGGAACCACAACAAACAAGACGAACAACCCCAGTAGCCTTTTCATCTTCAAGAAAACACCAGAATTATACGCTACTAAACACAACAATTTCAAATAAACCCCAAAGCCATGCCAAAACTTTAAACCTTACCCAGTACCAACCAACACCCAAAAATTAATCTCCCCAACTACAATACCACAAAAATTTTCATACCCGGAAAGAAAAATGTTAAAAAGAAACGACAAATTTACTTCGAACGGCTAGATTTGGGATTTTCGTCGTCCGCAAGAAAAATCACATCAACAGAAAAGGAAATGAAGGAACGACAAGAAATGGAAAAACCCAGTGAAGAAATATAAGAGAAAAGAAAACCCTTTTAAGAACACGGAGAGCTTCAAAATCCTTCACTCATAGGAGCTTGAAGCTAAGGGATTGAAGCAAAGTAACTCCACAGAAAAAGAACAACAACGAACAACCTCAAGACACAAAGAAATTTCTTGAGCTCAAAGCAGAGTATATAACTTCTAACATCTCCTACACTAACACTCCCTTTCTGTCTCTCCTCTTTTCTGTCTCTCTCTCTCTCTAGTTCGCTCTGTAATCCATTTGTGAAAGAGAAAATAAATGGAAGTTTTATTCTTTCTTTTATCAACGGGAAAAAGCGGAGTGGGGCGCAGAGAGGAGACGAGGTCTCAATCAATACAGATTGTGGAAACGTGGCACTGCCAGAGTGGTAACGCCTCCGATGTGGCAAACACGTAGTCCTTTTCAGCCAAAATGGCATTTTTTTTTAACATTGTGGAACACGTGGCACATCTTCATTAGCTGAACTTGGAATGCCCGAATTATCGGCTTAACTACACAAACGCCCTTCTTTTTTCAACATAATTACCGCTTTTGCCACAAGAAATTCCTAACGATAAACTAACAATATTTAATTCCTAAATTGTGTTTGCGACAATTAGATTAGCATTTTAATTAATCCGCATTAACATTGATTGGAAGGATTAAATTTAAATACTTTTTAAAGGAAATCTATGTACTATTATGATTTGGTGGATATGATATCATTTTCATGTTAAGAGATAATTATTAGTGGGCAATTAAAGAAAGAGTGGCAATTTAAGTAAAATAAACGAATTTGGAGGGTAAATGTGGAAGGGGAAAAAGGAGTTGGGTGTGGGTGTGTGTGTAGTTAGTTGTATGAAAATAAAGCAAAAGGAAAAGAAAGAAAAGCGGCCATAAAAGCAGGTGGGTGGGGAAACAGTGGGCGGTGGGAGGGGTAAAAATGGTATTTTGAAAATAAGTGCAATAAAAGCAAAGTGGAAGGAGAAAGGAGAGTGGTGGTGAAGAATGAAGTTGAAGATGTGATTTTTTTAAGAAAGTCCTTCGGTTTATATATGTACAATCAATTTGTCTGCCTTTAGGGTTTTGTAGTTTTGTGAAATGTTGAGACTATGGATCTTAATAGGTAGACTTTAGAAGTTGGTAGGATATTTGATGTTTAAATCATTGGTAAAACCCGAAGATATATGTAAAATTGGATGTTAAATGTTTGTTGAAGCATGGGTTAGGGAAGGGTATTCATCGGTTAATTATTGTGAACAATGTTGAAGGTTGCTCTAAGCAAGATCCAAAAGTCTATGGACAAATCTAAGTTCAAAAGTAATCAAGACAAGACACAAGGAAACGCGCATTCTAATAGGAAAAGTCAAAACATTGAACTTTGAGTCAACGAGTCGACTTGGTAACTATATATACATATAAAAAATAATAATCTAGTTGATCTTGATCTAGTATCTTGCGTCCTCAAACGTCGTAAATCAACCTAACATAATCAAAGTCGCACATAATCATAAGTGATTGTCAAAGAAATGAAATTACAAGTAATCGTATTTGACGACCTTAAAAGGAAAAGTAGGTAATCTCCAAAGAAGTGATGTGACTTTATCGTTTATGTACTTCATTTAATACTCAGTGTGTATCATGATGTGGTAGGCTTGACAACATATTGGTGCAAGAATTTTTCATGCAAATCAATTTTGAAAAACTGATACGAAGAAAAGCGAGTTGTAGGTTTAAGTCCACGAGAGGCCAGCAATGACAACAACGTTGAACTCGTGCGAGATCTGAGCGACAACAAACAATAATGTCTAAAGAGGTTGAACAAGACCATCGAGACCTTCTTGGTTTGAGAGACATGTGATCAAATGCACCTCGTTAGTGAAAGGTTTGCCTCTGCTTCTCTAGCCCCAAGCCAAGCGAAAGCCTTTGACCTAATTTTTTTTCCCACTTCAAGAATCTGTTAGGATCATGGGTTATATTTTGGGACATAAGTGACTTTATTATTATTTTTCTAATGTAGCATTATTTTCTATCTCGGTTTTTATTTCTAGCTTTCATTTCTATTATAACTAAACACTAGAAATATAAATTCATATTTATACATACATACTTACATTTATTTATCACCAATTCAATTAGAAAATTCATTATTGTTAAAGAAAATGTTAAAAAAATAAAAAACAATCATTTAATTAATTTAAAACCTTAAAGTATAAAATTTCCAAACCATCAAAACAACCCTAACTAACTAAACTATATGTGGGTGTGGGAGGGAAAGAAGCAAATAAAATTAGAAGTTAGTTGGCAAAATAAAATAAAATAAAATAGAATACAAAGAGAAAGTGAGAGAAAGAGGAAAAGAATGAAGAATGAAAAATGAAAAATGAAAATAGTAAAAGGTGGGTGAGTGAGTGAAGCAAAAGACTCCTTTGAGCAGCTTTTGACATAAATGCTTTCCCTTAAAGAGGGAGGCTAAGGGAGAGGTTACCCATTGGCAGAGGGGACCCCCAACTCTAAACCCTACTTTCTTTCTTCCACAATTCTCTCCCTCCTCCTCTTATTCAATGCAATCAAAACACTAAACCCTTTTACCTCCTCCACATCCTAAATGAAAAAACATTTTCCCTCACCCTTTTCATTTCATCCTATTGTTTTCTATGACTTTCTTTAATTTCTACCTACTCTAAAATTCAATTCATTCCACATCCCTTCATGATGGAATGCATTCATCATTTCAATTCTTTTTTATTATTCTCTCCCTCCCTCTCTCTCTCTCTCAATTTTGTGGTTGTTTTTTTATGTATCAATCATAGAATACATTTATTATTATAAGTATTTTTTATTTGTTTGGCGGGAAAGAACTTGGAACTGAGGAGTTGTAAACTCCCATTTTTGCAATAAATTTGTGGATTCCATCACTACTAATCATCAATTTTATATTTTATCAACTCCTTATCCTATGAACCTTTATATCAAAAATGATTATGAAACTTTAAGTTATGTCTACTATTATGTGTCTTTACAATTTTTGTAACATCATGCATAATCAATGGCGAATCCTATGAGAATTGTATTTCATTGATAATTCTTTAGAGTTGGCTAACCAAATCGAAGTTGGTTAGTCGGAGAATGACAGGGGCCAGTTGGTATCGGTTTGAGAAAGTTCCAAATCAAGAAATTAAAAAAATTAGTGTTAAATCGATCGATCGATCAACATTTATTCATTGATGGTCGAAGTCGGTTTGAACATTTACTAAACCAACCATAGTCGGTTCTATGGTAGTTTGATCGAAAAATCAGCTCTGACCGACCAATGATCACCCTAATAAAAACCATAAAATTGGAGTGTTCGAGCCCTTAACTCTATACGAAATTCGACAGTGTGCATAATAGTTTTATTGAGCGTAGATAATCCTTCATTCACTATCTATCTAATATATGGGAAGATTAAAAAGTATTATAATATATGTATATATATATTAAAAAAAAAAAAAAAGGTTTCAATGATGCATGATATGATTATAAGTGTAATTTTGGTGAATCAAAACTATGATTTTCTAGATTTGGAAGTGAAACATAGAAAGAGTCTCAATTTCATTTTTTTTATATATATGTATTTATTTAATATACTTGTTGTTTGATTTGTTTTGTTTTGTATTGAGGGGTGTATTTATGTTTCTTGACTTTTATCCCAAAAGTTGTGTACACATTATATCCAAAAGGAACCAACCATCTTTTCTTTTCTTTTTTGTTTTTTCAGCTTAAACAAAATACCCTATCTTAGTTCCTACTACTTACTACTACTAAACATTCAGTTTTGGAGGAGCCCTCTTCATTCATTTTTTAAAACTTTCAAGTTTAATCTTTCAAATTATTAGAATTTATTTTTCCTTTGTAAAGAATTAATCTTCTTTTATTTTTAAAATCCAAAGGGTTAGATGACATGCATATATAAAAAAAGTTAGAACAATAATTAGAACGTGAAAAACTATCCATATAATTATTGGATTGAGTTTCATGTTCAAAATCATGACCATCTCCATTTAAATTTATAATTGTTTATCAAATGATGCAATGAAAATACTTTACATATTAATATAGAATGAAAATATTGATGTATTTATGACATCAATAATCCTTGGAGTACAATATTAATATTTAATCTAAAAGGCTAAGCTAATGATTCATGGAGGTTGGGATCTCATCATTTTTATCCTTCGTTGGCTTCTTTTTCTCATCTCCATTCTCCACGCTAAGGTTGGTAACCGACATGTCGTAACCAAACTATACCGTATCGCTCAAATGAGGTTGTCAGAGGGGCCAACGACATGTAGTACATGCTTTAAGAGCAAAAAATAAGAAGAAAGAAAAAGGTGACATTTCATTTTTGTCCATGTTTTTTGTTTTTTCCTTTTCATTTTCAAAATTGTTTAAAATAATAAAATCAATCAATTTAAATAAATTCTTGGACAAAATTGAAAAAAAAAAAAAAAAATACTAAGTGCACATGATATTAACTTTCAATTTTAAAAATTGAATTGTTGACAATTTAACGTAAAGTTTGAGAATCTCAAATTTATATAGCGATAGAAATTAAACTCTAAAATATTTATGGTTAAAATTAATTAAGTTCTCGACTTAAATTCTATATCGTAGTTTTAGAGTGTAGTATATGAAATATGGAAAATAACAAATAAAAAAAAAAAGTTGAAATGATTGTTTTTGAGAATTTTTATCTAGCTTGGAATAATAAAATAAATTTTTGACACAGTAAAAAAAAAATCATTTGAACAGTTATGTAACGAAATAAAAGCTCTAAGAGATCAAATTCTATAAACTTTTAAATTTTGCCACTTAATTCCAATAATTATTGTACAGGTCTGAGTGTTATAAAAAATGTATATTTTTAAAATTGTAAATGCATGCTTTAATCACTTGATTGAGGCACAAAATAAGAAATAAGTTTGTTCAATTTATACCACTGACAAAATAAGATATAATAAATAATTTCGTCTTAAATATAATATTAATTATTATAATCTCCCAACATATTATAATAAATAATTTAACGTTTGAAATATTATCTAAATTAAAAGTGGTATTTATTTGTTAAATTGTATTATTTCAAGCATACATTATATTTACATTTACTCCTTGATCAAAAGATAAAAAGAAAAATAACTTTAGATAGTGTTTGATTTTATGGAAATTTGTGTGGTCCAATCTGAATTCCCATATTTGGTGTATTGTAAATAATTGATATCTAAGCATCAAAGTGGTTTAGGACATCATTAAATGCCCAACAGTAACAACCTATATGGTCATTTTGGGTTTAATTTATTGCTTGTCTTTGTGTACCCCTCATTCCTATTAACAACCATTACTTTTATATTTATAATTAATCTATTTTCAATCCAAATTTGGAGGTAAAAATATGATTTTTCTTTTGCTGTCAGGTAATAAATTATTACTAGATTATTGAATGAGTTTACCGATATATTTTTTTTTTCATGGTTAATAAATTTTTAAGTTTTAAAAAATCATTTTATAAGCGATGTGTCTCACTTTGTTTTGTTATTTACACTTTCTAAAAAAAGATATATAGTTTTTTTTAAATATGTGGCAAAAATTTTGATCGTAATCTCGTAATTTCAACACAGAAAATTTGTCCATTTTCTCCACATTTTTCATTTCAATGAAAATGAAAAGATTTTTTTTTTCTTTTACCATACAAAATCTTTATTTTGAAGAAACCACATATTTTTATTTAAATGTTTTTTGTTAAACTTTTCTATCCTTTCACTTGAATTAGGTTTGAGTGCTCTAATATTTCTCTATTCTTCTTTCAAACTTTATCTACTTGTAAAGTTTTATTTTCTTCTTTCTTTTTCATTCTATTTTGTTTGTGTTTAATGTTATGGTTTTTAAAAATAATTTCAAATACTTAATAGTGTTCTGGAATAAAAATATTTTTTTCAAAAATTTTATGGATATCAATATTTTCATAAAATTATAATTCTAATATATTTTGATGAACATTGTAACGTCCTAAATCATAAAGAATAAATTTGTAATTGAACTAAAGTTATATTATTTTCAAAATTCAAAGTATAAATTAGAATAGGTTCCTGGATGGCATTTAAATATAAAAATAAAACAAAATGTATAAAAAGAAAGAAAAAAAGGGAGGGAAGGAAATTGTGGTAGTTTAAAAAGAAAATTGGAAGGCCCATGCCCAAACAGAAACGTCGGAAAACGTAGGGGCGCGGCGCTGAAAAGAAAACTCAAAGCTAATACATAACAATAACAATGATAATAATAATAAAAAAAAAAAGGCGTAGGGGAGAGAGAGGTTTTAGGGAATTAGAAATATTTTTAAGTGGTGGGGCCCAAGGGGACTTGAACGCCGTGTTACGCCGTTAAGGACGTTTCCTCGAAAATGGGATATGCTAATACCAATACCAATGAGTGTTTTAATAACAGAAAGAGAATGTGGAGAATGTGGAGAATGTAGAGAACGTGATGTGTGATTTGTGAGAGAGACGCGTCGGGTCGGGTTTAGGATAATTAATAAATATATGGCTAATCCCATACTTATTTACTTCAAATTTTATGTTTTAATTTCTTAAACATTAATATTTATAATGTTATGTGTATTAATGGGAAATTGAGATACCAAGAGTGGAACATATAGTTTTTGTATTGGGTCGACGCACCATAACTCCAGACAGCAACACGACAACCAAATTCACGGTTTTCCCTTCTTTCTTTTTTCTTACTTTTCTTTTCTTAACTTTTCTTACCAATACTCATACACACGCTGTATTCCAAAACCGTGACACCAATAATAATATTACATTTTGTTACTAACACATGTTATTGCATCTTTTTTGTTTCTCCAACTTTATATGCCAACACACTACTAAATTGGTAATTGGTAATTTCGAAAAAAACAATGACCTACAAAATATATATATATATATATACATCGATATGGTACTTGTCACACAAGCTTCGATACTTAAGTTAGAATATATATATATATATATATAGCAAAGAGAAAGTTTGAGTATTAAAATTGACTTACTTCATTTGGAGTTCGTATAAAACTTATTTATAAAAAAAATTTGATCGCATATTTTATCTAAGTTTCCTAGTCATATTATGTTTTCTTTTAAGCTAAATGGAATAGAGCTTGCAGGGTATGCCTTGTTCTTAAGTTTTTTGAGGTTGGCCTCGATCTCTTTCTTGGGCTAGGCGGAGGAGGTTAGTTAAGCTTTTTTATCTCAAAGCTCAATTAACCCTTTTCCTAAAGTCTACTTTCATCATTTTGTCTTCCGCTTTTTTACTATTGATTCTAAAATCTACCCACAACATACATCTTCACCTCATATACACATGTGACACTTTCAAGTTTTAAGGTAACTTAAAGTAATTAACATGATATATTTCATATTTAATTACTGTGTTGTTAAGAATTTTATCTTCAGTATGCATAAAACATCAATGTTGGAGGTATACAATATTTTTATCAAGTTTTTAAAGTATAAATGAGGTGGAAGATTTGAACCACGTTATAATAGAGCTAACATAATTTTTTTTTACATGAAATAGGTTTCATACAACTATATTGAGATGGTTGCCTGAATAAGTTTTTTTTTCTTTTTTCCTTCTGTATCAATTAATATATGCGCTGATTTGATTTATTTCCCGTGAAATAAAATAGTGAGACTTGAGAATGTAATAAAAAATAAAAAATAAAAAATAAAAAACCTCAAACTTAATTAACAAAAGTAATAAAATCTAAAATATGAAGAAATTATGTACTGTCTCCTCATGGGTTGTGATTAAAGACTCTCAAACGTCAAACCATGAGATTGTTGCAAGAGTACTGCAAAGGTAATTAACATAAATAAAAATAACACAAACTGTTTTGTTTTGTTTTGTTTTTTCCTTGTTATTATTTCTAATTATTATGCATTTAACTGTTCTAAAATGCATAAAAAAAAGTCCAAGAATTTGCATATCGACCGTAGATTTTAGCCCAAAGAAAAATATGGGTCCAGATTCGTATGTTCAAACAATTGAGCCTGACCACGATAAATGAGCCGATAGCATGAACCGGGGTTTGGGTTGCGATCAGCCATAAAACTCAATGGTTGTATTGAAAAAGAAAAAGAATAAGAGATAATCGTGAGAATGGCAAAATAATGGAGTAAAATTTAAAAAATAGTAAATCTAAAAAATAATTTGATTTTTAGCAAAACCGACTGAAGTAGATATTTTTTGATAATTTTCAACCGATTTTACCCTTCTATATAATGAAACTCATTTTTCTCAGATACAGTATATTTGTGCAAAGTAAAATAACGAAACATAACACAAATTTACAAATACGATGTATTTACATATCATTCAATTTTATAAAAATATTAAATAAATATTTATTTTTGGGATTGATCTCATTTAACCAATATCTCCTAGATTTATGTCTTCAATTTATACCCGATTTTCGGATTTGTGGGCTTCAAATCAAATGATTAACAATTTATTTTTATTAATATATATATATAGTAATAGCTATTTAATTCACACTCTTTTTGTTATTCATAAAATGGTTGATAATATAATTCTTTCATTGTACGTTGCATAAGGTTTGGTTAATTCTTAGTAACATTTATTATATCATACAAATACATAAATTTTCATGTAATGATTTGGTTAATTCTTGGTAACATTTTATACCAAATTTTTGGATTTGTAGGTTTCAAATCAACTATTTAAAAATTTATTTATATAATTCATAATATATATACTAATAGCTATTTAATTCATATTCTTTTTTCTATCCATAGAATGATTGATAATATAATGTATTTATTGTACGTTTCATAAGATTTGATTAATATTTAGTAACATTTTATTATATCATATATATATAATACCCAATTTTCATATTTATAATTCATTGTTTATGAATATTTATTTTATTATTTGAATTTGAAAGTTTAGTTCAAATATCTCCAAATTTTCAATTTATAATTTTATCTTTCCCTAAAATCGTGCCTTTGATATAATAACAATTTCATATTAAGATTTTATTTCCTTATAATTATGCATTTAACCAACATTTCATAAAATTGTTCATTTAACATAATAATAAATTAAAATTAAAATTTCTATAAAATAGTTCATTTAACGATCATTCCATAAAATGATTTTATTTTTTCCTATAATTATTATACATTTAACATGCATATATATATATATATTTTTTTTAAATTATCATCCATAAACATCATGATTGATTCCCCTAAATTAATGGCAAACATAATTTCAAAATTGTAGGATAATATTGTTAATATCCTATTTATATATTCCATAAGTGTTATTTTAAAATTGATTTTAAAATTTGATTAGAAACCCCCAAAGTACTAAAATTTTGATTTTAAATATCAAGATCTTATAAAAACTGTATAACAGTGTTATTTTTATCTGAAAAAATTATTTAATTGTACCAATAATTTTTGTATGACTTTTTTTATTTTGAATTACACTAATATTCTATTTTAGTTTCACTACTAGGAATAATTTAGTGTTTGCATTGGAATTTCTTTTACGGCAAGTTTGACTTACACTTTTCCATATTCAGATCTTTCTCTATGATGCAACAATTCAAACCTTATTCGGATTATCAAAGACAAAGACGTGTATTTATGTCGAAATTATTTCTAGTTGTGGTTGTTGATTATGCACCATTTGAATAATCTATCCGTTCTTATATTTAGATTTTCTACAATATTTATAAAATAATAAATGTTCAAAACAAATAATACAAACCAATCCCTTTCTTTGCTCCTAAAATGGAGGAGATACCAAATCTTTTTGTTTGCTCCTAAAATGGAGAAGATACGGTTATACATTTTATCTTATAATAATATAATAATAATAATAATAATAATAAATAATAATAATAATAATAATAATAATAATAATAATAATAATAATAATAAATATAATAATAATAATAATAATAATATAATAATAATAATAATAATAATAATAATAATAATAATAATAATATAATAATATAATATATAATAAATAATAATAATAATAATAATAATAATATAATAATAATAATAATAATAATAATAATAATAATAATAATAAATAATAATAATAATAATAATAATAATAAATAATAATAATAATAATATATAATAATAATAATAATAATAATAATAATAATAATAATAATAATAATAATAATAATAATAATAATAATAATAATAATAATAATATAATAATAATAATAATAATAATATAATAATAATAATAATAATAATAATAATAATAATAATAATAATAATAATAATAATAATAATAATAATAATAATAATAATAATAATAATAATAATAATAATAATAATAATAATAATAATAATAATAATAATAATAATAATAATAATAATAATAATAATAATAATAAATAATAATAATAATAATAATAATAATAATAATAATAATAATAATAATAATAATAATATAATAATAATAATAATAATAATAATAATAATAAATAATAAATAATAATAATAATAATAATAATAATAATATATAATAATAATAATAATAATAATAATAATAATAATAATATAATAATAATAATAATAATAATAATAATAATAATAATAATAATAATAATAATAATAATAATAATAATAATAATAATAATAATAATAATAATAATAATAATAATAATAATAATAATAATAATAATAATAATAATAATAATAATAATAATAATAATAATAATAATAATAATAAATAAATAAATAAATCGTTTGTTATATCTAAATATATAATATAATTAAATAATAAAAAATAACAAAATTTTTATCCAAACTATTCTTTTCTTCAAAAGCTTCCAAAATTACAAAAGCCACAACAATGGCCATATTCGAACTTTTCCAGAAAAAAAAAAAGCGTTTGAATGGTTTCAAATGGTTTTCTATAGGGTTTCGAATGGAAAACATTCAAATGGTTTTCTATAGGGTTTCGAATGGAAAAAAAAGCATTCGAATGAAAGAGGAACAGAAGGAAGTAAGCAGACGAAGTCCAAATGGAATAAAAATATCACTTGCAAGATGTTAAGAAGATGAAAAAAAACCGAATGAAAGAGGAAGAGATTTAGAATGCTCAAAAGTGATCTATTCGACTATTGCTCAGAAGTGATATGTAAGAAGATGAAAGGTTTCAAATGGTTTTCTTTGGGGTTAATGAAAGAAGGAAGTGACTAGTTGAAGTCCAAGAAAAAAATTAATCACTTAATTTTAAATTTTGCAGAGGTGGAGCTTCCCCCTAATGGCAAGTTTTCTAATATTTATGTTTTTGGGGGAAAATTTTTATGTAGCATATGTTATTTCAATTATAGTGTATTTGGGGTATAGGTGAACAATTGTATTTTTCAGCTTGAGTAGGGGTATTTAAGAGATTGTTTCATTTATTTATTTTTCTAATTTTTATGTTTTGCTATTCTAACAATTTAAAATTATTTTTGCTAATTTTCCAAAGTAAAACTTATAATTTGTTATTTTTCTTGACAACCCAAAGAATAACCATGTAAATAGCAAATAGTAAATAACAAATCCTATAAATATTAAGATTTATAGTAAAACTGTCCGTTGCCAACTTTCTTTTTTACTTTTTTATACTAGACTATAGCCCTTTATATAAGACAGTTCTTTTCTTACAGATACAATGTATTTGAATATGTCAAATAAAGAGGTAGAATATCACAAATTTACAAATACAGTGTATTTGTAAATAACATTTCGCTTTGATAAATCTTAACTAAATATGATATTTTACTGCTAAAGAAGATTGCACTAACATCCCCTAAAAATATGGCTGTAATTTCTACTAAATTTTTGGATTCTTATGATTTAAATCAATTAATTAACAATTTATTTCTATAATTCATAGATATGTTTAATAACGATTTGAATTCAAATTTTGGTTAATACCCAAAAATAATGGCAAAGATAAATTTAATAGTTTTGGATTCTTTATATTTCATACTATTTTATCAAAACTTTATTAAATAATACATAATACTGATGGAAACGGTAGACATGCGCAGCGAAATAATGATCAAATTTTACTCTAATTGCAACAAAATATTTTACTAATTAATATACATTACAACCCTAATTGAACCAAAAATAGGGTTAAATGAAAATTCCACATTTGATGCTTTTGTTTCCTTGTAATCTCCTCACGAAATCGAAGTCGGGACTACCACGAGTGTTGATCCGCTATTCTCCGAACTTAGAACCAGGTTGTGGAACCCGTCCAGTGAAGGAATTAGAGAGAGAGAGAGAGAATTTTGAGGAGGAACTCAGCTTGGAGATTTTTGTTGAGAATAAAAGGTTTATTTTTGTAATTCCTAATTACAAAATTAATTCTCTCACTAAAAACCAAGAGTCTTCTTTTTCCATTTGTAGTAATCACCTTTTTCAAGCAAATTAGATGCATGTAATGAGATTCTTTTATCTCAACATTTGGCATTCCACTAACTATTAGTAGGTTAGGTGTCTTGCATGCAATAAGCCACTTGCATATCACATGCAAGTGATAAACTTGTCGAATCTCAACAAGTGTTATTAATTTAAATTAGTCTAAGGGCAACATGATAATTTGATATTTAAATCAAATTCAAAGTTTAACTTTTTCAAGTGTAAATTCAACGTTTTGAATTTTTACCATTTTGTCCGTCTTGACAAATTTCGACCTCCCGAGCATGAATCCACATTCATTTTTTCAAAATTCAAATCACATTTGACTTTTCACATCTTTGACCACTTTTATCAATTTCGAGCTTCTGAATATGAATATGTATTCATATTTGTAATATTTAAATCACATTTAAACACAAAACTCTATCTTAAACTTATAATCGATGACTATATCAAATATATTCTTCGGTTTATCTCTCTTTACGTAATTGGAACAATTTGAATTATTTCATTATAATGTTCTAAGTTAATTCCTTGTGAACTAGCGGGAAAAACTAATGGACCTATAGATCATGGGCTCCAACGATCCAAGATTAGCTGACTAAACTTTTTAGACCGAGTTAATCAACATTAGTTAACTAACGAGTCATTCCACTAAAGTTTCGTATTTGCACTCCCTCATTATAGATATATTTGTGTCCATGTCATATAACCATGATAAGTAAGTTAATCATTCCCAGGTTGTTCATAACCTCGACTGGGTCAAAGTACCATTTAACCCTCGAGACTATATCTTGCTCCTTAAGTCCCATTGATCCACTATTGAACAATTGGTTTTAGGTCAAACCTATAAACTGAATCCCTCTCGTGCCAATGAGAGGGTGGGGCACCTTGTTCAAGACTTGGATTCAACCCTTATGAGAACAACCTATCTACTATCCCTAAAACGGGTAGGAGTGAATTTCGTCTTGCACCCTATGTTCTTAGCTATCCACCCGATCTTACCCTTGAAATGGGAGGCTTATTGAGCCAGTGCCATTGAGCTGCCCTCACCTATGCAGGTTTAAGGATAATTCTGTGTGAACAGAAGTTCATAGTTAGCTCAAGATTAAGATTAAGTTATAATGTATATCTATAAACGAAATAGTCGATTTTATTAAAGTCAATGGTGTTATTAAAGTCAACGATAATTCCTTGGGCTTGGCTGCTGCCTCCACCAGATTTGAAGGAAAAACGTCGCCCTCAGTCATATTGATAGTATGACACAAAATGATCTCTCTTGGAAAGTTTTCAGGGAATAAGTCTTTCAAAGTTATTGGTTGTCGTGGTCAAGGAAGCTCCTCACTTTCTTTAGTGATTGGCTAAAACTTTCTTGCGTTTTTTCTTGTCTTTCTTCTCTGAGACTTATCTTTTCTCTTATACTATCGGTATGAACGAGATTCTTTTTTAGAAAAATTTTGTTTATGCTTATTTCAACGCGTGACTAACGTCCATCCCTCATCATCTTCCTCTACCTACTTTTCTTCTTCTTTGGAGTAAACAGTTTCGAGGTAACTATCTTGTAAGGCCTCCAGTGAAAATATATAAGAATAAGCTCCATAGATCCAAACTGGATCAGACTCCATGCAGTAGGTAATTGACCATCTAGATGAATCATTACTGTGGGCATGATTTGTTTGTGCCATATCATCAAGATCTAGCTCAATCTTTTTGTTTAGAGCCAAATTCAGAATCAACTCTTTCAATACAAAACATTTCTCTACGGGATGACAGACGACCTAGTGATATTTGCAGTATTTGGGACTATTTACCCTCTCTATTTATGCAAGTCATTTACATTCAAAAAGTTGAATGAGTTGTTTTTCCAGTAGTTGCTTTAACATATCAGGTAAATTAGAGTCTAGAAAAGGAAAAAACTTTTTCTTGTCTCTCTTTCAACATCAGACGTCTTTTTTCGCTTTCATCTTGACATTTTTCAATCTTATTTTCCTTGGAGACAAACTTTAAGGGGGTCGTGCTTACGACTTTAGCCTCCTTGGTAGCACCATTCGATACCTTCCGGGTGCTCTTCACTTCCTTCTTTTCTTTTTTAATTTCTGGGACCAGTAGATCATTGTTCCCTCTATTAGCAAAGTAAAACTTATTTACTCATTTGATTCGTTCTCTCGAATGCAAATTAAATCTTAGAACTTCTTGGTTTTCGATCTTTTGAAAGTTGTGGTTGCAAGTCAATTTAAGCTTCGATCTTCTGGAATTCAAAGAAAGTTCAATCTTTCAAGTCTTCAATCTTTCAGAAGATGATGATCTCGAGGTTGATAAGAACTTGCACGTCTTGAGAGCTTTTAGAAGTATAAATCTTAAATTCTTCAAAGCTTTAGTTATTCAGAACTTCAATTATTCCTTCAACCAAAGATCCACAAATGAATGACAAATGTCTCTATTTATAGAGAATTTCATTGGCTTTAGATGGGCTTGGGCCCATTTACTTAGTAGGTTTATGGGCTTGGGCCCATTGCTTGTTAGCTTGGGCTTGAGCCCATTTGTTAAGTGGGCTTGGGCCTATTTGCTTGGTGGGTTTATGGGCCTTTGTGCTCGTTGGACTGGACTTAGACTCATTATCCTCGTTGACTCAATTTTTATATCTAGGGCTTGAATTGGGTTGGATATGAGAAAACTTAATTACCAAAACTCAATTAAATTATAATTATCACAATTTTGCTGTGACGACGTGGGCGATTTAATTGGTCGAAATTTCTTGCTCAACAACTGTGTTTAAAAAATTCAGTAGCCTTACAAATGTGTGATACATTTAAAATACAATATACGTGAAAATCATAACATACCACATAAATACGTGGATTTCCAAACTAGTCAAAACGTTTAGATGGATTTTTCCCGAGATTTAACCGGGATTACCATATAGAATGCATGCAAAACTCTAATCTTGTGGTATCTCGATGCAATCTTGTCCAAGTTCTATTGCTTATTCATGTAATCTCGGTCAAGAATGTTCCGAGATCTACTTGAGATTCGTCACAGAATACTAACGCGTGTTTTCTTTTTCTTGCAGATGCCTTTTGTCGCAAAATGCAAAGTTTATAATAATTTAGTCAATAGGAGGCATGAAAAAGAAAACACGTGTAAATCAATATCCTTTGATGAATCTCGAGGAAATCTTGCAGTATTCTCGTATGAGATTCATCACATAAATGCTAAGTTGAGAAGTATTTTTTACAAGCTCTGGGCATCTTGGGATAACGATCTCCCGAATTATATATGGGTATTTGTAAAAATAACAAAAAAATTTATGATAATATTATCCATGTTACTACGTTTTTTAAATTGCAAAAATAGAAAATTTAAAAAATCGATAACCCTCTATAGTCATCAACTGTTTTTTAATATAATTTTCAAATTATATACTATGAAGTAATAAATAATAGATCCGAGTAGATATCTCGGGTTACCTCCATATGTGATTGGGAAAAGGTGAAGTCCACCTCATCAAAAGAATCAGACGGTAAAAAATTATTCCCGGTTGATATGGTGGCTGGAACCGAATCCACCGTATAAAAACTTCCTAATTCTTCTATTAGGTTTGTCATTGGAATTGGAAGAACAATTGAGTGAAAGAAAAATGGCAGGTGAATCGTCTTTGTTCAAGTTCTTGAGCCCAGGACGCCGTTTTCAATCTACGGACATCCAGGCCGCCGCCGGCTGGGGTGTCGCCGCCGCCACAACTGCTCTCTGGGTCATTCAGGTTTTCACCTTTTCTAAATCCATTGATCTATACATACTTTTGTTTCTGATTTCCACAGATTTATGCAGTGAATCTTTTGACTTCCTTTGTTGGATTAAAGGATGCATCGATCTTCTTGAGAATTGATTCTTGATTCTGCTTTATTACCCTTGCCGCCTTAATGATTTCTATTTCAAGTTTTGGACGATTTACTTTGGCGTATTCGGATTTCTATTTTTTCTCCTGCGTTGATATAGTGATTACACAGTTGAGATCTGAAAGAAATATATTCCTTTTGAATTATGGTGTCTACGAACATACGTATTCCCCGTTGACGAGGAGCCTAGATATTCATTTCAGTTCTCTTTTACTATTATCTTCTTTTTGGTTGTTGATCGAGCACAAAATGATACTCTTGCCCATCTTTGGAAGATAACTGGTAGAACTCTTGAAATATTAAAAAAAACGGAGTGTAATAATTCTTTTTTCACTCTATATTTGTTTTGAACTAAGGACACAATTCTACGACCTTTAGAATAGTTCTTGTTCAAGTTATCTTTATTTATATGCAGCACCGTGTTAGACATTGCATCTCACAGATTTCTAAAAATTTGTAGTAGTTCATTATTTGTGGCTCCATGTCCTGCCGTCCTCATGATGGCAACTCTGGTTCCACATTGTAAGTTTGGTTTACTTCCGATTCCAATCCAAGTTCAGCTTTCAGTGTTATGGAGTTTTTATCCATCAAAACCCTACCTCAGCAGAAGTTTTGATCCTCGATCCCTGCTGTTTCTACACTCTTTTCCAAGTTCCGTAATTTTATCAATATAGATGGCTTCATTTGTTGGATTTAAACCATTAGTGAACTTTCTAAATGTACCTGCTGCTAAATTTCCATCGAAGACACTGCCAACCAAAATCTTAATCTAACTTCCATCAATATTCTTAAACAGTCCTGGGGTATGGTCAAAAACTTTGTTGTTTGCACTTTCTACCCAAGTTTCTGTCCGTTAGTCCACTGAACAAGGTGAGAGGCTTTCCACAAAGTTCACAAGTGATGTCTTGAACTTCTAGGATCCGGCATTCATTTTGCAGTGAAGTATTGTTCTGCTCTAAACGTATTCTCCTCTCAATTGCTACTTTTTATTGAAAGACCTCTCACAATGTTGGTTGTTTCTTTCTAGAACAAGCCACTCCACTGATTGACGACCACACTTGGATAACTACTGCAAAACTCAAAATTGATTTCCCTTCCATCGCCCCAATCACATGTTTCGTGCACTTCTTTCTAGGAATTCCCAAGATTGAAGTGCTCCAATGTCACAGCTGATAGATCCCTTGTCATTTTATTTAACCAATTTGATTGTGATGGTATGGGGTTTTATTAGCTCAGTCCTCTTTCTCTGCTTCTCATATTCTCTTTCTACATGCTTTGTAAATGTCCCCAACTCTTCTTCCTTAACTAACGGCAATTACATCATTTCCTCTCTTCTACTGATTATCACCTGTTTTTTTCTTGTTTTTCCAACTAAACCATAATGGACTTGTGTTCTTTGCTATGTGTTTCTTGCAAATTATTGATTGGGAAAAACTGTTACTTTTTCGCCATCTACAAGTTTTTGGGTTCCAGATGTGCTCCATTACCTTTGATAAGGAGAATGCATTATCCTATCTTGGCTGGGTTTTTATACATTGTTATTTTTGTAAAATTTTCTGCAAATAAATGGATAGAGATTTGATTCTACAACCTGCATAAGGTGTAAGAATGCAAGTAGAGTCTGTATGACTGACCACTTGCTACGCTTATGTTGGTTAAGGTTAACCTTCAGTACTTCTGATCTTTTTACGATGACTTTTTGTATCCAATATAAGATGCTTAACCTCTATAACCCCGAAAATGCTCTCTGCCTTGTAGTAGAAAAAAAATTAATCATGTACATTTCCCCTAAATGTTTGGTGAGGCTGCAAACCAACCTAAATTGTTTGAGTTGTTAAAATATCATTGCTTGTCTAAACAGTTTGTTCCAATTAATTTTGTACTATATGCTTGAAATGTTATTAATAACTATACTTGTAGAAAATGAACTGTATATAATCTTTCCTCTTTTTGAGGCTCCTCTGTGGTGCATTAATAGGATGTTTAAACGAATCTAATGACTTATTTTTCTCTTTTGGACTCTTTGCAGCCATTTGACTGGATCAAGAAAACGTTCTTCGAGAAGCCACAAGAGAAATGAATTGTTATTTTGTGAAGACTCACCCCAGTTTTTGGTAATAAAGTATCTGTTGATTGCTTTGCCGCAAATGGGTAAACTGCAGAGTTCATTGGAATAACATGTTTTGTAATAGAATCTCTTTTGATTAAAATTGAGTTCTTCCGTTTAAAATTTCAGTGATAACCATTTGAACTTTTGATTTTTTGTTTTTTTCTCCTTTTAGATTAAGGTTATACACGTCACTTACGTCCATCAGTTCCTATATTTTGTCATGTTTTAAGAGCAAGCTATGTTTGGAAAACTAAAAAGAAAATGGTTTTTCTGTGTTTAGAATTTTACTGATTGTTCAGGTCTTTCTTAATTTCATATTTTAAAAACTAAAACAAAACTGTTGTCTAAGGGACTTAAAAGTGTGGTTGATACTCATTCTTCCCCCCACTCCATTTTCCAGGATGTTTTCTTTGGTTAATTTGTTACTTGGGTCATAGGCATTTGAGGGAGAAGATTCAAACTCGACGAATTTCATTTTAGTAATGTTTTGTCCTTATAAATTCAACTCTTTCTCTAGGAAATTATTATTCTCTTACAACATACCCTTTCTTTTATCTCTGTTTTTTACACCGTAAAACTATATTGGAAATTTGACTACGGTCCTAGTAACATTTTCTAAACGTTGATAATATAGTTTATGAAACATTAATTTTTTAACATCTTTGAAGCTAGATAATATAGCTTATAAAACAAATAAATTAATAACTTAACATTGGTTAGAAGCCAATAAATTAATTAAATTATTTGTTAGAGTATTATAGTTACACGATCTAATGTTGTGTATTAAAACATAGAGATATCACGCTACATCTAATTTTATTTCTTCTTTCTTGTGACATAGTCTATGATTTTTGTTTCCGAAGCTATTCCTTTAACATTCTTTAGTTAGTCTCCTTAACATTAATTTTTAAGCAATATGCTTATATTTAAACATTAATTTGCAATGATTGAAGTCCTTGTGCAGTCTAGTTTAGGAATATTTTTCAATTTTTTGCATAATAAACATTTGAAATTAAAGTTTATTAATCAAAACAGACGAATGACCAATTAAAAGACCATTTACTTCGAAATCCTTTTATATTTAATTTGTCAGAGTCAAAAGGGAAAGAAACGCTCTTTGTTGGATTAAATCTGAGAAAACGACGACGTAGAATCCAATCCAATTTACTGAAGAGTGAAGGTAAAAAGGACTAGATGAAATACCTAAAAACCCCTTCCTATTGTTACGCTATTCGTGGATAAATAGGTAAAATCCAAAGGTGTTTTGGGTTTTGACCTGTTCTATAGTTGTAGGTTCTTACCATTATCCTGTACAACACGTGTTTCATCCTATGTCCGTCGGATCAAACTCCACTCTTCCTTCCTTTACCCTATTTCCCTCATCCTCAAGACCTCGTTTCAATTTCCTTACTTCCTCCGCCGCCGTCTCTCTGCCGAAAAGGGGTTTTTCCTGACCTCATTCCGATTGATTTTCCCTTTTGCTGCTCTCCGTCTTCACTGCTTTAGTTCCTTTACCGAGGGGTTTTGCTGTCGCCGACTCAGATCTCTGTAAGTGATACTCATTCGAATCGATATTTGGATGTCTTTTGATTCGTTGCTTTTCCTTTGCTTGTTCATTCAGAAAAGAAGTTGATTCGGTTTTGATTGCAAAACCTTCTTTTTGTGTTCATGCGTTTGTTTATTTATATCTTTATGTTTTTTTTTTGTTGTTGTGGTTGTTGGGATCTGATCGTTCTTTTCTTCGAATGTGGTGGATAGATAATATAAAAAATCCGAGTTGGCGGTGATTCGATGGAGAATGAGCTGGTGGAATTGTTTGAAGCGGCGAAGAAGGCTGCAGATGCCGCTGCAGCACCACCACATGATGGTGGAGCCGAAGAAAGTCGTTGCCTTGATGCCCTAAGGCAGCTCAAGAAATTCCCTGTTACTTATCAAATCCTTGTTTCCACTCAGGTTTTCTTCTCATTAGACTTGAGATTTGTTTCTTTTGTTGATGGTGGGTGGACAGTGAGAATGTTATTAGCGCAAGTTTATGAAATCATGAATGGTTTTTATTATGAATTTAGCTTAAATTCATCATCTGCTTGCTTACGAATTGGTTTCATAAGGAATTGAGTTCACTCGATTTCATACGTTGTATATGTCGTTCACTTTCACGTAACAAAGTCATCTCATTTGTGATCCTTGTCAATTTCGGGGAGAGAATAATGGCAGGATTTTCCTTGTTAATTAGGCCCCATTTGAATTGACTTTCCAAGTGTTTATGAACATTTTTTTTCAAGAGATATACACATATAAAGACTTAAGAAGTCAATCCATCAAGAATCTTTTGTTTCATCTTTGTAACTGAGATCACTTTGCCTGTATTGATTGCTTATTTATATTGTTTTCTATAGGTTGGGAAGCGTCTTCGGCACCTCACTAAACACCCCAAGAAGAAAATACAGGAGCATGCTTCTGACCTGATTGAGATGTGGAAGGAAATAGTAATCAAGGAGACTAATAAGAACAAGAAAAATGGAAATGCCAGCAGTAAAGATTCACCTAAAATTGGTTCTCCCAGTGCAGAGTCAGTTAAGGTGGAGAAGTTTCAAAAATCATCTTCCATGAAGGTTGAGAGAATTTCCAAGGTCGAGCAATTTGATAGGAATGGTGCCACAAGCTCTGTAAAATATTCCAAATCGGAAAGTGTGGACTCGGAGAGAAACTCTGTGAAGGTTGAGAAAACTGATTCAGTGGTCAAGGTTGAAAGGATAGTTAAAGAAGAGAAGAAACCATCCAGTGGCGCAGCTGCACCTCCAAAACTTACTTCCATGATTAAATCAAAAGATGCTGCTCGAGACAAAATTAGAGAACTTCTCTTTGAGGCTTTCTCCAAAGTCCCTGGTGAAGCTGATGAAGATTTTATGGATGAGGTTAATGCAAGTGATCCCATCCGTGTTGCTGTTTCTGTAGAATCCGTGATGTTCGAAAATTGGGGAGGTTCTACTGGTGCACAGAAGGCCAAGTATAGATCTATAATGTTTAACCTCAAGGATCCAAAGAACCCAGACTTTCGAAGAAAAGTTCTTCTAGGACTTATAAAGCCAGAAAGGATGATCAATATGAGCACAGCTGATATGGCAAGCGATCAGAGAAAACGTGAAAATGAAGAGATTGCACAAAAAGCTTTGTTTGATTGCGAGCGTGGAGGAGCACCAAAAGCTACGACCGATCAGTTCAAGTGTGGTCGATGTGGTCAGCGCAAAACAACCTACTATCAATTACAGACACGGAGTGCGGATGAACCTATGACGACGTTTGTAACTTGTGTAAACTGCAATAACCATTGGAAGTTCTGCTGAGTCTATTTGAGATGCTGAAAATGTTATTGTTTGGAACAATCTACTGAGCAATTAGTGTTATTTTGCCCTGACATTGGTTGCTGCAGTTTGTAATCTCGTTCCCCATGTTACATTTAGAACGTAGGAGCTTTTCTGTTGTAGGATGTCTTAAGTGCCAATTTATTAAGAAATTCAGTGTATAAACTTGTTTTATTTGTTGTCTTCTTTGGTATTTTTATGAGTTTCAGATAATTACAAGGATCTCTTTAACTCAACGGTTCAACTAAATTGTTTGTTAAATTTGTCCAAGAGCATATACGAGAGATTCTGATTTTGACTTTAGTGGATTTCTTTATATTAATTATTCATAATTCACAGTGGCCCCACTTATCATATGAAATGAAATGAATTAAACGTGTCATTGATAAGGGCACGAGGGATTTTTAACTTAGTGCAACATAAGGAAGACTAAAGACTATATACGTGATCATATTAACTTAATCAACAAATCCCTAACATGGTGATTGCATTAATGAGGCCAATAAATAGCTTTATTATGCTCCTTCAGTGACATAATGAAATAATTTGTAATCTAAGAATCAATCATCCTACATGGTATTTGTCCGAGTCTCCTCTCAGCTGCTGTGGTAGCAGTCAAATGTCTTGGTGTTTCATTTCCCTTCTCACGACTTATTTTCTCCCAATGGTGATTCTTTGCATTTCCAGTGATGAAGGAAGTGCTCGCTCTGTTTCTATTTAGCTTGTATATCGTCCCTTCTACTGTCTATTTAACCTACAATATAAGCCTAGAAAGAGAAGATAAAATTGTAAGGAACTATTATATGCATAATATTATTGGAAAGTTATCAGAAATAATATACTGAAGTTTTTATATTATAAAACTAACACCCATTGTAAGGTTGTTAGAAAAACCACCGATACCAAGATGTACCAAGCATGTTCAAAACAATCGATAAATTAAAAAAAAAAATTATTTTTTTGACTAAATCTCGATGGTCGATCTCGTTAGAGATGGACCAGAAAAACTATTGTTTTCAAAGAGGATACTAGTTTTGAGTTATTCAAATTATCATTTTACCTACCTCACTTTCATCTTGGTAAAGGTAATGTTGTTGGCAGCAAAGGCACGTTGTAAAACATAAAGAACATGGACTCAACTAGAGTACCAGACCTTTTGCTTTTGAAGCGGATCTTTAACAAAGATAGCCTAAAATGCTATATGTTATTATATAATGGACCTAAATTTCTAATAAATTTTACAAATGTCCTAAATGGACCTATATATTACATAAATGTAGGACCCAAATTATATATATACCCATCTCTTTTATTAAATTGATTATAAAATATATATATAAATGAAAAAAGCCGTGGGTTACGGTTTTAGAAAGAAATCAACCACAATTCAAACTTTCAACTGTGATCTACTCCTTCCATTATATTCGCATAAGCAGCCGTTTATACTCAGAAATTTAAGAGATTTCGAGAAGAAGTTCGACGGCTAGCAAAGACATTAATTTTTTGATAAAATCTGGATCTAAATTTCAAGGTTAGTACCGTATATTTCAAAAAAATATGAATATTAGAATATATTGAGTATATTAAATTATCGGTTATACATAATTATTAAATTATTTCATATTAAAAAATATTTTATTTTACATTTAATTAATAAACTATTTCCAAATTATTTCTTATTATTATATTAATTAATAGCAAAAATAATAAAGTTATAACCTGAATGTAATGTGAATAAAAAAATAATTTGAATTTAATTTTAAAAATCATATATAATTAATAATTACAACGAGATTATAATGGTCCTAAAAATTTATAAAATTTCTTAGTAAATTTAAGTTTTTGTCTAAATATTTCTATTATAAAACATAAGAATATCACTTTTGCATTCAAATCTATACACTTGATCCACAAGATTGGTTTTAGATAGCAGGTATATTTTATTGTTTATAACAACAAAAACTAACATGGTAAAATTTGTCACTATGCTTTTTGTATGAAGGACAACAATTGCAATACAACTAAATTAGCCCGTAGAACTGAAGATCATGAAACATCCGTTGAAGATAATGTCCTCAAATAAAATTACATACATACATCCCACATTCCACAAGTCATCTATACTAAACTATTATCTAGGAAACATGTTAAAAGCTCTCTTACCCTCACGTTTCCCATTTCTCTACCCCATAACACCCAACAATAAGAAATCAAGCTTTAGACATCATGAGGCTCTTATCGTTTACAAAGAGTACATAAATGAAAAATCAAGCACACTCAACCAGCATTTTTGCAAGGAGGAAAGAAGTGACATAAAAATGGAGAACGAGTGTATGCAATAAACAAATAGAGTTGAATAATTGTATAAATTTAAATCCTAAACTTACATAAATGAATCAATTTATGTCCTCTTGGAGAGATGCCACAAATATTAGATATCTACTTGTTTAGAACCCTAAACTAACATTCAAAATATATATATATAAGAATACATTGTTGGGAAGCATTCTCAAGTAACAATAACAACCTAAAATGGGGAAAAAAATGTAAGAACTGACTAAGCCGACACAAATTCACCATGATTAAGTTGCTAGCTTTGCTTTGGTTTGGCCAAAAAAGCTAAATACTTCTTGTGTTCTTGCTTGTATCTTTTCCACTCTCTCAGTGCTGCCAAAATTACGTGCAAAGCAACTGGCAAGAAGAAAGGCTGTCCAAAGAAAGACAAACATAACAATGGGGTTTCAAAATGCCGTCTATAAAGCTAAAGCCATTTTCTTTGTAATCCCAAAAATATGTCACCTATGTTCGAAATTTAGGTTTTCTATATCAATGATAATGTTGCACAGATATTAGTGTTTATGAAACCATACAACCTTTCTTTTCTACTGCTATATTATATATATTTCGCCTTAATTTAATAGATGTTAATCATATCCCTAAACTTTAAACTATATTCCAACTTAGTTCATACCATCAACACTATTAACAGAAGGTTGCAACGTCATTTTATAGCCTAAATCAAGATGTGACTAAGTGACAACTAAACAAAGTGTCAAACCATGAGAAACGTCATGATAAAATTCTAGTGATCATGTTACCAGATATTTCTGAGAACTCATGACAAACTATGAGCTTGTCATGTCAACATTCAAGTTTAGTGTTAATGTAAAGAGTCTAGATATTAAATAGAAAGTAAAAGATTAGAGATGCAATCGGAATCTGTTAAGTTGAAAAAACCCGATGATATTATGCTCAAACTAGATAGACTAAATTTATAATTTAATCTAAAATGAATTATAAATACAAAGATACTATAAACATAAGTGTAGGAACCAATAATCATACCGAGTAGACAGCAAAGCAGTGCTCAAATGAAAAATAGCTGACTGACATTATTGATGGGTGAAAAAATGCATCTTCTGCTAGTGACCTTGCTTGCCTGGAAGATACTGATAAGGAAGAGGAACTCAGTTCAGAATTTTAATTAATTCAATCAGAATTACAGTCAACAAATCAATGACCATATAGTAATGAGAGAAGGATCATACTGGCTGCTGCATCAAAAACTCCCATAGAGGCATTTTTCTGGGCCAAATTTGCAGCCTCGAGAGAATATTTTACCTGATCAAGACAACAAAAAATTAAGACCTCATATTATACACCATGGAATACAAGAAGTAAATAAAAAGGGCCACGCCTGTATTCAAAACCTCCAATTAAATAAAAGAGAAACCATGTTTATAATTGAGGCATCAAGTTTTCATTTTTTTGATTGAATATACAGCTCTCATTTCAAATGGAGGATGTCCTTCAAGGATAAATTATAGCACGTTGTGTGGCAGTCAACCAGTAAGGACATGATCAAGGTCAAAAAGGATCATAGAAAATGGGCATGTGAAAAATGCTGTATGTTTTAGTGAGCAGTGAGCACCAACTTCAGGAGACGGCCATCCATGGTGTTCCTTTTTGAAGTTTGACGTGGTTATTCAAGCAAGAATGGGCACTGGGCAAGCTCCAAAAGAAAAAGTCAAACTTTCAGGGGTTTGACCTTCCATATATTTTTGAATGAGAAGGTACTGAAATTTTGGATCGGAACCATGAGATATTTTGTGAGACATTTGGCAGAGTAACGCAATTTCCAAAGGCATTAGTCTTTGCTTGAGTGAAGTGAAAAGGTTGAGAAAACCTGAGTTGATGCAGCCCACACTTGAATCTCTGTGTGTAGCTGATTTCCTCTAAACGTCCAATTGGCCAATGATCCCAATGGCTTGACCATGTCTCTCAAATGATGGCCTCATTTTTAGGTATGTTCTTAAGTTCATTACCAATCCATAGGCCTTCCAAAAGAAAGGTGTTGGATCCATCACAAACATGGATGATTTTGCTGTGGACAAGATCTTTTTGGAGGAAGAGGATCCAGTGGTCCTCTTGAGAAATAAAGCAGAAACTTTGTTACTTGGTTATGTATTCCCCCACCTACCCACACACGAAAAGAAAGAGATGTGATTTGGTTTTCTCCCCTGTTTGGTTATTGTCTGAGGACTGAAGGAAATGCAGGGTTTAAGTTTTAAACGACCAGATAGAAAATATTCTCTTGTCTGGCAATAACCCATTATTGACTATAAAGCTTGACAGAGCTCACTAGGTTTCAGAGGAGAGAGAGAATAACATTCAGGCTGAAAAACACTACTAGAAACCATTTAAGAAATAAGTTTGGGGGAACCTTGAAGAAGGTCACTACTTAGAATAACATCATACCAACAAAGTTCGGACATTTCATACAAAGCTCAAGCATTTAGCGATTAGCAAAAGAATCTACGTAAGTACGCCAATCAATCCAGAAAAGAAACGTAGAAAAAGATTTACAGACAAGCGATAGATTACCTGTTTTCCAATCTCATCAATGATAATCATCCTCGGCAGTGATTGAACCTGCAGAACAAAGTAATCAAAGTTCGAAAAAAACAAGTAAATAAATAAAGGGACCAAGAAGAACAATTTTCACACTGAATTTGAGGATCCTACTATGAACTCAACCAAGAATCAAGTACATACCAATCTAGAAAGAGATCCGAGGGATGAAGCACATGAATGAAGATTAAAACATGAATGCTGCCTCGATAGAAAATCCATTTCCCTACAGATGGATCAATCATATAAATACATATATTTGACATAAAGATTATTGCAGACATTGCAAGGCTCAAAAGAACGAAGGAGCTTCATGAGACAAGTGGGTGTGCATTGAAAAAACTTGAATTTCTGATAACAAAATATAGTTTGTTTGCAACATAAATATGATATCACTTAACAGGATATCACCACTAAGGGCTAGAATAATGGAATTAGTGAGAGAAGTTTTGACAGCTGGTAATGAATCTAAAACTTAATCTTGAAACATAAAAGGGAAAAAACAAATATTTTTCTAACCATTCTGTAAAGCCTTTCTGACTGGTTAAAATGTTGAATGTGCCCGACAGACCAACATGTTGGGGATTGGACTTTAGACCAAAAAGTTGTCGAAATTGCCCCAGGAATACTTCAACAATTTTCTCCAGCTCCTGTTCCAGTATATATGATCAAGCATCAGAAAATTAGATAGAATACCCGAAGTTTGGTACATAACATCAGCATCTTACCGGATACAAAATCATATGCCTATGGAGCAGCTTACTTTCATGGTCTCTCAGGCAGCCTTTAGGGTTCCAAACAATTACGCCTCCCCACGTCTGCAAGATTAATTTGTACCTGATTTTGAGAAGTTTGACCCAAAAATCATATATGTAAACAGCAAAAAGATTGTCATACAGGAGATATAAACCCATTTGTTTCTGAAATCTGGCCATCAGGAAGCTGTAAAAGAAGAGGGCACTCCCTTGCTGATGGTATATATCTGACAACAGAAATAAAGGCCAATGAAACAAAACTTGATTAGGAGTAGTAATATAAATGAGCAAACAGATTAGCAGTTTTTCAACACATAAATGGAAAATACTCCCAGGTTCCTTCATTACACATCTTATCCTTAACTGAACTTTATGTTTAAACATAATGGCCACTAACCTATTCTTTCAATTCAAATCAACCAGAATTGACATCACTGTAAGAAAATGATAGTTATCTTCAAAAGGTAGAAATTGCTTTAAAGAATAAACTACAAGCTACTCATTGATAACCAAGCTAAAAGTGCTAATGTCACTCCCAAAACAAAGGACGATAATATTGTTAGCAATGTAAATATTGGTAACTCAGATTTACGAATCTATCGATGGATATTCTGGGAAAAGAAACGGATATAACAGAAAATTTATAAAAATATTGTAAAATTTTAGAGAAAACTTATTTAAGTAATAATATGACTTTAAGTATATAAATCAACAATTATAAGCCAAATATGATTGGTATAATAGATAATAGTGAAAACTGAAAAATGGTTATGAATTGAATATTTAGTTCAGGAGTTTACAATCAGTGAATTAGTGTTCTAGTTTACAATCAAGTACGACTGATTTAAATCGTTCTAGTTTACAACCAATATTTTCCTAAAAAGTATGTATTTTTAATATATTATTAGAAGTAAAATCAAATTTCAGAATAAAAAAGTTGAAAAAGTTAAAAAAAGGAGGAGGCAAGAGGTAAAGAGAGGATTGAGATTATGGACTATTGAAGAGAAAAAACAACGGAAAATATAAATTATACAATATAAAAAAATTTAAAAAAGTATATAGTGAAAGAATTAAGAAAAATCATTAAGTGTGAATGAGAGAAAAAGACCCTAAATTATAAAAATAAAAATAAGTTTTATATAGTATTTATAAAAAGAAAAGACAAAATATGAAAAAAAATAAAAATATTGGGAGATCTAAAAGAAGAAAAAAGAAAAAAAAAGTAATGAAACAAAAATGCTAAAAAATTTACACAGGTGGGTGTTGGACTCGGGCGCTCATGTATAACTGCCTAGCCATACAGCAACCAGGCAACCAACACACTTTATTGAGCACTTGTGAAGAATAGGCTTTATATTTGATAAATGATGCGAAAATATTGGAAATGTCGACACATTTTGGCGATATTCTGATGAAATATCACAAATTTTCATCTTTGCCCAAACTACCAACTGCTACTTAACTAAACTTCCTCCTACTCATCTAAAGTAACAAAGATACAATTAACACAAGGATCTAAAAACAGCTAGGGATTGTTTGGGACAAGGACTATCTAAGGCTATAATAATCAACTCTTTGTTATAATAAATACTATTTTGCAATCCCCAATTAACTACCGTCAACACTATTTCAAAACTTCCACTTGCTACAGTTTTTACTATTCCACCTTTATCATTTTTTTTATTCTTTACTACAGTGTTTTTTATTTGTTTTTATATTCGTAACTGTTCGGTCAGCTCGGCTAATCTCATGGTACAACCAGCTTGAACCTACAACATTTGGGCGCCAACGTGGAACCCATAACCTCTTAGTTAATTATTAAGACTGTCTCCTTTTTTAACACAAGGACAATCTGGTGTTTACAATTTTCTTCTCAAACTAAAATAGTTTATACCTCTAACACGTACTATTATAACCCAAGCTAAAATAATCTACACAAACTATTATAACTCATACTCAACTATAATAACCTATGATTATAATAACCAATTCTTTGCCTCAAACACCCCTTTAATAGTTATAAATAGATAATTAGAGAGACATCCTAATTCTTATTCGCGGTCTTTCTAGCCTACTGATATATACTTAGCTATCAGATGCCTAACAGAAAACTCAGATGATTCCAATTGTCAGATAGATCATGTTTGCATAACAGTGGGGAATCAAGGACAATGAACCTTCCCAACATAGTTATAGTGTAAGAGCTTGGCACAATTGGTATCTTAGATTGATTAAAAATGAATAAAAAGTGTGATATGAGTTAAAGGTTATACACCACAAAATGCAATATCTTTGACCTCCCGCCTGCTGCAATTGAAGTATCCAAATGCCACTCGTTTGAATTCACCTATTAGATTTTAAAAAATAAGAAGATGCTTTAAAATAAATAAACAAAATGGAGGATGAGACCGCAGTCCTACAACTCTAGACTGGAAAAAGTGTGAAAAATGGCATAACTGTGTGTCAGTGGGAAACAGGCAAAGTGAGTAAACAAATAGAGACAGATATAAATTCAATACGAATAACGAAAACGTTAAGCCTGATAGAAGGAGGGATAAATCACCAACGAGCATCTATCTTTTTTTTCTTTTGGAGGTGGGGGAGAGAATAGTAAACTAAAAACTTAAAGAACCATACAAAAAAGGGAAGATCTTTAGTGTTGAAGATGTAGCTTTCCTGCTTGATGTCCCAGTAAGAAAAGGAGGAGGTTGGCGTATGATATAAAACCTGGTCAGTGAATGGCAATTGGATTAGACTGAATACCTTGTACGTGTATTTTCAAGGCTTCTGGAAAATATTGAATTAGTTGAAAAACAGGAGAGTGAATGAACTGACAATAAGCCTTCCATGAGGAACATCATACCTGACTCTCAACTGAGACATTTGCTATAGGTGCTAATTCCTCGATTAAAGGTTTCAATATAACTTCATCTACTTTTTGAAAATCCCTACGAAATAGCAGAGAATCATAATAGACAGACTGCAAAAACTAATGTACGAAAATTGCCTATAACTAGGAATATAATTCTCAATGGCAGAAATGAAAAATATCTTAAGCAGTCTAGTCATCAGAGCTGTTACAACAGTCTCTGATATTGGGATTGTTGATAATTTGGAATAGAAATGACTTCAAGTATTTAGGAAGGGAGATATGTGAGGTTTGAGAGTGACAGACTGTATGTGTCTAATTGTCTTCATTCTTTCTTTATCTTGACTAGTTGGAAAGCTTTAAATTAACTATTAAAGCTTCTAAAATTGGAATGGGCAGCACGCATCAAGAAGTCAATCCAAAATCATTCTAGCTATAGTTTCTAAGGATGAACAGAGAATCAAGAGTTACTAAACTAGCAATCTGCATGAAATATTCCCCACTTATCATGAGAAAAACTCAGAATTGTTAAATTCTCTATACGGATTAATCAAGCTTTACTATTCAACACTGAAGCTATACCAAAAATCATCACCATAACAGGCCTAGACAATGACTTCTACATCATGATGCCAGTATGATCAACAAGAATTCAGGCCAAAGGAAGATGATACTAAAGAGAGCAACATACCAGTCATAAATCCAATCATCTGGATCTGCATTCAACAAATTAAAAGAAAGAAAAATTTTTCCATCAGCACCAACAGGCATAAACTCCCCGGGAATTAACCCATCCTCCGTTCCACCATTACCAAACAACTTAACAAAAGTTTCTGCTACTTTTGCTATGGCTTCCGCCTCTGAAACCCTCCCAACAATCCAACCATGACGATATTTTCCGATGGTAGCCTCCACATTTTCGCCCTTGTTCATAACCACTACACTATAAACTCTCCCACCAGAAGCTGGCTTCGAACAACCTCCCAGAGAAACCTCCAAGAAATCATCGGCACTTTGAAGCCCATTTTCCAAAGAAGCAGAAAAATCAGAAGCACTGAGAGCTCCACAACGCCAAGAACACGAGGATGCGTCAGTGCGCGTCTGTGAGCAATCAGAACCCGATTCTATAACTACAGAGACAGCATAGTTGTTGCTGCAACTGCCACAAAGTGAGGATTTAGAAGAAAGTTTAGTCATCTCATCGAGGATAGACGATTTTAGCTGCTCGGCTCTAGAAGCCATGGAATCAAATCCAAAAAATATAACCCGAAAAGTACAGGGAAATTGCAACGGTGACGATTCTATATGAGAGGAGAGGGCATCGATGTCCTTGAACGGAAGTGGCGCGCGGTAGATTTCAACGGATTTCCATAGAAATGGAAGACCTGCAAAAGAAAATCGCATGAATCATAGAGTGAACGAGATATTAACGATCACATGTGTTCCCACAGATAGGGAGAGAGAGAGAGAGAGCGTGAGACCTAAGAGGAAAGAGGAGAAGACGGAGATAGTAAGAATTAGGCGCTTGAATCCAGGCTTAGTATTCCGCATGGTTTTGGGGTCGAACTGTGAAAGTCCGGCCTCCGATGATCCGGAGTCAAGTTGTGGAGGTTTCGAAGGTTCTGAGATTTCCGCCATTGCTGAATCAAACGGAAGTTCGGCTGGGTTACTGAGGCAGCTAAAGCTAATTCATAGAAGCTTAGCCGAAGATCACCTAATTTCCACTTCCAATTGTTAGCGTAATTAGGAGTTTTTCCATAGACCGGACGCCATACGACTTAACATGCACAACTTGGTTAAAATATTCATTTTTGGAAAATGCATATAGTAAGTGAATGGATGAATTTACATGCTTAAAGGTCTTACCTAGTGACTAGTTTGCTTCAACTATTCCACACTTGAAAGATATTGTTATTGTTATATATGTGTATTTTTAATCTAGTCAACGAGTTTTCTATGCCGTTGTTGCACTCTCAGGTGTTTTATAAGTGTTCACCAAGTGTCCAACACGTATAAGACATTAACACGCTAGCAAAACTAAGGTGTAGGGAAGACACATTCTCAAACATGTAAATCACTCTTGAGTAGCTCCTAAAAAACAAATGAAATCACAATCAACTTGAAAATGTGCTAGTTCTTTTGACTACAAGCAAAAGTAATGTTATATAATAGAACTAAGTAATTCCTTCATAATTGATCTATCCATCCATTTGACAAAATATTACTGCCATAAAGTTTGCCTGTTTTTCTCAATTTCCCTTTCTCACGGACAAAACAAGAGGCATAAATGAAGTGAAAGCAAAAACAATAAGAATTTGTTTTGATTGATTTAAGAAAAAGAACATTTATTAAAAAACTCATTTTTATAAAAGCTATTTAAAATAAACTTAAAAAATTTCCTCTAATAATTGTTCGACACTCTATTTCTTTTTAAAATAACTTAATTTTTAAATTAAACACTTAAACAACATATTTACTAAATGCTAGAATGGAAAAGAAATAAAAATACATGCAGGTTTGAAAGAGTTGGTGTATCTCTCCCACCACAATTACTATACCTTCTCCCTATTATTCACCTACACAACATATACCGTCATTACTATTACTAGGACATCAAAATTCCAACGAAATTAGAAAAAGAACACATCTCTCACCATCATCATATGTTAGATGTTCAATATGTTACATACAAACTAATAAGTATTATAAATAAATAGATGTCCATCTCTAGTGTTTATTGTGAAGTGTCAAAATATGATCATTCCATTTGTTGTTTATGTGTCTCGAAGATAATTCATTCTTAGTGTCCATGTAATCAATCATCTACTTGTCATTTTATCTATTTCATTTTATCTATAAATAGAGGTCTTTGATGGATCTTGCAAGGACACATAACATTGGTGAAAAATCCTACAACTTTGAAGACAGTGGAAAATTTGAGTGTTTTTAAGAATATCATTTTAGTAATTTTTTTTATTTATTTGTTATATTGTTATTATTATATTTTATTTTATATCCATGTTTCGATTGTAGTACTTGTGCTCCTCAATTTCAGAACAATAAATAAAATACATTTTTCATAAAACAAGTTTGTAAAAAGGAACAAAAAGAGAGAACAAAAGTAAAAAGAAAAAGAAAGCAAGAGATCATAAGAAAGAGAAATAGAAAGGAAAATTTAGGTAGTAAATTGAAACTTCAAATTAACGTATTGAAAAAATAAAATGGGAAATTTTGAATATAATATGAACTATGGGTGTTCACAGTTTCATTCAATTCGATTTAAAATTGAATCTGCATCGAACTGCAAAATGCAAAAAAAAAGAAAAAAAAAATCATATGAAACTGAATCGTATCGCTCATCTGTGTCAAACTGAATCGGAACCAAACCACATATGTTGTTTGATTTCAATTCAGTTTTAAATTTTTTATGAACATTATACATAAATAAAAGTATGATATTTCATACTGGTTTACCGGATATTGAGGAATTTCTTGGAGTTTGTTTAATTTGGTTTTGATGATGAGTGGTTCTTCAAGTATGCAATAGTCATTCTCAAACAAGGTATCTGTTGTTCAATTGCTGTCTTTCAAGGCTTCTCAAGATGAGAAGTAAAGAAAAATTATTGTTGAATCACTTGTTTCTTTAGACACTCCATGAGACTTGTGTCTAATAGAAGGGTCATTGTGATAAATAAGAATTTTTTAGTTTTGATGAAGCATTTTGACGAAGGTTGATCTCGGGGCTGTAGCAGATCGAGATGAAAAACATAAGAGTTTTACAGTTGAATCTTGGGTAGTCATGTGGAATCCTGGGCAAGATTGAAGACAAATGTGTAATCCTGTGGCAATCTTAGTGCTTGTTCAACCGAGATTAGATGTAGAGAAGCAAGTCTAAGGAGACCTTAGACAATCGCTGGCACGAGTCCGATCGAGATTGAAGGTAAAAGAGAAAATTTAAAGGGTTCTCGGGTCTGTGCCAGCCAAGACTCGTAAAAAGGTTTAATTGGTGATCTCAAATTTATTCCAGCTGAGAGCACTATAATTTATATGTAATTCACCTTTCACTTTCATCCTTTTCTATCTTTGATCATGCTCTGAGTTTTGATGTAACTAATGAACCATAACAAATGGTCTTTATGATAATTCATTGATTTTGGTTTGTTGGTTTTCTCTTTTGTGTAGAATAATGTAGCCTCATATAAGAAGCCTATCTAGTATGCAATGTAGTTTACCTTGTAAACCATACTGTTTTCTCTTTTGTTTTCTCTTTTGTTGGAGGGTTTGAGAAGATTGTGTGTTGTCCATGTCTATCTAATAGCATCTTCGTCTACCTTTCCTCTATGGCTCTGCCTCTACTCTAAGTTATACACTTATACTTGTATATTTAATTTTATATATATATATATATATATATATATATATATATATATTTATTTATTTATTGAAGAATTGTCAAAAATAACAAATTTGACAAAATATTTACATCCTATAGCAAAATCTTCAGATTCTATCAATAATAGACATTAATAGATACTAATATATTTCTACCAGTGACATTGATAAATAATGATAGAAGTCTCAGTTTCTATCATTGATAAAATCCAAAAGTTTGTTATAGCTTGTAAATATTTTAATTTATTTTGCTATTTTAAAAAATGTCCAATTTTTTTTAAAAAAATTAAAGCGGTTCGGTTCAATTTTAGAATCGATTTGTTATCTTAAATCGAACCAAATCACATATGAAACGGTTTCAATTTAACACAAACTGAATTGAACTGCATGCATTTGTTTGTGGTTTGGTTTTCAACTATTTTTTTAACACCCCTATTATGAAATGAATACACTAGCATACTGATTACACTTTAATTGAAAAATAAATACATATAATGTATAATATTTAGACTCGAACTTAAGTCAGATGAAGTACTAAGGCTTATATGTGAATATTTCTTCTCTCTAATTTTTAAGCAGCATGCTTAGCCTAGAAATTAGTTTCTAAATTATTTTTACTAATGTATTTGGTATTTTTAAGATCCCAATTAAATTGAGTTTATGGTTCTAATTAAATCTTCCATTGTCAGAACTTTTATACTTTCACTGAGGATATAACATGTCCGAGGAACACTACTTTGGTTTAACCAAAATTCGCACTTACTGAATTTCGTAAATAACTTTTTCACTTTGCTCGATTGTTGCACCTTGCAAACAATGGAAGGTGTGCCGCCTAGACACTCAACGCATTTTTTCCTCGGAATGACACATGAAACATCTAGTAAGCGGAACGACTTAGTAATTTAAAATTTACATGCGGAAGATGACTTCGAAGAAAGGAGACCACTTCATTAATGAGTAGTTATAATAGTACATTTGACCATGGGTATATAAGTCCCTTCAAAGGGAAGAAAATACAGACTTACTCGCCTAAGCCCCTACATTTTATACGAAAAGACAGTGACCACTACCAAGATGATGCAATTTCAGGGCACACAAGGCAATCACGACTACAAGTTCAATGCGAGATGTCCTTCGCTACCTGGAGGGTAAAACAAAAGTTTGAAAGGTTAGATGAAAATGCCTAGTGAGTGGAGTCTTTTATTATTTAACAAGTCAAAATGTCGTGCGACCTCATAATTTACCATAAGAAAATTAATTATTTCAAAGATTAACTTCTCATTTCGAAATTCTCCACATAGCATGCCTCAAGCATACTAAATATTCATCATATAAAATCAGTATACACATTTGGTTTACACACTTGTACCATTTTTCCTTAACTCAAAAGTTTACCATACTCTTTTGTTTAGTTGCAGTCATGCAGAGTAAACTCAGCACATATAACGACTTTCATAAATTTCACTATGCATTACGCACCTTCCAATGCTAAATCACACAGTAGGCAAAGAACATCTCATACCAGATCACACAACAAGTATGTGGCATCATATTCAAGATCACACAGCATAAATAGGACATTCTATTTCATATCACACAACAGGAATAGAGCATCTTACCACAGATCACATAACAAGGATAAAGCATCGCATCATCAACATTTAAACATAGGGCAATACAATATCCAAAACGTTAAACCACATTATTCCAACATAAAGTCATTCAAAGGGCATATTATTACACGTTTCTTTTTATTAGTGAGCTTGCTCACGACGATGTTGGAAAAACATGTGAAAATTTTCACATAGTTCATAATCTCCGAAGAAGCTAGTAAAGCATTAAATAAGAGTTGGAAACTCTTCCATAAATTCAAAAACTTTTAGTAAGAAATCACTAACTATTATGGTCAACCTCTTTAGCTTCTCCGACCAAGGTCCCTTTTTTTGGTTTTGGAATCCTAATAGAAATGAACTCGTCCCTCTACCTCAAAACCTTATCAGCTTTCAATTTCTCTGTTAACAAGATGAGGGTAAGGAGTATTTTCAGATGACTCATATTCTCTATTTATAGATCTTTCTAGGCGGGTCTTTTTATACATAAACTATTTCCCTAATCGACGGCGGAAAATGGCCCAATCCAAAATTTCACGTGCCTCTGTCACTCCTTATCTTTAACTCAATTTGGGCAGCCGAGTCCCATCAATCGTCGACCTACTATCTTTTGCATTACATCGTCGTTCCTAAGTGAAGTAGACGTTACTCATCTGATCACCATACCCCCTTTTTGTGTCAAGGTTCTTATCGCGATTTAGTTATAGTTGACATTTTCACGAACATAAAATTTCTTCGTGTATCATTCTTATCGCAAGGCTACCATACTCTTTTGTCTATAGGCTTTCATTGTAATTACAGTGATATTTATATATTTTTTTTAGGTATGACCAACATTGCAATATATTTTAGTCCATGAACAGATGTGGTTTCAAGAGTTATACAATAGTTCATAAAAAAATTGTTTATTAAATCAACCATGTATATTGTTCATAATTTTCATTGAATTGCAGGTGAATATATTATATTCATGGGACATTATTATTTTTATATTTAAAGTTTTGTTTTTAAATTAACAAATTATATTTTCCATATTATTCGTTGAAGTCAATTTGAAACTACACATTCAATATACTTTAGCGTATGAAAAACTCACTATATACATTATGCGAAACAAATATATTACAATCATTAACAACTAATTTTATTAGATTGTATGCTATTGGATTGGATTAGTTGGGTTTTCAGAATATACTAAGTTTTATATAGAGAATTATGACTATTATTTATTATATAATATGAGGTATATATATGCGAAATAATTAAATATGCATGTGTATATATGAGAAAGTAGGTAAAATCTATATCGTACTATTATGTAACTTACTAAAAGCTATAATTGTTATAACTATATTTGATATAAACATAGTATATATTTGAAATTAATAACTAAACCAAATAAGTGCACGAATATAACAATTTTATAATACATCATCTTATATACAAAATAATATATTAGATGTATATTTTTATTTTTCAATATGTTTATGGGACACTTACAAAAATAACCAAAAAAATTTATGATAATAAGACACATGTCACTACATTTTTTAAATTGAAAAAAAAAACAAATTTAAAAGTCGATAGCCCTCTAATAACCCTCTGATAGCCGTTTGATATTACTAATTACTTGTCATATTTTCTTATTCGCAATATGTAAAAAAAAATGTGTCATGTTTTTGTCATCTGATTCAATTTTCCTATGTTTAACACAAAAAAATCAAGCAACATAAAAACATATGAATGAAAAAAAAATGTGTAAAAAAACATATAACAATGACAGTAAAAAAATGAAAATAAATAAAATTTATATGAGAAAGAAAAATTAAACCAAATATTTACAATTAAAAAAAATAAATATGTAATATATCACTTCAAATAAATTGAATTGAATCTCATACAGTTAAAAAAAAATATATGTATTATCTCACATTAAATGCTCTAAACTAAAATGAATAATAAATATCCAAAGCCAAATTTGAAATTAACCAAGGAAACTACTTTCCTTTTCTTTCCATATTTGTGTCATTACAAATTTCTTTCATTTTATTTAATCATATTAATTATAATGATGGATAATGTTGATCATTTGAGTCTTACTTTTGTGTACATTTGAAGCTCAATGAATCTTTTATGGAAATTTTTTTTAGTAATTTTAAGCTTTTTATGTAATTGAGCTATATATTTAGGTTATATTAGTTAAAACCCATTTCTTTTATGGTTCAAATAAAATAAGCTCAATTAGCCCATTTAAAAAATCAGTGTACAAAATTTTAAAAAATAAAACCCTAACTTTAAGTACAGCTCTCGTCGTCGAGCTATAACCTTTTGCTTAGGTTCAGTTTTGAAAAGCAATCAAGATTTGTCAAGTTGAAAAACCAAATGAGATTATGATCAAACTAGATAAATTTGATGCGTTTGAGTTGACTTGTTAGATGTTTATAAACACTTTTTTTACATTTTTAAACACTTAAAAAGTCAACCAAAACCTGAGCTGCAAACGTAAAGGTAGGTGTCAATAATCATACCAAGTCATCGAAACAATACTCAAATGTGAAATAGCATACTGAAAAAAATGGTCTTGGTTGCCTGGAAGATACTGATTAAAGAAAGAAAAAAGAAAAAAGAGAGAGAGAAACTCAGTTCAGAAATTTAATTAATTCAATCAGATTGTAGATACAAATTATCAATTACATATAAAGATTAGGTAAGGATTATATTGGCAGATTAGGTGGATGATGTACCTATCTATTTATTCCTCGTCTCTCAACTACACGAAAATAAAATTAATTTTATAAAGGTAACTTTTAATTTTATTTTTAGGTGATGACAGTGGAAACATGAGAAAATACATAGATGAGTACATCCTGGATGTACAAATTTTTTTACCTATTTATTATTGGATCCATATCTTGACATAAGATATTTGATAAAGCAACCATTGAAATGACAATCCATAAAAATATTGATATGGAGATCAACTAAAACAAGATGATAATAAAAAAAATTGTTCAATAACTTAAGTATAGTTTGGTAACCAATTCGTTTTTTTTTTATTAAAATTTATTGTTTTGATATCTACTTCTTGCCCTTGTTTTAAAAAACCAAGTCAAGACTTGAAAATTAAAAAAACTTATCTTTGTTTTTTAAAATTACCCAAGATTGACTATTCTACTTAAGATTGATACAACTCATAGCAAGAAAATGAAAAGAAATTGGTAAATTACAGAAAATGAAATGGTTACCAAATAAAAATGTTAGTAAATAATTTTAAACCTGAACATAGTAACTTTTTAACTTAACATTCAACCTAACAAAGACTCTATATGCATGATTTTTGTAATAGTTTAGAAATAGGAAAGCATGTTAAGGGAAATAGGGTGATGCCACTAATGGGGCCAATAAACAACTTTATTAACTTTCCTCGTTAGAAACGAATATTCTGAAACTAAATAATTTATAATCTAAGAATAAATCATCCTATGTCGTGTGCTCTCTGAGTCTTCTCTCAGCTGCTATAGTAGCAGCCATAGAAGGAGCCAACTGCCTTAGCGTTTCACTTCCCTTGTCATCATTTTCCCCCAATGGTGATGCTTTGGATGCAAACAGAGACTCCACTTCTTTAAGCGTCAAAAAGGGCTGATCTTGATTCTTTGCATTTCCAGTGATGAAAGAAGAGCTCTCTCTGCTTCTGTTTAGCTTGTATATGCTCTCTTCCACTGTATCTTTAACCTATAATAACCCCAAAAAGTGTTAAATCTGATGAACCGGTGTTTGTTGAGTGATGAAGGATTGATATATGCATAATATTATACAGGCAGGTGTTTGTTGAGTGTTTGTTAAATCTATGGTCTGGTGAAATCTCTAAAATGACTGTAAAAGAGGAAATTGTACATACTATGAATCGGTGTACGAACGTCTTATTTTCTTGTCCAATTCGGTGTACCCTGCTAATTGCTTGCGCTTCTGCAGCTGGATTGAGAAGTGGTTCCACAAGGACAACATGTTGAGCTTCTAGAAGGTTTAGGCCATTAGCTCCATGTTGAATCAAGAGCAATAGAACCTGAGCAGATCTTAATTCTGGCAAGTCTGTCGATAGTCGTTTCTTTTTATTTTCTTTTGCATTGATCTTCTGTCCTCTAAATTCACTAATGGCTGTTTGAGATTTTCTGCATTTGCAAAGCCCAATCATCAATATTATTATGATAATGTGCAAGAGCAGAAAATGTAGCTACACTACTTCAGGTCTGGAATTTGAGTAATTCAAATTATCATCTCACCTGCCTCCTTTCATCCTGATAAAGGTAATATTGTTGGCAACAAATGCATAATGTAAAACGTCAAGAACATCATTCCAACTTGAGAAAACTAGAACTTTCGCTTCGGAATCTGTATACTTGATCCATAAGATCCGTCTTACAACCGCTTCAATCTGCAGAAGGTTTTAGATAGCAAGTATTACTTATAATGACAAAACAATTGGAGCAATGATACAAAAACTAACATGATGAAATTTCCTCTCCATGTTTTTTGATGGACAACACTTACAATACAACTAAATTAACCCGTCAAACTAACGATCATGAGGCATGCATTGGAAATAATGTCCTCATATCATATATCCCACAAGCCATCTGTACTAAACTAATATCTAGGAAACATGTTAAGGCTCTCTTACCCTCAGGTTTTCCATTTTTTTTCCCACACCACCCTAGAACTTGGACATAAGCTACACAGGAGGCCTTCGTTTACAACCAGTACAAGAATGGAAAATCAAGCATGCTGAACCAGCAATTTTGCAAATCCAACTAATCAAGTCTACAGTCAATTAACTTTTAACGACATAACTCAAGAAGTGATGCATAAAAATGGAGCTGATGAACGAGTTTATGCAATAAACAAATAGTGCTGATGAAGGATGGAACATTTGAGGAAAACATGCAAGCAATGCAAATAAACAAAACAAGAACCCAATTGACTCAATAACATGCACCGGAATGGACATAGCCGCATACTATGGGTGTTAGGTAGGGCTGCAAACCTTTGTTCCATAGGAACCTTGAACTGTAATGGACATTTCATGCTCTCTAGAAGTTTCGAGCAAAGTTGAAGGATCCAGTGTTTCATTTTTACTATCATCAGCATAAGCAATATTCCCAAAATCTGTGTGTTGGCGACAGGTTGGGCACATCACCCATTTAGTTTGAATTTTACTACCATGCAGTGTTTTTTCAGTCATTGCAAACAAACCTGCGGGAAACAAATGCCATTAGAATTTACATTACAGAATGTTATGAACATTTAGAAAATGTATGAAACCGTCGATGACAGGTTTAGGAAGTAAGACTCAAAAGGGAACAACGTTCATAGATGAACAAATAAGATAAGATTTCATCCTCCTTGCCTTTCTGAAGGATTTTCCTGGCACAATAACGTTGAGCCTGGTATGAATTTTGAGTCTTTGAAGAGTTCTTTAAATCAATAAAAATATTTTTTAAAATTTCCATGGTGTTTGGATACACAAGTAAAAAATGATCTGGAAACTTGTTAAAAAATTAAGACAAGTTTTAGGGTGCATTAAAGCAAGTGTTTCTCATAAACTGACACTCTCCTGAGTCATCTCCGACTCACTCAAAGCGTAAGTAATCAGCTGAATCATACTTTTATCCAGTGCAAAAAAACATGAAAGTCGTACAGAATTTGAGACTGCGATGATGCCATTATATCACGAACTAAAACATCAATAGATTGTCTTCTATTATGTGCAGGAGACTCACATTTACAGCATGTAATATGTCCACATTGAAAAACCATCTTTTGATTGTTTAGTTTTTCTTGGCAAACAGGGCATGATTCCTCATCAGCTTTCGATGTGTTCTCATTCTTTTGTTCCGTAGCTGTTGAAGTGATAGCCGGTTCTTGAGTTAAAGCTAGATCACTGGAACTATCTAATGGTATGGTCTGTTTAGATTGCACCAAACCCTGTAAATAATAAAGGTTGTGAGTAACAATGTAAAATGGCATACATACTACCAATAGAAAGACAATGAAACGAGGGGGAAGAACTGTATGAGAAACCAAAGTAGGGTATGCTCATAACTATTTTAACAAATCTGGAAACTTTTTAACCTTCAAATAACGAAGTTTTCCTTTTACACGTGATAACATAGCCAAGGACATGAACTTATTGCTAGAATACTGGACACTAGCTGCAGGTAGCTCGTGCTCACTAATAGTAAAACCTGAGCTGTCATCATCATCGTCCCTTAAGCTTAATCTCGTGGTTGCCATCTTAATTTCGTCATGAGCATTCAAAACTTGAGCTTGTGCAATGGCCAAGGACCTTGCATGTCCATACTCCTTTCGCATGTGCTAAACAAATTGAATGATAAGTCCAGTTAATAAATTATATTGCATGTATAAGATTTGAACATTTATTTAAAGTCGCCTAAGTAATAGAATTATAGTTCACTTTTATATCACAATATGTCTAATAAATTAAATAGGGCTCCAAAATATATAATTGATGATGCAAATTATTTCCACCAATAGCTTACAAAATAGTGTCAAGGAATCATTAATCAGCAAACGAGGACATTTAAAGGGCAGTTTTCTCATAAAAATAGATATGGCCACATAATACCTCCAGAAGGTGTAGCTGCTTGTTGGCTGCTGCTATACTTTCTTTTCCTAGTTGCGTCTTACAGAAGTTCTTGATAACACCAAGAACAACCTCCAATTCGGAAGGATGCTTAGACACCTAAAAGTCAGAACAACAAAGTCAAAATTTGGAATAAGGTTTGTTGCAAGACAAAATGAAGTTGAACATTAATAAAAAAGGAAAAGAAAATCTACATTATACCATATATATATGCAAAATGGGCTATGAGATGAGAATCTTTAATCTTCATTTCACCCTATTATCTTTTAGTAATTCCTATTTGTACTTCATCACAGACTCACAACTCTTTGGATCAGGGAGGTTACACATAAAATGATGTATTCTTTTTGTGTATAGTTTGACCTAGATTAAAACATCACGATCTAATGATGAATATATGTTTGAACAAACAATCAAGTCCTTTACCTTAATACAACTCTTTTGTGCATGGGTGTGATTTGGACCATAAATTTGAAACATCAAATCTATTAGTGGAGATATGTTTGAACAAATAATCTCATCCTTTGATCCATTATAATTATTCCGGTCGAAATGGTTACACAACAAGGTGGTGTATCATCTCATGTATGGATATGTTGAACCATAGATATGAAACATCACAACGTGGACATATGTTTAATTTTTTTTTTAAAAGGAAACTGATCTCTTAATTGAATATATAAATAATAATAAAGAGACAAAGCTCGATGTACTTGAGGGATATACAAAGAGCGACAAACCTAAGGATCAGTAGGCGCACAGGGACATTTCAACTAGGTTGATATCCCCCAGCGCCCTCATCATGCCTAGTCATTGAACTGTTTACTTAGAGAGCACCATGAAGAGGCATCCAGCCGTGAGAACTCGTATCTGTTCTGTCAAGAGGAAGATTTATTGTGGAAGACCCACTGGTTTCTCTCAAACCAAAGTTCTGCCAAGATTGCCTTGACAGCACTGCACCAGATCAAGGATGCAATTTTCCCAATAATTGGACCAATTGGAAGCTATCTAACGTTATTCTTGCAAACTTTATCAAGGGACCAGCTGTGATTAAAGATGAGAAAGAGCTTAATCCAACACTTGTCGGCGTAAATGCATTCAAAGAAAGTATGTTGTAGGTCCTGGTGAGATCTAAAGACAAAATGGACAAATATGTGGCAAAATATAATGGGTGGGAAGTCTTTTGCATAACTGAAGCACAGTTTAGACTCCCGAACAGCAAGGCCCATATGGTTATATTCACCCTCCTCAAACTTTTAGATTTCCAAAGGCATTTTTCCAGCGTTGGGTCCAAAGGGGAGGCAGAAGCAAGGTGTCATGATAATGACTTCATTGAAAACACTCCACGAGATTCCAAAGACCAGCTTCTTTATCATCTAAATTCGATAACCTTGTCCTATCCAATAAATCAATGAGAAGTTGAAAATCAGAGATTTCCTCCTCTTTTAACAATCTTGTAAAATTAATAAACCAGGATAAGGTGGAAGAATCCCAGTAATCGAAAGCTGAACCCTTAGGGAGAAGAGCTATTCTATACAGCTTCAGAAATTTGGTTTTCAAAGCAATTCTGTCCAGCCACAGGTCCAACAAAAACAAGGTTCTGTCCCGCATTCCGGCTTTAAAATCTGCCAAGGCTTCAACTTTACGCCACTGCCTAGAGATATTTATCCAGAGGCTTCTTAAACTGGAGGTCTCTTTGCCGCTTGTGTGCCATTGGAATGTGCTACTGCAATGGATACTACGAACCACCTTACACCAAAGAGAATTCTGATCTACAACGAATCTCCACCCCCACTGGCAAGGAGAGCCATATTTCTAATTTTCAGTTTGTCCAGGCCGAGATTCCCTTCTTCTTGGGCTTTAGATACTAAGTCCCATTTTAACAAGATGGTTCAATTTGCTGCCATTGTTTCCTTCCCAAAAGAAGTTCCTCATGGTTCTTTCAATGAACTTTAGTTACTTTTTCTGGCACTAGGAAGTGGACATGCTGTAGGTAGGAAGATTGGAGAGTACAGAAGAGCAAAGAGTAAGTCTACCTCCTCTAGTTAGATTAAAACGCTTCCATTTGTACAGCTTCGTCTGAACTTTGTCCAAGACAGGCTTCCAAAAGTGAATACTCTTTGGGTAGGAAGACCTGGGTACACTAAAGGAAGTTTTCTATTTTGCAATTCTGCATGGATGCCGCAGAGGAGACCTTGCTGTCCTCTATATTAATACCACAATTTGCTGACTTTTCCCAATTGCTCTTTTACCCGGAACCCCACTCAAAGATTTCAAGCGTCTTTTTTAAGTTTCTAAGCATATCATCATCAAACTTGCAAAAGATCAAGGTATCATCTACAAATTGGAGAATGGGAACATGAACACTATCCTTACCAACTTTGAACCCTTCATACAAACCCTTCATGGGTAGATTTGTAGTGAGACTGCTAAGCACTTCGCTAACAAGAAGGAAAAGGAAGGGATTCCTTAACCCTCTTGAGGCTTGAATTCTTCCTCTAGGCCTTCCATTTAAGAATATTGAATACTTAGGGCTTTTAACATAACCTATGATCCAAGAGATCCATCTGAGATCAAGTTTCTTCTAGATCAATACTTTTTCCAAGAAATCAACTCGATCAAATGCCTTTTCAAGGTCCAATTTGATGATCTAACCTTGCCTTTTCTTTTGTCTATAGTCCTCCACAACTTTGTTTGCAATAAGAATAGGATCCAGGATTTGGAGGCCTTCCAAAAAGGCACTTCGATAGGGGGATATGATGTTGGGCATGATTATTTTCATTCTCTCAGGAAGCACTTTCGTAATCAATTTGTACTAGGCATTTGGGGCAAAAGTCTGTTACCTCTATTGCATCTCCTTTTTCTTGATTAGACAAATAAATTTCTCCTTTACGCATGCATTTAGTTTCCCATTCTCATAGAATTCATTGAATAACTTGCGAATATCATCTTTGAGAAGATCCCAGAATTTGATAAAGAATTCTACTGAGAATACGTCTGGGCCCGGAGCTTTGTTTCTTCCCATTGACTTTAGAGCTACCCTAATTTCCAGCAGGCTGAATTTGCAGTAAGCTTTTTGTTCTGATCCCCTGAAACTCTACAGACCAGTCAAAAGTCAAAGGAAAGGTAATTGCATGATCAGATTTCTTATAAAGGTTGCTGTAGAAGTCAAGGATTAAATGTTCAATTTCCGGGAAAGAGGTGGTGGGGATTCCTTGATCATTAACTAGCTTGGGAGTCAGAATTTTTTTTTTGTTGCAAGAAAACGATGGAAAAAGCCCAATTTCAGCCAATTCAACTTACTTTTCTGGATTAAATCTCTTTCCTCCCTTCTATATAGAGCTAGTAGGTCCGCTTTCTTGGACAGTAACAATAGTCAATCCACTGTGTCCATCTTCGGTTGATCATATTTGCTTTCTTCTTGTGCAATGGCTTTTAAAAGGGTTTCTTATTTGACAATTATGTTCCTTTCTGTGATCTAAGTGTCAAGTTTTGAGTTGGTCCTTGATGCTCCCGAGTTAATTTGGTAGTGCAAAACCCATCCATCCCAGTCAAGTGCTCAAGGATAAAGAGTTTTCAATCATTTAGCAACACTACTTGTCAAATAACCAACTGTTACAAAATATGAAGGGGGAAGGCCCCCATTCAAATACCCCTGCTTCAAGTAAAATAGGAAAGCGGTCTGAGGAAATCCTTACTTGCCGATTTGCTCTTGTGTTCGCAAATGACTCATCCCAGTCAAAAGAAACTAAGAATCTGTCCAGCAAGAATCTTGAAGCTGTTCTTCCTTCTCTTAACCGTGTACACTTCCCCATTCAATAAAGGAACTTCAATGAGTTTTGAGTCATCAATGAACTTTTTGAATTTCGGATGAAATTTGACTCAAGTAATCGAACTCAATCAACAATCTTTCTTTATTTCTGGTAATATGAAAGTATTACAAGAGTAACAAAGATCGAATTAATGGAATATCAATTCGAGAAAACGCAAAAGAAATTCCCTCTCTTTCTGTTATCTTCTCTCTCAAAGATGAAACAGAAATTCTTCTCAAAACCTGACTTTCCCTCCCTTTCCAAACTACTATTTATACTAACCGACTAAAGACTCTAACTCTCACCGTGGTCCCCCTTTACACGTGCTACCCCTTCCTTCCCTTTTCTACTATATTGTAAAACTATTGGTGGTCTAACAATTTTCTCACGCCACGCAACATTCTTCCTTCTGGAAAGCACTCTCCCCCCGATCTGGTCATATTTTTTTTTTAAAAGGAAACAAGTCTCAGTATTATTAATAATGAAAATAGAGAGACAAAGCTCAAAGTACATGAGGGACATACAAAGAGCAAAGGGGGAGGGGGAGGATCAGCAGGCGCACCCAGGCATCTCAACTAGGTTGACACCCCCTTAGCACCCTCATCACATCCATGAGCGAAAATAAAAACCCACATAGTAGGTTAAATAAAAGCAATACAACATAACAATAACAAAGTAAAGGCCACAATACAAGGCAAAAAGATGATAAAGCAAGGCAGCAAACCGAAAACAAAGCAAAAATAATAGTCATCCTTGATTGAGCAAAAGTTGATTAGAGCAGAAGGCTTGATCTGGGAGACAAGAAAAACTAGAGCTTCAAGGATTTTAACCAATTCAGCTTAGATTTTTGGATCAAATCTCTCCCCTCTCCTGTAGATTGCTAAAATGTCCGATTTAATAGACAATTTCACAATGTTATCTAAGGATGAAATGTTCAAGGATTCTTCCTTAATTTCTTCATTGCAAGAGCTTGGAGCAAAGGCTCTTCTTGGATTTTTCTGGCTTTTTCACTTTCCACAAACCAAGATTTCAAAGAGCTTTTTAATTTTCGAAGTTTTGAATAAATGACAAATCCAGCCCATCCTTGATGATTTCCTAAGGATAAAGAATTTTTTATAATTTGGCAGCACTGCTTATCGAGCAGCCAGCTGTTGCAAAATCGAAATGGAGAGGGGCCCCATTCAAAAGCACTGGCTTCTAATAAGATGGGGAAATGATCTGAAGTAAGTCTTTCTTTTCGAGAGGCTCTAGTATCGGCAAAAGGTTCATCCCACTCAGCAGTTACCAGAAATCTATCCAGCAGAGAACGTGAAGCTGACCTTCCTTCTCTTGACCTTGAGAATTTACCGTTGGACAGTGGAATTTCTATCAACTTTGACTCTCTAATAAATTTATTAAATTTTCTCATTCCCCTTGTTAATCTTACTGGAAATCTCTCTTGAATCTTTCGAGTGATGTTGAAATCCCCTCCCAAACACCAAGCTCCTGTACAGAGTACTGAAAGACTAGATAACTCTGGCCAAAATTGATTTCTTTCTCGATAATGTGTGGGTCCATAGATATTTGAAATCCAAACTATTTTCCTATTGATTGTGCTGCATTTTATTGAAAGAGAGTAATCTCGTTTCAGAACCTCGATGATTGACAGCTTAGATTCATCCCACATAATCAGCAACCCTCCTGATCTGCCATTAGCTTTCACAAGTTCCCAGCCAATTCCTTTTGAACTCCATAATGCCTTTATAATGCAGCTATCAATTTCTTTTCTTTTGGACTCCTGAATCAATACTATATCTGGATTTAACTTCTTCAAAAGTTTTTTAATAACCAGTTGTTTTGATTGTCCCATGATTCCTCTAGTGTTCCATGATATAATTTTCATCTTTGCTGCCTCTGCCTCTGCCTGTGCCTTATATCAGTTCAATTTCACATGCTGCCAAGAATGGAACCAATTCATGAGGTGGACAGATGCTTGCTGGCTTGCACAAAATTCCTTTTTCTGGGGAGGAAAAAAGTTTAATGAAATCTGGACCGAGAGGGTCATTGGCCTCTAGTATCACTGTCTCTGTTGGAAAATCTTCTTCCTCAGCTAGTTCAAATTCTGTACTACTTACACCGGTGACTGAGTCAAAGTCCGAAATTTCATCTTCTGGATTCACTACTTTTTTTAGACAAGTAGTACCTTGCACAAAATTGGAGAATGAACCAGAAAGTTTGGAGGATTGAGAAAAATTATTGCATAAAGAGGAGGGTAGTACTGACCTGTTACCAATTGAATTTGGAATTTGTAACTTCACACAACTTTCCTCTAATAAATCAGAGTTAGCCAAACCCGTCCAGATGTTGCGAAAAGATGTTTCCCTTTAATAAATGTCTTGAGATGCTTAGAAAATTTTCTGGCATGAGATGGAATGACTTTCTTTTCAGTAGAAAAATTAACCTTGGGAGAGGCTGGTAGCTTTGGTTGAGAACAAGGAGCAGAGGATGGCCCGAAGGTGAAAATCCTTGCTGGAGGAGAGGATTTTGATTCTTCCTCTAATTTGTCAGAATACCAAATGCCATTGGTTTTCTTATTAATAAATTTTGTGGGGCCAACCCTTCGTGTGTCCTCTTTTAAAAAGCCTGCAGGAGCATTAAAATGGCAAAAATCTGGTTGGGGGGCTAAGTGAGCTGTTTTTTAAGGTATTAATTGCCCAAGTAGCTGTCTTTTCTTTTTTCGAGATCTGTTTTTCTCTCTCTTCTGATGAAGTCTTTTCACCTTCTAAGCATGTGGAGGTGCCAGCCAAACCCAAATTTGAAATATTTCTTCCGGAATGGAATTTTTCCGGCAGGGCTTCAAGGGATTTTTTTTTTTTTTTCCGGCCAGTCCAAGATATCTTCTGCACCCCCAACTTTCTAAGTGCTTCAAAAGGATTCCTTGAGATGGAAGGAGAGTTCTGATTGAGAAAATTCCAGGTTTCAGGGTGGCTATTGGCTTGGAGACCTTCATCTATGATCACTAAATTCAATCTACATAAATCAATAGGGTTGGAAAAATCACTTTGAAATAAATCACTTTGGACTATTGCTGGAACTTCTAAAGGTTCAAAATCCCCAAAGTTAAGGAAAAAATTTCCTCGGTTCTCACTCTTTAATTCTATAGTTGCCGGTAAGAATCCACAAAGATTTTTTCGAACTTTAATTCTTGCTTCAGTGCACTTGATCAGATTGAGTGTTTCTAAAGCTATACTTTCCAATCCACCAAAGTAGGCTCCAATTGCTTCAAAGATATTTCTTTGCCATAAATTAAGAGGAAGATTTTTGATTGACAGCCATCCTCCAAAGCCTTCAATATGAGTTGGTCTGCTGTGTTTGGCTTCATTCCATTTTTCAAATAACAAATGAAATTTTCCATAGTTGAACCATTTGTCCTGAGCAAAAGTTAAATCTTCAAACTTTCCTTGAGTAACTTTGAAGATGGCTTTGTCGGCAAATAAAGGGTTAATACTGATTTTGACTTTGAAGAGATCCTCTAAATATAACACAATTTCCTTCCAATCATCAAAAAAGAAAAGTCTGTTTAAAACCCATAGGTTATTGAAGTCTCCCTCAAAAATATCTTCACTTTTTCTCACCCAAAATTTTTCCTCTGGATGTTTCATAGATTTATTTTTCTGAAATGAAAGGATTGGATTTTTGGGGAAAGAGACCGTGCTCTGTTTTTCTGGACTGAAAGCAGAGTGCACTATTTTTTTTTTTTTTTTTTTGAGAGCTTGACTTTGTCTGCATAGCTTGAACCTGTCTTTGGAAGGTGAGAAACCTGCTGACGTGATTGTCCGGGTTCTGAATGGAGAGTAGAATGCCAGGAGGTATAGTTATGAGTCAACAAAAAGGACTTGATTATATTAAGGAAGGATATCCAACCTTGTTGGATTTCACCCGAGTAGATGTGGATGTCTAACCTTGGCAAAATCAGAACCAAGGGAATCTATTAGCTATTTTCTGCCTCTCCATTTTCTCTCTCTTCTCTCTCCTCTCTCCTCTCTCAAATTCACCTTGGAGGCAGAGGATATCCAACCTTGGCAAAATCAGAACCAAGGGAATCTATACCCTCTGCCTCTCCATTTTGCACCTTTGTTTCCCCTGTACATAAACCATCTTCCGATAATAGTTCTTCACTGTGGACGCTGAACACTGAATCCCCATTATCAGACCCTTCATCTACTGCCCTCGAAATTGTTGATGTAGGATTACCTCGCACAAAGTGACAATTTGAGCCTGGGATTTTAAATGGGGAAAACTGAACTTTTGAAGAAGGGGAGGAGCTAACTAACCTGTAACAAGTAAAACCGGGAGTAAGTAGCTTCACCCAACTTTCTTCCAATAAATCTGAGTTTGCCAAGGCTGTCCATGCATTGTGGAAGGACGTACACCCTTTTCTAAAGAACTTTGGGAAGACCTTGAAGTGCTGGGGACGATTCTTGATTGATGAGGAGGAGGATTTGTTGGTTGGAGGACTTCATATTAGGTGGTGAGTTCTGTTTGGATGGGAGATCATTGCTAGGTGTTTTGGAGCCAATTTGTAGTGGTGGGATCTTGTTTGGCTCTTTGTCTGCCCCATCAGAATACCAGAATCCAAAGGTTTCCGCAGTAAAGGGATTATTTAGAATGGGTCGGACACTTGGCGAAGGAGCTTTCTGGTTGGATTAAAGCTGCATGACCTTTGGGTTCAGGATCTTTTTGCAAATAATTAATTTCCTGGCCACCTTTATTCTCTCTCTTCAAGTTTCGCATTAAATGATTATCAATAGAGGAGGATTGGGTTGTCGTATATGCACTGGAGCCAACTGTAAAGAGGGGGATTGTCTGACCTTTCGACTGCCAGTTCTTTGTTGGAGAAGCACCAGTGGATATGAGATTTTTCGGCCACCTGAAGCCTGATTCTGGGACTGACTTTCTGGTTGCCTCAAAGGGGTTTCTGAAAATGGATGGCTTGCTATCCTTGAGGAAATACCATTTTGAGGAAGGACTGTCAATCATAACATCATCTACAGCCCTCGATTGTAATCTACAAATATCAATGGGATTAGAAAAGTCACTAAAAAAGAGATCGTTTTTAACAATCTAGGGAGTAGAAAGTGATTCAATACCTCTAAAATTAAGGAAGAAGTTGCCTCTGTTTTCATTTTTCACTTGAATTGTAGCCGACAAGAAACCACATAGGGTTTTTCGGACTTGGATTCTGAATTCTGTGCAGTTAATAAGATTGAGAGTGTCCACTGCAAAGTTCTCCAAACCCCACAATGTGCTCCAATAACTTCTAGAATGTCTCTTATCACAAGTCTAGGGTAAGGATTTTAATGGACAACCACCCTCCAAAGCCTTTGATGAGAGATGGCCTGCTGTGCTTGATCACGTCCCATTTTTCGAACAGGAGATGGTACTTTCCACAATCATACTGTTAGAGTTAGTGGGCTTGGCCCATAGGGAGTTTGCCCTAAATCTCTTTCCATTTTTCATCTCAGTGTATTATTCTATTTATTCTCCCTTCTTGTACTTTTTGTAATTATCAGAAGAAAAAAAGAAGAAAAAAAATCATGGTTTTTCTTTCGATACTCGGGTTTCCACATAATTCGGTGTTTTTGTTGGTTTACTGCTTTCAAAATGGTATCAAAGCGAGGTAACAACGAAACCCTAGACACCTGTATAGGTGAAGCCCAGACAGAGACAGAAGTTGTCCTTGATGCCATGGAAAGACTCCTCCATCAGATTCAAAGGATGTTGGTGATTACTTTGGGACCACCCTTAGAGCAGTCCGCACAACCCAGAGTCGAGAATGGCCCTCACACGCCGCCGAATGCCTCCACGAACCAGCCTGTTTTCTCCCCTCTGTCATCCAAGGCAACCAGTCACCCATGCGTCGCCTCTGCCCTCAGTTTAGGGGCTGCCATCTATTCACACACTGCTGCCTTTTCATGCCTTCAGCAGCCGCATATTCATGGTTTTGGGCTTGATTGAGGGTATACTCAGTCTGGTTTTGAAATTGATGAATCCTCGGCACAGTCTAAATCAATCAATCTACCGATGTATTCAAAGAACCCAGTAACTTTGCTGCCTAATTTGTCCTCGAATTTATAACTAGCTCTCTGGCACCATCTACAAGGAATTTTCCAAAGGAGAATTTAAATGGCCAGAATTATTTTCTGTGATCCCAATCGATCAAGATGTTCCTCGAGAGTTGCTACCATTTGGCTTTTTGACAGGCGAGACTGTCCGTCCTCAACCAGGTGATGCCTTGGAACGATTATAGAAAGGGGAGGACTCCTTCATTCGTTCTATGTTGATTAATAGCATAGAACCATAGGTCGGCAAGCCTCTACTTTACATAGGCACTGCAAAAGATTTATGGGATACAACTAAGAAATTTTACTCAAAGCATCAAAATGCCTCTCGATTGTATACACTAAGAAAACAGGTCCACGATTGCAAGCAAGGGACCCTGGACGTGACCTCCTATTTCAATAAGCTATCCCTTTTCTGGCAAGAGATAGATTTGTGGAGGGAGACAGTCTGAAACACGCCGAATGACGGTATACAATATGCTAAACTTGAGGAAGCTAACCATATTTATGATTTTCTTGTAGGACGTAATCCCAAATTTGACACTGTATGTGGCCGTTTACTTGGACAAAGACCACTTCCCTCCTTAATGGAACTGTGTTATGAAGTTCGTCTTGAAAACGACCGTACAAATGCAATGAGTATACTACTGACTACCTTGCCACTGACTCTGCTGCCTTCTGTGCTCAATCCTCAACCCATAATAGTGAGAAGAATAGCAAAAAACCAATCCCTGTATGTGAGCACTGCAAGAAACACACACCAATGATCAATGTTGGAAACTCCACGGTCGTCCCCCCAGGAGGTAAGAAACGTTCCTCCAACAAAAAACAGAACTCAGGGCGTGCCTATGTAAGTGAGACTGCCAGCATCTCTCAGTCAACTGGCCCTACTGTAAATCAGAACAACCCTCCTACTCTGGGAGCCATTGCTCAGCCAGATATGCCCTAGTCCCTTGGTCTTTTTAGTGTTGATGGGAAGGATCCCTGAATTTTAGACTTGGGGTTACAAATCACTTGACAGGTTCCTCAGAGCACTTTGTATCTTATACCCCCTATGCCGATAATGAGAAAATCTGGATAGCTAATGGTTCTTTAGCCCCGATTGCAGGCAAGGGAAAAATAGTTCCCTTTGAAGGACTCTCTCTCCAAAACATGTGCCTAAGCTTTCTTATAATTTATTATCTATCAACAAGATTACTCGTGAGTTGCACTGTAAAGCTACCTTCTTACTTGAATCTGTTTGTTTTCAGAACTTGAGCTCGGGGAGAATGATTGGCACTGCCCAATATAGCAGAGGACTTTACATCCTTGACAATGATACGTCTAGAAGTAGTATCTCTAGGGCTAGTTTACTATCTTCCTATTTTAGTACTTCTAAACATGATTGTATGTTGTGGCATTTTCAGTTGGGTCACCCGAACTTTAATTATATGAAATATTTGTTTCCCCATCTATTTTCTAAAATTGATGTCTTCTTTCTATCTTGTGATGTGCGTATTCGGGCAAAACAACATCGGGTTTCATTTCCCTTACAACCATATAAATCCACACAACCATTTACCCTTATCCATAGTGACGTTTTGGGTCCATCCAAGGTCACTACCTCCTCTGGGATGTGGTTTGTAACTTTCATTGATGATTATACCCATCTTACCTGGGTTCTCCTTATCATAGATAAATTCGAGGTTTCTTCTGTTTTCTAAAACTTCAATCACACTACTGAAATTCAATTCAATACAAAAATTACAATTCTTCAGAGTGATAATGGTCGAGAATTCCAAAACCATAATCTTAGTGAGTTCCTAGCCTCCAAGGGAATTGTTCACTAAAGCTCGTGCGCCTACACTCCTCAACAAAATGGGTGGCTGGGCGAAAAAACCGTCATCTCTTCGAAGTAGCTCATTCTCTTATGCTATCTACTTCACTTCCTTCATACCTGTGGGGAGATGTTATTCTTACAGCCACTTATTTAATCAATAGAATGCCTTCTCGTGTCCTCCACCTTAAACTCTCTTAGATTGTCTTAAGGAGTCCTACCCTTTTTCCCGTCTAAAACTGAGCGCAAGTTAGTGGGCTTGGCCCATAGGGAGATTTTCCCTAAATCTCTTTCGTTTTTAATCTCATTGTATTATTCTATTTGTTACCCCCTCTTGTACCTTTTGTAACTATCAGAAAAATAATAAGAAAAGTAAAATCGTGGTTTTTCTTTCGATACTCGGATTTCCATGTAATTTAGTGTTTTCGTTGGTTTATCGCTTTCAATACATACCATTTTCTCGGGGTTATGATCATATTTTCAATGTGGCCTTGTTGAACTTTAACAATTGCTTTGTACACGAACAAAGGGTTAATAATGATTTTCACCTAAAATAAATCTTCCAAGAAGAGAGATATTTCATTCCAGTCATAAAAAATGAATAACCTGTTGATAATCCATAAATCACTGAAATTCTCTCTAATAACATCATCACATTTTCGAACCCATTGTTGTTGCAAGCTCTGGGTTTCTGGAGGAGGAGTAGAGGAATGGCTTATCAAGTTTTTTGGCTTCAGACTCTGTTTTTTTATATGTTGTGCAGGGGAGAAATTTGAGTTTGAAGCCTTCACTTTATCTACATAACTTAGGCCTAGGCGAATATACCAATTCAACTGATTTCCATGTGAACAAGAGGCTGGTTGAACAGATGAGTGCCACAATCCATAATTGTTGTTCATTAAGAAACTTCTCAACATTTGTAAGAAAGAGACCCATCCTTGTTTCTCACCCCTTAAATAGACGTGCACAAAGGATTGAAACCTTGAGGAATTTCAAGCAACACATCTGACTGTCTACCTGGAAGGAGCTCCGAACTTTCTGAGTCTTGTAGTACCATCTGCATCTCTGTCGTTTTTTAGAAAGAAGTTATGTTCCTCATATTGGCCAAATCTGATATAACGGCAATAAACAATCTTAGTTTGGTTCTTTGAAACTTGTAGGATTCTTCGAAAATCAACATCTTCAATGTTGAAATGTCCCTTGTCGAACCAAATGGAGTAGAAGGACTCGACAATTTTACAGCTCTTCACTTACATGTTGCCACCGGGAGGAGGGACAGTCGGGGAGGGGAAAAGGAGGAAAGGAGTGAAAGAAGAGAGAGAAAGGAGACAAAGGGAGAGAGAGAACTTACCTTGATTACGTGGACATATGTTTAAACAAACAATCAGATTATTTTCCATCCCTTTAAAACTTCATAAATTTTTTATTTTATATTTCTCTTCAAATGGTTACAACTATACAAGTCAAACAATGTAAAACACTATTTCCATAAATAGAATTTTAAAAAAAAAATAAAAAACTAAAGTAAAACTACTAATTTCATGTGTATCATACGTGTTATGGTCTAGTGATTGAAATGGAGGGGAAACCACTGTTAAGTAATATTAAAAAAAAATATCAAGAAATCAAACTGCTCACAATTTCTATCACAAGATACTTTAAATTATCCTATTATAAGCCACATGTGACTGATATGAGGCACTCGTCATAAGTAAAAAGTAAAGCCAGAAGGAAAACTAACCATAACTTTTTCTCCAACATCTCTCTTGTTAGGTTCTTCATGCCCAACTTTAGATGAACTTGAGTTCTTATTTTGCTGCAATAGACTCCAATAGAAACGATTGAGTGCTGACTTCTTCTTTTGAGCTTCAACAGCCTCTTCAACAGAAGTAACCATTCCTCCTTGTACTTTATTAAGCCGGAAAAGTCTTGCCTCATATTCCTAGAAAGAGAAGAGAGCCTATATTCGTAATGCAAGTCAAAGAGGAAGCATCAAGGTAATTGGACTAATCAGGAAGAACCTGAAATAGTTCATCTAGTTCACAAAGAACACAAGGTGGTCCATTACTGTCTGCCTGACAAATTCGACAGTACCTAACACGTTCAATATCTTCTTCTTTTGGATTTTTTATGGTCTGATCAATTTCTAAAAGTCGATCAAGCACCACTTTCCTAGAAGCCTCCAAAAGGTCCAAACCACTCTGAACATGATACTTCAAAGCACTAATGCTGCGGAAACTGTTGTCAAGCTAAAAAATCAGTTAATATTCATGCAATATACATGCCACAAAGCATGATTTGAGGAACTGAGGAAAAGAGTAATGATGTAATGAAGAGAGTTCGACACCACTTACCGAGATCCAACTCTAGATTTTGAGTTGTTTAGGTTTCCAGATACAGCCTCTTCAATCTTTCTTATCAACTCATGAGAGAAGTCCTTATTCTGTTCAGCATGGTGAAGTGCTTCCAACCACCAAACGTCGTTAAAATTTTCCCTGTCCTTGAGTTCACTTCCAACCTTCATTTCATGTTGAACAAGTATGGCACATAAGTTAGTAGTGGTGAACTTTGCACCCCAACTATCCATCAGAAAGAAATAAACCACAATTTAAGCGTCCAAAGAATAAAGGGGTCAATAAGCAACTGAATAGTAGAACATAATGGTAATCATACCAACAATCTTTATTGTTAAAAGGATCTTACACAAGTTATATAGTGAATGACTATACACATTGTAACCACCTAGAGGAAGACAGCAGGATATAGAAACATACCTGCATGTAGGACTTTGTGAACTCTTGCTGGGCAATAGATAGCTTTGAGGAAAAAACAGCTAGATATTTCTGCCTCATAACCTCACATACTTTTCTTACAGATATTTCATCAAAGTAACTACTTGACTGATGGGGGTCATAATTTTCTTCCTTTTTGGCGTTTGTATCTTTTCCTTTCAGCTGAAGAGGATGGTCTATCATCTTGCCTGTATTATCTTCACTGCAAGTAGCATACAGGGTCTTATTAACTTTTTGTTTCTTCATGATATGAACATGATCATCATACTTTTCAGAGTCATCCATCCTGGATGCCTTCACTTCGCAAGTTCTTGGACAAAGTTGATCTTTTAAAGGAGATTGTGACTGGTTCACCGCTAATGGAAGTATCTCAGCAAGATTGTGATGGATGTGAATGCTCAATAGAGGATCTAATCGAAAATCTTCATTGTTCTCCTCTGCGAATTCTAGAGCTTCTTTATATAGTGAGAAGGCTTCAGAAAATTTCTTCTCAATAATAGCTATTCCAGCAAGTGCATTTAAAGCAACAACTGACCTCCTCAGAGCTTCCTCTCCTTCTATCTTGGTCTTACTAACAAGGACCTGAAAATAAGACCACTTAGACTAAAGTCTCACAACAGATTTCATGAAAGCTCAGAGATCTTTACTTGAGGAATACCATCAATATTTCCTCCATTGTCATTGGGGATTGTTGCAATGAGCGGAGTCCCGAACTTCCTACTTGCGGGTGACAGCAAGCTTGGCGAAGTTTCAAAAGTGTGCTCAGCAGCTTTCCAGCATCGGCATGGGTGATAAGATCAGATGGAATATCAGAAGTGACACAATCTGAAAGCAGTAAAACAATGTAAGTTATATTAACAGCAGCCTTCTCCCTTATAATGTCAAAATATATATATCAACAGAGAAATATGATTCTTGAATGTAAGTCACAATCAATCACTAACAACCTGGGACTTTCCTTTTGACAAAATCATCTTTCAAACCTTGAATAACTTCACGGGCATAACTCACACAAGTTTCATGCTGCCTCTGGTAAAAATGCTCTTCAATTGGTGAAAATTTTAGCCAAGTGGCTTGCTCCTCCTGGGGAGGTAGCTGCAATTCATCTGTAACATGTATTTTTAAAGAACGCCACATTATTTGCTTAAAGAATTTGTGTGTGAATTCCATAGCACCAGGATCCCTCCTCTGCAAATTGTTGGTAAAAGAAAAAAGGAATCAGGAAAGTCAAAATAAAAAATAACATGGATCAATGACAGCTATGAAGCAATCCCAGAATAATACCTAAAGAAGAAGTAAGAAAAGATAAGGTATAAAAAATAGTAACAATGGCTGAGCTGCTATGATAACAAAGGCCGACAAAGGTTTTATGAGGCATTTTCTCTCTCTCTTTCCTTTCCCTTTCTCCATAACCATGATTGAACAAATCTTTGAAAGCCACATACCTCATATGGATCTCTTATAACTTCAACCCACCATCTATGAACATTAAATGGACTTGCTTTCACAAATCGCAGTAATCCATATAAATCTTCAAGTTTCCTTTGTATGGGAGTCCCTGTGATGCACCAGCGGTGACTAGCATAAAGTCGTGAAGCCATTTCAGTAGCAGCAGTAGCATTGCTCTCTACCATTTGTCCCTCATCCAAACAAATCCTCCACCAAAATATCCTAGTGAGAGGAGTAGGGATAACAGGATACCTAAAATGAACAGTCCGGATAAGTTATCAAAATTTCCAGTTTTGAAAGAGAACTACAGTGAAGAAAACATGTCAACATTTCCTTAAAACATTTCCCCCAAATCCCTGTGACTGACAACAAATCAAATATGACCGATCTTGTTAGAAACTTAAAATTACTCGAAAGTAGAAACACAAGCATATCACTACAACTCTGCAGTCAAATTGTTCGCATGTAGTAAAACAGATATGAAGGGAATAAAGATTCTTTTTTCTCCTCTATTGTTTTATGGAATTAGTCTTGTCTACGGCTTTTTCTTGGTGCAAAACAAAGCACTCTTTTACTCATTACAGCTTATCCTCTTTAGTCAGTAATTGGCATTCTCTAATGTAGCCACCTTATGGTGTTTGGGGTTCTCCCCTGATTTCATATATCAATAAAAAAAAAAGATTCTCTAATGTAGAAGGATATTATCTCTAGAAGCAAATTGGTTAAAACAAGAGTACGGCCTTAATCTAAAATATTACACTAACTAGTTACGATGTAAGAAATAAGTGATTAAATTAATTTAAGTAACATTTCTCAAGAAGGTAAGAACAGACCTCTTCTGGAATCTCATGAAGCGACGATCCCCTTCATGCCTATCAGAATCATGTGATAGGTCTTCTTTAAGCACATCATATGATGTTAACACTATATCAGAGTTGATAAGATCGTTAATCTGCACAGACAATGTGCCTAAAAGAGAAGTATCCCTCACTCCCTCGTAGACAAGTAGTTTTATTGAACCTGGACGAGTATGACTGGGATAATAAATAATAACTGAAAAGTCAGCTTGCACTACCAAATGCAAAAACTTTTAAGTGAACTAGTGTCAAGTCTTTTCACAAAAATATCTGATCAAAGATAATATGCGTGCATGTGAAAACAAAAACAGGTGCAGCCTAATCTACAAAGAAAATGAAATTGAAATGGAGTAACGTCAATGAAACCACAGTTTTTAAATCAGCTCATCATGACACCTTCATTTTCATCACTAAACCAATTCCAACCCAATGTGATTTCTTTCCAGGGGTCCATAAAAATCTCTCTATCCATACCAGAACTATTGATTGGGACTTTAGCATAAAAAAAATTGGCTCACAGCAAAGAAGACCTCATATATTTCCTTCTACTAAGCTAATATCACATAAGTGAATTGATGTATGATGTCCTAAGCTAGAGATCATAGGAACCATCATGCTCAGATGCAAAGCATCTGATCAAGTGAAAGCTTCATGATATTAGACAGCAAAAGTATATTTGTAATTCTGGACTGCTCTTCTTAGGATAAGGAGATCCACCATGCAACCTTTTGTTCCCTTTACCATTATTTATTAAGTAATCCAATGTCTTATTGAAAGAAAAATTGTAAATTTGGCTGCCGCATATCAAACCTGATATAGTCAGTAGTCACAAGTGACTCAGCAACATTTCCAAGTTAATAGAGGTGGTAAAATTGCAGGTGTACAAAAAATCAAATGCAAAGGCACTCTCATGAATGATATAAGTAGAAATATAGTCAACTGAGAGTATACCGTAAAATCTCAGCTTGCCACTGGAATAATATGGGAGCAGGACAGACAATTAGAGTTGCACCTGTAGCCATTGGGGAATCAGTGGCCTGCATCAGCTCTAAACAAGGTGTACAAACATGTTCCTCATCTCTAACAATTACATTTAATGTATTCCTATTATTTCTCTTTTCCCTTCTACTGTTCCCATCCTCAGTGTCAACGGGTTTGACAATTCTTCCTTTCGGTGAATAACCAACGCAGTCAGCATGTTGCCATGCATCACAAATATCACATTGCACCCATAACCCTTTGTACCTGTAATTTTCACTAACAGCTCCACACAGACACTCAACACGCTCTCTTTTCAATCTTTTAAATTCGGTTCTCTGATCTTCAACAAGCTGTTGGACTTCAACATCAAACCCTTTTCCACCTTCAAACACTGACATCTGATGAGAAAGTATACATGCCAGTAGCTCAATAGTTTTTCCTAGACCCATCTCATCTGCAAAAATCGAATCATTCAGACAAAATAACGACCATAAGAATAGCTAATTGCATCAGAGGTCATGCTCATAATAAATGAAATGCCTAGTTCAGGAAAATGTAATAAATTTTCATTAGTGGAAATTACCAGCTAGAATACCCCCGTAAACATGTGGCAAAATTTGCTCTGCATTCAAAGTAAGATTTCCACTGTAGATAAACAGAAGTAAGCATACAAGAGGAAAAGTAGGTTTTCCTAACTACATCGAGAGACACATTTTTTCAACTTTATTCATGCCACAAAACCACACTCAAAAGTAAAGATGGTGGTACCTGAAAGGATTGTAGAACACACTCAAACAAGTGTCAAGACATTTCAGGGCCATACACAAGGGAGATATAAGCTGCACATTTTCCCCCAAACCTGAATTTCCAGAAAATCCTTTCTCCCGCTGTACCATCCAGTAGGCAGCACGACGCTGATAAGGTCTTAGTTTCGGAAGCAAATTGGGAATATCTTCATCAAGGATGAGTTCATCTCTACATTGAACTTATATCATTAGCAATGAAAAAATGGGAAAGGCAGAAAAACAAAGACGTTCTGTAAGTTAAAACTAAATACATGAGTAAATGAGCACTAACTATACTCACTTGGATGGCTTAATGGCATCATAAAAGCCAATAGTATCAAAATTTGCATGTTTTTTAGAGTTGGACATATCATCCCCCGCCTCATGATGCAAATGAGTGTCCATATTAGTCGATGTAACAACTCCATACTTGACCTCAGATAATACTACTTCAGGGCGCAACCAAGTGATGGTATTCATCATACTCTTTTTCCACAACTGCCTGCCATTATCAAATATTGACTCACAAGCATCAAAAGCACTCGATAGTATTTCCACCCTCAACCTCAGAGGTCCCATATTTTGGGAAAAAGAAACGCCATCAACTGGCCTCAACGTCATAAGCTTCAGATTTGCAAGATGAACAAGGCCAGAAATGGCCTCATCAGGTCCATCAAAATTACCCGATAACACCACCAAGCAAGCTTTCACATCTTCCTCCATGTCTCTCTCAATGAGTTCCAAAAATATATCATTTGAAGATAAAACAGGCCAATGACCAAACTTAATGCGATCAAGGAGAGATCCATTCACATTGCACAACCGAAACCTTAACGAGTATCTCGAGTTCTCACGAACACTTTTATCCAAGCAAAAACCAACAAAAGGGTGTTCTAACCTTACATCCGCTAGAAAAACTTCAGAAATATCATAGTGCTCATTGGAATACCATCCACTTCGATCAACTTCAACAAAAATGGGCTCATTAACCTCGTCAAGTTTGATGTCTGATGATTCCGCAGCAGTTTCCACAACCTCGTTAATATCAAGTTGTGTCTTGGGATCCCCACGGTCTTCAAATCTTATTCCCCCAGAGCGATTAGGTTGCTTTTGTTTCCTTCTACCCATTCTATAACAATTTTAACAAAAAATAGAGCAAGCTCAAACAATTAAAATGTAATTAGATGGAAAGGTAAATTATAGTAGTAGTAAGCAGACAACAAAAAATTAACTTGAATGAATATCTAAATGCAAAGAAATATAAAGCCACTACTTTCTTTTGAGTACAAATGGGGTAGGATTTGAACCACAGAACTCTTGATCCTCAAGACATGCCGTTGCTAGTTGAGTTAGGCTCTTTTCGGCATATAAAGCAACTAATTACTACATTACACACAGGTAAAATCCAATATACATACGTATAAGTTCATAAATACATAAGAAAAATATGCATACATATAGAGAAAGAGGTGCTGTTGCATATGATAGAATTCAACAAAATTTAACGAAAATGTGAGAAGATAAGATAAAACATAAAAACCTGAACCTGAGAAACAAGTATATAAAGTCACCTGACAAAAGTATGAAGCTCCGTAGCTATAAAAAACAGAAAAATTTAGAACAAAATGTGAGAGAGTAAAGACTGAACCTGGGAAGCAAAGAGTATGTTTATAGGTGCGCAACCATGATGAAGAAGCCAAAAAATCTTGTGTTAGTGATGAAATTTAAGTGAAATTAGAGCGAAAATACATTGGGGGTAAACTGCAGGGTTACTTGAAATGCAGGAAGCCAACGAATACAACTTCCATTCAGCGTTCGATACGTCGTTTTGGGTAAGAGAGAGACTCGGCTTCGACCGATCTATCGATTATGCGATCGTCACGGTGACGTAGAGTCGGTTCGGTTCGGCCTCAACGACACAGTTACGAACAAAAATGGCCCCACCCGGTTCTTATTTTCATTGGCTTGAATGGCTTACTCTATAGTAGCCTAATCTTTTCCACTCCCAATATATAACAATATTTTTAAGAATTTTAAATAGGATATGTTGATGGGATTCAATGAATCCATGGTTAAAAGAGTAACACACAAAAGAAGATTGAAGAAATGAACCCAAAATTGGGTGAGAGCTCTTCAACATTGTCTTGAGTGAGGGCGAGCCTATGCCAATGTCATAACAAACTATAGCATGCGAGTGAGGGTACCTTATGCGATGAGTTTGCATAAGACTATACCACAAAATAGTAACTACTAGATGTAACTTAATTAACTAGTTAGATTTCTATTTCATTGCAATGACCTAGGTAACTTAGTCTTAATCATGGTGTATTATGAACTCCTATTCGCGAGAGATTGTCCTATAATTTGTATGGGTGAGAGTCACTAGGTTTTTGACTCAATATATTTATTATTTTGGGGACAAGATCAAGTGGGGAGTAGAAAATATAATCACACAAAATAGAATTTACTCCTTCTCGATTTTAGGGTTAGTGGATGAGTGTTCCCTTAAATGGTGTCTCTGAAACTTAAACAAAGGGCACTACACTCTCTATGGCACGAGAGAAATTTTTGTTTATTGGTTGGACCATAAACATGTTGTTCATTAGAGGAGCATTCGTATTTAAGGACCATAAGTAACCATAGGGTAAAACGGTAATTTGACCCAACTAGTGTTACGAACACTTGTGAAAGACTAACTTATTGTTATTGGTTTATATCATGGACACAAAAATATATCTACAGTGAGAATAGTTCAACTATGAGTCTTTAGTAAAGTGTACACACAGTTAACGAATGTTGATTAATGTTGTTAATTAATTGATTTAGACAATTACTTCCATATCGTTGTAGCTTCTGATATGTAGGTCCATTAGGTCCCCTTTCTAGCTCGTAAATGGTAATGGGATTTATTTGTATGGGTGATAATTTGAAATTTTCAAATTTACTTTATGAATTAATATAATGGCTTTATATCTTAATTAAATTTTATTATATAAATTTAATTTTGAATATGATTCAAAATTAATTTAGGAGATGATAAAATATTTGAATTAGTTCCATTAGTAATTTAATGTGAATTAGATTCATATTAAAACTATAGATCAACATTTAATGTGTATATGATACACATTAAAACTATAGGTTATGAGAGAAATTTATAAGAGTGTTTGCAAAAATAGCAAAAAAAAATTATGATAACATGACTCATGTTACTACATTTTCTAAATTGCAAAAGTAACAAATCTAAAAACGGATAACTTTCTTATAACCCTTTGATAGCTCTTTGATAATCGTATGATATATCGAATTACTTGTCACATTTGTCATATTTGCAATATGCAAAAAAAATATGCTACGGACAGCCTTTTTCTAAAAAAAATTGTCATCTGATGCAATTTCCAAATTTATATTTAAATATTATTCAAATTTGGATTAATTCAAATTCAAATTGAAGAATTAATTAATAGTTTAGTTTAATTTTTTTTAATTTCATTTGATTTAATTAAATTAAAACTATAAGTTATGTGAAATATATTTATTTAAATATGATTTCTTAATTAATTTAATTTAATTTATTAAATTAGTAGGAACCTGGGTCATTTTCCCACGTTCCTATATTCTCTCCAACTTCTGAAGAAGAAATAGATATTGGTACGGCAAAAATACGGAGGGGTCTATGGTATTGTCGTCTGTACTCTGCAATTCTCTCAGCAGTAAGAAATTTCTGTCCAATAAATTCCCCCTCTCCAATTTTGGTTTTTATCGACCATAATTTCATTCTCAGATAATAGAAATGTCTAAGTGGTGGTACCCCAATATTGGAGTTTTAGGAGATAATGAGGCTTCAACGAAAATGAGTTTTCTTCTATATAATAAACGTGGTGGTGTCCAATATTGGAGTTTTAGTTGATAAAGAGGTTTCCAGAATTATATCTAAATTTTATTATTTATGTAAAAAAAATATATATTTGTTTGCATTGCTAATACTTTTGACATGCTTACAATTGCTTTTTTATTATTAATATTAATATTTATGCATTTTTTAGGAAATTTGTATTTATGCATTTTTTTCGGAAATTTGTTTTTATGCATTTTCATGATATTTAATTATACTAACTATGCATTTCTAAAATACAGATTATAAGTATGAAATTATTTTAAGTATTTCAAGTAGCTTAATACAAAGGCATTGTTCTAATTTACATTATTTGCAATAAAAAAATATTTAGTTTTTTATTTTCTAAAACATTTTAAAATTTGTATAAAGTATTAATTGATACAACAAGACATAAAAGAATTTGTAGATATGCCAATATTAGATCAATTTTTTTGAGTTCAGTAATGATAGATCATATTGTTGGTAGAAGTTTATCAATGATATAGTTTATCACTAGGAGAAGTTTATCAGTGATGCCTATCACCTATAAATTTTTGTTATATTGCAATTCTTTAAAAATTGTTATATACTTAGTTATTATCTTAAAAGTTGACCAATATTTTTCTTTTATCAAAATAAGTTTTTATTTTTATTTTTTTTATATCTACTTTTTACTAACAATTTAAGAAATTAAGTCAAATTTAAAAATTATAAGTAGTAGTTATAATAAAGTTCTCTTTTAGAGTTTTCTAAAAATTCAATTATTTTACTTAACAAAACAAAACTAAAAGCTTTGGTAAAATTTTGTTATTTTATAAGACTTTTTACTTTTAAGTCTGCGTCTATTTGACACCTTTGAGAAGCATCTAATAAAGTCTTTCAATTTTGTATTTAATAAACGAATACTTGATATTATGTATAACAAAATTTGATCTAATCCAAGTTTATCGTTACGGACAATTAACACCAAAATCAAGCATTTTCTTTTACCCGGGGAGACTTCATTGTTTGTTCTATTTTAAGTCTCCTCAATTTTAAAATAGAGAGACTAATTCGACACAATGCCCTAAACTCCCATAAAAGATCATTCATTTCTCAACTTGGTAATTTATAAATGCCAAATTACACCCAAAACTATTATCATTCCAAGCTATAAAACTCAGGAGGTATTATCCGAAACCTTCGAAACTAGTAGTGCTTTTAAATCTCTTCTGATCTACATAAGAATGTAATATACACAACCTTTATATAACAGCTCCTGTCTCTATTTTTATTATAAAACATATCAAACCCCTCTTCTCTAACCTGTGTTAAATACACATCATAGAAGCAAGTAGCTACCTATATTTATAATGAATCTCTAAATACATTATTTTACGTGGAAGATCGCCAAGAACATGGTCAAGCTCGTTATGCATTGCACTGTTTGAAGATCCCAAATGTTACAGCTTCATCAGTTCCTGAGTGATCTAAAATCATAATCAAATGTAATGTCGGGTTCCGAAAGAACCAATTGTTTCCATTCCATTCTCTTCGTACTCTCATTCTCATTCATACTCTCTTATTCAATCTGCCAACCAAAAGTTACCTTAGTATTTCCTCTGCATGCTTCTTCTTGGTGCATCCAATCCTTTAAAGACTTGGCTTGGAGAGGAATAGCCCATGAGTCGATGAAGTGGGGAATTTGACTTGGTTGAGAATTTTCCAACTTCAGAGGACAGCTTATCAGCCTTGTAGGCTGGGGAGGACGGATCACCGGATTGGTAACTTCTCTTTATATGCTCAAATTTGTTTCGGGAACTATGTTCTTTCTCCATGTCTTGGTGAGACAAGTGCGGTAAGACTATGGAACCACCTATTTCTCTGGAGCCACTTTTGCCCATAGCGAGAGCATAATTATCATGTTCATGGGCCTCGTATGGTGGAGGTTCTGCAACACTCTGTACATATGGAATAATATGAGTTCTGCTCTGAAGAGAGAACTCAAGAACCTTTGAGCAATGACCACACTTGAGCCGCTTGCATCGCCTTTTCACCAAGAGAAATTCAGCAGGAATCTGCAGTAGCTTCAAGCAGTAGTAACAAGCTACGAAAGGGGCGCCTCCAGCCATTGGTCTTAGATGATGCTTGGCGAAATGATTTTTCTCTCTCAAATGATTCCTACCATGATTTCGATGGTTCAAATGATCAGATTGCATATGAATGCCCCTTGCAGACAACTGCGTGCTTAGAAAATGTTGGGGACTAGATGCACATGAGCTGTATTGACTGAAATAGTCATTATCGATATGCGGCATAGGGGCCCCTTGATTGTGCCAGTGTTCAGATGGAAGCAGCTGCCTTGAGTGAGGGAAGTTTTCAGGGAAGTGTTCCATGCCGAACGAATGTTGTCCAGGATAATTAACTTGAGGACCACTAACAGCCTTCACAGCAGAAGTCATCCGTGACAATGGATGTTGTCCAGAATAATTTATTTGAGGCCTGTTTCTTCGGTGGAAAGAAGGATATTCTGAGTCATGCCAGCTTTCCTCCTGAGGAATCTGATGATTATAGTACATTGGCGCCCATCCATCCCTCTGTACAGATCCCATGGATACCCTTTCGCTTGAATTCCCGTTTAGATTGCAGCTTTTCTCTAGCTGATCCTGCAGTTCATAAACCATTCTCAACAATCTAGCCTTGTCCTCATCATGGTCCACAAAATTTTCTGATAAATGCATTCTTGATTCATGGGGTTCATCAAACACAGAACTAGAAGCGCTTCCACTTTCGTAGCCACCTAAGTGGTTGGTTCCAAGTAACGACAACTTACTTTGGTATTTCTCTCTCCTTAACGTGCTTCTACTTTGCATTGGAATATCCTGTCTTCTGTGTTCCAGTACATCATTTTGATTCCGTTCATGGTATTCTATGCCATAATGCTTCTCATGAGATGAAGTTTCCCGGGAATTCCTTCCTTCAATTGGAACTTCAGAATCCCTCGCCACTGCATTGCTGTTCATCAAGGACTGTTCCCTTCTTCTACGTTCTACAGCGGTAAGAAAGGTGGCAGCATGATGATTGTTCTGTAACGAACGTTTATGATGGTCCAAGAACTGATCATCCATTCCATCATATGAAGATACACTTCCATCACATGCAAAAGAATGTTTGGTTGTTAAAATTTTGGCCATACCAGAAAGGTTACCACTAAGTTTAGAGCACTGATTCACTTCCATACATGCAAAACTTTCTACAGGAATTTGGTGATCAGAATCATGGCTAGTAAACTTTAGAGGTGCCTCTCCTCGTTCAGCAAGAGGAGCGAGAATCTTAGGTGAAATGCTTGTCCCCACATGTGCGTTTGAAATACTTGAACTTTCTAAATCAGAATGAATATCCTTACTATCATCAGGTTTTGGACTTTCTTCTCCTGACAGTAAGATTTGATCAACTATCTCGTCTTCTGAATGGTCTACACTTGAGGGCTTGTCATTCTCACAATTAGCAATCTCATTCGCAGATGACACTTGATCTGAAGATCCAGATTGCTCGCCATGGCAAGCAAGAGAGTCAGTTAAAGGTATCTGAACAAGTTGCTCGCTGTGGTTGCCTTCTTCTTCCTTTTGATCTTTCTCATCATTTGGATCCAAAACAGACTCCCCAGAGAATGGGATCGTCATTACTTCATGACTTGAAGTGCTAGTTTCCGTTACTTTTGTCGGATCTCGTCCTGAGAGGTTAGCCTTCCAATGAGAAGAAAATTCAATTCTAGAAAAGGATTGATTTGAGCAGCTCGGTCGCTCGCCGTGGCAAGCTGGGGATTCATTGTAGCTTCCAGAATCTTTTAGGCATTCACTTGACTTTATATGAGCAAGCTGCTCCTGACTAATGTCTCCACATTCCTTCTGACCCTTCACATCATTTGGATCTCTAAAACACTCTTCAGAGGATGGGATAGTTCCTTCCAGACTTGACATGCAATATTCCTCTTGTTCGGGAGCATCTCTGCATAGCAGCTTGCGATTGTCGTGATGGGTGGCCTCTTCTCCAGAATGATCTCGACTTGGAAATCCTAACGGCCCATCAGCATGAGAATCATTGTTATTTCTAGCATGGGTTTGGCATTCACCCAACTTCCGACGAACAAGTTGCTCACTGCTACTACCTCCAAATTCATCTTGGTCCTCCTCAGCATCTGGATCTATGACACACTCACCAGAGGATGGAATAATAGCTTCATGACTTGATGAAGAAATGCTAGCTTCATCTGCTTTTAAGAGATCTCCATCAGAGAGTTCGCCATTCTCATGATTAGTTTCATCATCACTTCTAGCATTCCTTTGCTGCACGCTCAAAGCCGAATGAACAAGATTCTCGCTGCTCCATTCTCTAGATTCATTCGTATCTCTCTCATTGCTTAAGACCAAATTAGACTCACCATGAGGTGGAATAACTGCTTCGTGGTTTGAAATGCTAGCCTGGTTACCTTCAGAAGGGGGATCGACTTCACGTCTCTGGGCAGAATCTCTGTTTTGTGAACCCAATTCAGTATTGTGAGAACTGTCTCTTCGACTTTTTGCTGCATGAAGGGTCAAGATAAACCCAATAAGAACTTGGAAAAATAACAACAGTTATCACATACAGGGAAATACAGAAGACAGAGGAATAAGAACTTCAGACGTTCTCACACAGAATACCATAAATCAAAGTCGTTTTTTCCCTCATGTCCTAAAACTTCCTAACTTTCACGCCTCAAAATGTGAAATATACTTGCATACTGGAAATGAAAGGTCAGTAACTCAGTGGTTTTAGTTTCCCTGTGAGCTGTCTACTTTGTCAGAAATGAAGAGCATTTACCTACAAGAATTGCATCACATCCACCACATTTGTAAACAGGAATATCAGGCAACTCCGGAAGAAGCCGACGGCATCTAGGACACTTTACCAATCGAATTTTAGCAGTCAATCCAGTGGCCATGTTGTCCCAAAGACTGGTCTCTCCAAACACTTAATGACCCCACCTCAGCAATAAATGAAGATGTTTCATAAATCTGCAGTCAAATATAAGCATTACGCTATTTACTTAACTATGAACAGGCACACAAAAGATTTTAAATCAACACTAAAAATTCCAAAGCTTAAGGACAGGGTAACTATAATAAGTCTCAAAAACTCTCCTTAATTCAAAATTAGCATGAAACTCAACAAACTGACAATTGGTATTAATTAGGAAGAAAATAACATTACACAAGCTCAACCAAACCTAATTTAAATCTCCACTACACCATTTCACAAACTAAATCTAAAACTTCAAGTTGATATTTGATCATTTAGGATAATTTAATTTTATCAGAAGTCATAAGAAAAAGTCAACCTTCAACAACCAATTTAATCTTAACACACATAAAAAATACTTATTGAAAACTCAATTCCACTAGCTTCATAAACCATCATATTTCTCAGATTAATCAGCACTAGAATAGAAAACTCCATAAACTGATCGAACGAGACACAAAAAACTAAAACAACGACTAATTGATCTCCAACACATGAGCTGGGTAGAACAGAATCCTCAAAATTCAGAAAGAAATGGAAGCAAAACAGCAAAAAAAAAAAAAAAAAAAAAAAAAGTCAGAAAACAGAACACCAACCAAAGTACCAAACACTTGCGAAATTGATAAACAGACAAGCTCCAAAACCATAGATCAGATCGAGAAAAACCAAACAAGAATCTGTACAGTACATGAGAAAAACCAAACCGCGCACCCAAAAACACTGTAATTAAACAAAAAATAAAAAACCCCAGTTCCCAAATTTTGTAGTTCAACTAAAAATTCGCAGAGGGAGAGAGAAATAAGAACCTGCGCAGAAAATTTGCATGAATTTCTTTTCTTAGACGCAAAGCATATGAAAAAAAGGACGACCCAGAAGGAAATTTTCAAAACCCTCGCAGTTAGTCAAGGAGGGACAAGTCCAGGCCATGAAAGAACATTGCAAAATTCTCATGCACTTCGAATTAGAGACGAAGACTGACCCATCCCGCGGGTAAAGAAGAAGAAGAAGCAGACGAAGAAGTTGAATGGAGGAGTTGAAGTCAGAGGATGGAGCCTTTTTTTCTTTCCAAAAAAAAAAAAAGTTATAAAGAAAAATGGAGTTGACTGGACTGGAGAAGCCAATTATTTGGTGCCACGTGGTAATAGATATAGTAAATTTAGCTTTGTCTTTAGGGCAAAAATTAAATGGTGTGGGGGAATGTTAAATGCTGCAGCTTCTAGACTTACAATAACATTATTATATTACGTGGTGAAGTGTTTTTGGAGATTCTTTTTTAATTTTCTAACCCAACTGAAAATTATAATTCTGTAATATATTATTAGTGCTAAGTGTTTGGATTGATGGGAGAATTTGTTTGTTTTCTTTAACAAAATGGTTGGAAATAAATTTGGATAATTTTTTAAATGTTAAAATTTTGTGTAGTTCTCAAATATTTTTCTATTTGTATATATGTGTATATAAATTTGAAAATTATATATATAAAAGAAATGTTACGTGGGATTGTAGGTAGGGGTGAGGTAATGAAGGGGGACCCAGACGACTTTGTAATATTTGAAAAGAAAAAAAGAAAGTGTAAGACAGATAGATAAGAGTAAGAGAGAGGAAAAGGAGTACAGTTAAGAGTCGCATTCCCATTACTATTACTATATTAACAAAATGATAATGATTTTCTTTTTTCTTTTTGTTTTTGTTTCCAAACTTTAGTTGCTTAGCGACAAATCTAGTTGTTCTTAAAAAGTCTATGAATTAGAAAATTACATATTTCTTAAATTACACACATATATATATATGTACGTATATTATAATATTAACAATTAAATAACTAACTTGTGGAAATAAAAACCCTGGACCTAAGTGAGTGGATCAAACTGACAATTAAATCCATCCAAATTTGTTGAATCCTTCAAACCAATCCAATTTTATTTCCAAAATTTATAAAAATAAAATAATATAAAATCATTTTCATACTCTTAAATTTATTGTATGGTATCTTCTCGATTATTTATACAAATCGCTTACCTTGGAGATCCAAATAAAAATTGATCCAGATTTTAAAATATGAAAAGTGACATTCTGTTTGCGTCAGCATCTTGTAAATTTACCAATTCGTCATTGAAAACCACTCACACACTTGCAAGTGAGAACACCACTCGATGCATAATGAACAATGATTTGTCCTCTGTGCTCTATGCCATATATACTAAACATTTGATTCTCGATCCTTGATACTTGAAGAGAAAAAAAAATAGTAGAAATTCAAAAGAAAAAAAAAACCAAAAACTAAGAATTTATTTAAGGTTAAATAATTGTATGCCATAAGCAGAAGACCACTTTTCATTGGTTTAAAAAAATATCCATTTTTACTTGAGTCTTGAGTCTCTTGTTTTAGACCGTGTTTGCAAATTTTCCGTATATTTTGCGTGTATCTTCACATTTTTATTTCTTCAAATTCAATGTAGAACTTAGCACAATTTTGTAATTTCCTAAAATTAAAGTATTGTGAAGGACACAACTTATTAACCATATGTATGAGACAAATTTCCGTTGGAAATTTGTTCCAAAAAAAATATATTTTTATTTGGTTTATTGACTTATTAAACATATTATGATAATACATATATATATTTTTATTTAAAAAAGGACATTAGAATTAAATTTGTGTTGAAATTTATGAGTTTTAAAAGTGATATTTGATAGTTGATTGATGTGTTGATCAAACTTAAATGTGTACATAACTTGATATTACTAAAGGTAGTGAGTTAGGTAACTTTTTTTCGGAATCGAGTAGAATTTTGACAAAGATGGTATGGTAAAATTAACCATATTTAAAATCGAGATCCATTTGTAGAAATGTAAAGGTAGAATTGAAAGTTTCTAAAGAAAAAAAGGGTAGAGTTGATAATTCCTCATAATTTTATGGTTTGGTAATTTGATTAATGGCCAAAATTGAGTCATTTGGTTAATCATGTAGTAGGGGAAGAATTCTAGTTAAATAATTTTCTAAAAGAAAGTGCTCTTTTAGTAATTTTGTATAACATCACTTCCAAAACTAAACATAATATTCAGACCTCTTTTAAAAGCCCAAAACAAAACGTTTTTAGATTTTCCATTCGTGGGAGAAAATCACTTGCCATTCTCAAAACTACCCAAAACATATATTTAATACCTCAAACAACTAAAAGTCAAAAATGAAAAATGATTTTGAATACTGAAAAATTGCATCCACACATGCATTTTAATTAATAGAATGCATCTTTCCAAAATTAGATTAGAAAATCTTTAAAAACTAATCACCTAAGTACCAACCAAAATTTAATCTAAAAAATAGAAACCCGAAAGCCAAACACAATCATAATAAATCCTTGTAAATATCAAAGAGTTTATGATTCTCAAGTCGGTCGAGGATCCCAATTACAAACTCACCCATAAAGTCATAACTTTAAATTATTCAAGGGTACGATTCTGCATTGGGAACGGATTTACACATTTAACTAACTACTCAAATCTTTTGATTAATGAAAGATCATTCAACATCTTCTCAATTGCTTCATCGTCATGCACCCTTCCCTTGGTCTGAAACCAACAAAAACAAAATCATTCATAATCGATTAACAGGTTTTCAAAAAATGGAAAAGAAAAAGAGATAATATCAAAATTCTAAAGTTTTAAGTAACATCTTAAAATTTGATGCGTTCAATGTTGAGAGACAAATACAATAATAGTAAACTTCCAAAAAATTGTACCTATCTATGATTTAGCAAGATACCTACAAATATACTATCGGTTCAAGCAACAGAAAAAACGATTGATACTTGGCTAATCCAATAGCACAAAAGTGGCAAAAGATACCTTCAATGATGGTACCATGGAAATGGCTTCTTCCACAGTTTCAGGGCAAAGGTTGCCAAGAACACAAAGCTGCAAATTTCGAAACTAATGAGATAAGCGTTTCCTCAAAAAAGAAAGAGACGATAATATTACACAAAATTATTAAACCAAGGTGCCTAGAGTACATACCTCAAACTCCGCCAACTGATACCTGCTTAGAACTCTGTTTGTTTGTTTGTTAAGATTCAATATTTCAAAAGATAACAATTACACATTATTTAATCCACTTCTAAACAATGATACCCCAAACTTTCAATTCATAATTACGTTGGTAAAATAGTATGGTTATAATGAACTTCTAATTTATTAAGTATTTCCCAAAAAAACAATTAACCAAAGAGAGTTTTTAGCTTGGTAGTTGACCATTCCCACCATCAAATAAAGTGAAACGTGCCTTCTCACCCACTAAAAACATAGACATATATAGTTTTAAGGATACTCTCGAACTTGTCTAACAGCATCGGGATTCTTATAACGGCTGAAGCGTTTCACATATTGAAGTGACTTTTCAAACACTCTGCAAAATAAGACCATAATTAAGAATTCTCGTCATTTTATTTTTAAAAAATTATATAGTAGCTTAGCAATATATTTTAGCTTTCTAATTAACTAAGGAGACTCTAAATTAACTCATGAATCAATAAAGGATATACATAAAACTCACTGGGAAACTTGATTTGTTGGATCCTCGGACATCTGTTGAAGTTGCTCATATTTATGTTCAAGGATTAGAGAAACTTCACAATTCATTAAACATTTGGCTTTTAAGAACTCTGCAAGTAACCAAAGAAAGTAAACGCCAGTTATTACCTTTCAAAGCTTAGAATATACACCAAAATGATTTGGGTGCAAGAGCTTGACTTTTGCACAATTACTTATGTAAACCAAATATTTGGTCATTCTTGAGTCCGCATTTTCATAGATTCATAAAGAATGGAAAAACTTACAATAATTGAATATCTTTTTGCCAGAATAATCATAGATAAGAATTTAGATACGGCATACATCACACATTTTCGTCTAAATTTTTTAAAAAACCTAATAACCAATATGATATTAATCCAAAATATAAGAGAACCCAAAGCATTCAGCCATTTGACCCTTTAACATCATATGAAGGAAGTATTCCTTTGAAGTAAATGAGCTAGCTTAAAATATTGAGAATGCATTATGAGAAACAACAACATGATATCGTAAAACACAATGGGAAGATATATACAAAAGAAACTTCTTTTGTTGACGTGTCAAGCCACCAATCAAATGACTATGACTTACCGAACAATATCCAAGAAAGTCATGAGATATTACATGGCTACAAGATATAATCACATAGCTATCGATCTTAAAGAACTAAGGAAGTTCAGTCTTTCTCCCCTCAGGCCTAAGAGATTATTACCGCACTACCCATAAAACTGCTTGAAGATAACATTATCTCCACATTTCCAATCTGAACTATATCTATATGCATTGTACATAAGAACAGTCTCCCTATTGTTATTGGCTACTAGAAGGATCAAAGAATCGCAATAATGATCATGGGGTATGAGTCATGTGATATAACATTATAAATTAAGTTTCTAACTATTTGAGTAAAATAAAAAATTAAATACATCAGTTGCTTATAAAATTCTAATTTTACAAATATATGAAGGAAACCCATCACCATAAATATACAAGAAACTTAAATTCTCTGTGATATAGATAGGAAGTTATAATTTATAGATAGATTTCTACCATCTCCAATTTTAAGCTCAGCAGCATTTTCTTCCTCCTCCCCGGACATGCTTGAAGTTGGAGTTCTGTGTCAACCTAAAAAATTTGGGGACAGAGTACAGCAAGATTACAACTAAATCTACAAAGTAAAAAGTTAACTTCGCCCAACTAAACTAATATATCAAATTTTCATCCTACAAAATTACAAGACACCAAAATTAGAAGGCCTAAGTTAAAAACTGATTCTAGATAAAAGTTAAGATCGATGAGAAGAAACTCGAAATAGAATGACTCAAAAGGTTCTCTCATTTGCTAAAATTGGATTTAGTTTATAACCTTAGCAAATTGTACTCATGATGTAACTCATTAAATACATGAAGGCACTCTTATGTTTCATAATTTTAATCATTATTTTCCATTAATGAGCTAGTAGCTTAGTAAGATACTCTGCAAGCCTACACATGAAAACTCAATCAACTTGTTCATGGTTAATCTTTAATTTTAAGAGATAAATGATGGATGTGTTTCACACTTAAATGAAGACCAAATCAATTTTACATTAACCAAATAATCATGAACTAAAAAACCCTCTCAATAGTCGGCAGCACTAAAACCTAAACTAGATGGCATTTGAGCCCCAACTAAATGACTTAGCACAAAATTTTCACAATAAGTTCAAGAGAACTGTGAAACATATGATTACAAAATTAGGAAATTTTTTTAAAGATATACAAGAGTGAACGGTTAAAGATTCGAATTCGACCCCGTGATTTAGAGTAGAAGACCTGTTGAGTTAAAGGAATATATGCATTTAAAGAAATTAATCGTTCTATTCATGATCAGATTGAAAAAGCGAGAGGATAAAAAAAAAAAAAAAAACTTCGACAGACCTCGAGATGGAATTCTGCAGTTCCTGGTAGCAGCGTGCCGGCGATGAAGGAAAAATAGAGAAATCGAATGCGGAGGCGTGCTGGCGACCGATAATGGAGGCAGCAGAGAAGGAGGGGGCAAAGAGAAAACTCAAAGATGGTTGTTAGGTGGTGATGATGTCCGGCGAGAGGCGGGTTTGGCTGCCGCGGTAGTGCCGGAGAAGAAAGGAAACGAATGAACTGTTGTTGAACAAAGGAAGAGATATGGAATAATCGTAAAGAGGGCGCTTTTAAAGGAGAAATTTGGATAAATAATGGAACTTTCAAAAATATTTATAAAATCGTGTTAGTTTGTTTTCTCTTCGAACCCAATACATTGTTTTCTCTCTCCAATATAATCGTTATTTTTTTCCAATTTAAATTTAGTTATTTTTTATACTTGTTTGTTCTCTCTTCCTTTGTCTTCTTTTAATACTTTTGTCCAAATTTAAATTGTGTTATTGCATTCTTTCTACCTATATGAGAAATTTGGATGAATATTTCTAAATAATTAAATAATTAGATCAAACCAATGTAGTTGGCTTGTTGATTTAGGCTTGCACATCCTTTGAATAAAGTGGAGTAATAGTTGGGAGGTGGTTTGTTAAGGATAATTTAAGAAAGTGTTCAAATATTTCTTCTCTAAATCTATTCGTCAATCTATCTCCAAGGTTCTTTTTTATCTTATCTATCATTGTACTCTTTGTTGGCAGATTAATCTTTAGATTCATTTCTCCATTCATAGCACATCAAGTACACCGAGTCTTAATATTTTTGTATAATAAACTATAAGTTAACTACAATCATAATAAATGAAACACTACAATTAATTACAATCTCATTCAGCATGTTCCAAAATTCATGGGGTCATATACAACATTTATTCACAAATAATTTTAAGTACAAAGTAATGCAAAACTATTAGGGTCAATTGAACAAAACAATGGGTAAAATCTATAAGTTAACAAACTTCTAAGTATCATACTCCATAATGCATAACACTCCAAACATGGTACACAAATACACTATAATTCTGATAATTGAGTTTCAGTCTATTTCCAGAATGGATTGCATCACATACAACATAATTCACAAATACAGTGTAATTAACTCTATATCATATAAATAGCAGTACCATATCACACATACCTCAGTTTTTTCTTGTTTCATCTGTGCTAATTTGTCTTTTCGTCTTCTATCCTCTCTTTCCTTTTCTTCCTTGTTAGTAGTCTTCACCTATGTTATAAAAATGAAACTTATAGAAAAATTCCATAAAAATTTTAAAGTTATCAAATATGTACTCTTACTTTATTTTCCTTTTTTGTAGTCTTTTTTCTCTTTTTATTATCTATTGATCCTTCATTTTGTTCACTTTTCTCTTATGTCCATGAATTTGGCACAAAAGTTCTCCTTGAACTGCTCCCAGGTGATCTTACTTACATCTCCACCTAACATCCTTTCTGTGGACTCCCACCAGCCTCTGCCTCTGTCAATCAGTAAGTACACAGCGCACTGAACCTTCTGATCATTGGGGCACTTCATATACCGAAAGATGGTTTCCACCGAACTCAACCACATTTGCGCCTTGGTGGGGTCTGCTAAAGATCCATTGAAAGTTTGAGAGTTATACTTCCTGAAGTCCCTCAGGTGCTTGGCTTCGGCTGAAAGCATGTCTGGTAAGTGTTGGGCTACAACTGGGGCCTGAACTCCTGTGGCCGGTATCTGAACACCTGCAGTCGGTGCCTGAATTGGAGCTGCCTGGGTTGGTGGGACCGGCTGTCGCTGTGCCATCACTTCCAACAATAGGTCTCTGTACCTTTGCTCCATAGCAGCAAGGTCTGCTTGAGTGACAGGTGCATTAGGGTCGACAGCTTGTGCAGATGACTGTCCCCCGCTTTGTCCTCCAGTTTGTCCTTCAGGTTGTCCCTCAGGCTGGTTATGCCCAGCTCCTCTGCCTCCTCTACCACTTCTACGAACGCTTCTACGTGGTGGAATTTTTCCTAAATTCCACCATTAAAAGTATTTTACTACGAATTCATTCATAACATGCTTACTTACTTATCTAGTTTAATTCAGGCAAGGTCATATGCACAATCTTAAATTATATCTTAGTACATACCTGGCGAGTGACGAAGGACCGTATTGACCATAGGGCTAAAATCAACGACTTACATCGTAAGTCAGTCTACAGAACCTAAGACTGGGCTCTGATACCAACTGTAACACCCCAACCTTCTTAGAAGGTTGAGATCATTACTATTTAAATAAAATGTAGTTTTTTTTTTTTTTTTTTTTAAGGCAAATTAATTTTATAAGTTTTGAGAAATATTTAAATAAATAAGTAATGAGAATAATAAAATAAAATACTGATTTGGGCCCATAAAAATAAAAGAAATACTTTTAAAATAATTAAAGTTCTAAAGTTCTAAAAAGAATAATTCTTGAATCATAAATGCGGAAAAAAACTGAACTATTCTCTATGGCGAACCACGGTCACTTCTTGTCATTCGCCAACTTGCCCTTGCCTTGAAGATCACATCATGCATCAATAATATGCATCTCAGGCAAAAAGGGAAAAATTCTCTTACTTGAAGATCCGCTAAAAATAATTCACTGGTTGACAGTCAATTCCTCCCAATACTCAATCCCGAAGATTAGGGTTGAATCCAACACAACCCTAAGTGAAACAATTCACAGTCTCAGTTCCTCCAACTATATTCGTTCCTTCAAGAAAACATAGATCCACTTAAATCCATAACTTTATTTATTCAGAATAGAATGGGCAATTAATGGGAGTACCATCACAATCGATAATAGTCCAACTCACCAAAGTGACTCCACAACAAGGAATGGCTTGAACCAAATGAAAACAGCTCAAGTGGCTTGATGAAGAGACTCGGCTCGGACCTTGAGGCTTTACGGCTTACGTACGGACGAAGACGGCCCGCGCGGCTTGGTGAAAACGGACGCTTGCGGCTGGAACTCGTGCGGCTGGACGCTGGCGGCCGGAACCCGTGCGGCTAGACGCTGGCGGCTAGGGTTTCTTTGTGACGGCTAGGGTTCTTTGTGAGGAAGAAGATGAATTGTAACTATGGCAAGCATCCCGAGGGTGTATTTAATATGTAAAATACTAATAATAATAATAACATTAATACCATTATTATTATTATTATCTAATTTTCCCCAAATAACTCCTCTTTTCCTTCATCTCTTCCTATTCCTATTTAATTTTCCCTCTCTCCTCATTAATATCCCTTATAACATATCTTTCCTTAATAATTAATAATGATAACAATAGTATTACCAATTTTCAACCATTAACCCCACATCTTTCCAAAATACTTTATTTTCCACAAAAATTAAAACCATCTCACAAAATAACACCCAAAATTAATAAAATGATAACGAAATATCTTGAAAATTTTGGGGTGTTACACAGGAGATATATTATCGTGATCTTTAAGTAGCTAAGCTATTGGCTTAGTTCTGTGTGCACATGGACGGAAAATTGATTTTGGAGAAGTTCTCTCTTGAAGAATTATTATTTGTGAAGGTAATCGAATTGCCTTCTTTATGAAGACGGATTACTAAAGTTTGCAAATCTATTCATGATGAAGAACCTCTTGATAAAAATAAGTTCTCTACTTATAATATTAATGATTCCATAGCCATGCTTATAGAGCAATTTTTCAAAGTTGTTACAAATTTCAAAGAATCAAATAAGTTTGGCTCCAACAGTAGAGATTAGAACAACTTTAAGAGAGAGGATTTTGATAAGCCTAATGTCAAATTAGATAGATCTTTTAAGTGCAGAGAATGTAAAGAGTATGACCATTATTAGGCTGAATGCCCTACCTATTTGAGGAGATAGAAGAAATTTTTTTGTGCTACTCTATCCGATGATAGTGATGAAGAAAGAGAATAAACTAAAGCTTTTGCAGTATCCTATCAAGAGATGATTTTGTATCGTGGGTTCAAGACTTGAGTTCACATAAAGAGAATACCTTGTCTTATGATCGATTGCAACATTAGTGGGAGGAAGACACTTTAGCTTGTGCTGCTCAGAAGGAGAAAATACAGGAGTTCTGGATGAAAATCAATGACTGTTGACTGTTATATCTTCATTAAAATTGAAACTAAAAGAGGTACAAACAAAGTATGAGCATATGTCTAAATTAGTAAAAATGTTGAATTCTGGCACAAATGATCTGGACCAAATCCTGAATACCGGAAAATCAAGTTCAAATAGGCATGATATTGGTTATAATTCATCAATTCATGAGAATAAATAGAAGAATTTGACTATTTTTGTTCCTGCAAAAATCAAGAGAGAATTTGAAGAGAGATCAGCAAAGTTAGTCGAAAATAAACCTATTTATAAAAATTCGAAGGTCTGGACTTGTTATTACTGTGGTAAAAGAGGTCATATTAGACCTTTCTGTTTTAAATTACAAAGAGATATGATCAATCATCAAAAGATGTCATACATGCCAAGGCCCAATCATACTCCTAAGAGATCTAAGTCTGTTGTATACAAGTCAAGAAATACTAATATGGTGTGGAGAGTAAAGCAATCCTCTGATAAATGTAATGTTGCCTTTACTACAAATCAAACATCAAATGAAGATTGGTATTTTGGTAGTGGTTGCTCAAGGCATATGACTGGCAATCGCTCATATTTTTCAGAATTAAAATAATGTTCTTCGAGGCATGTAACTTTTGGTGATGAAGCAACATGAAGAATTTTGAGAAGAGGAAATATAATTAATATAAATCTTTCGAGACTTAATGATGCCAGGTTTGTAGGACTTACTGTAAATTTAATCAGTATTAGCCAACCGTGTGACCAAGGTTATATAGTAAATTTCTGCAAAAAATGATGTATTGTGACAGATAAGAACAACATTGTTTCTATGAAAGGGATTTGGCAAATTGATAATTGCTATCATTGGAAATCCAACAAAATTTTGATATGGTTATTTCGTCCTGAGAATGACTTCTTTTTGTGTTCATAGGGGGAGAGTTTTGTAGTTGTGATTATTTTATTATGTAGTTATGACTTCTGTCTTGACTACGGATCAAATGGGCAATATGTTTTGTCTACGAGGTGTAGCCTTTGTTTTGATGTCTTGTTGCTTTTGTGGGAGTATGTTGTGGCTTCTGGTATAACTTCTATTTTAACTATTGTCCGATTGGTGATTCTTATTGATTCTTGCATGATATAATCTTCTGGAATACCCTGCTTTTCAAGATGGCTCTTTATTATTATCTGGAAGACTTTGCTTTTCAAGATGATTCTTTATTATTATTATTATTATTATTATTATTATTATTATCATTTCTATGGCTTCACTATTGATGATATATTATTAAGAGACATATGGTTGAACATAAAACGAATTCTTCTCTTTTTGACAAAAAAGGAGAGTTTGTTGAATTTTTTTGTCAAAAAGAATTCATAAGAATTCTTTTTATTATCGTTGGTTATTTTATTTAAAAAGAGAAAAAGAAATATTTATAGGATAAAAGATTTTCCTCTTTATTAGGTATCTCTATCTATATTTTTTCTAAACAAGAAGATGGAGAAGATTTGCAAAACTTTTAAATTGTGAAGCTTCTCACAAGCAAGGATTGCGTGTGCATTACTGGACTTTCTATTCAGAAAAAAAAAAATCTCTTTTTGACATTAAGGGGAGTTTGTTGGGTATTTTTGTCAAAAAGAAATAATAAGTTTTTTTTAAATTATTAACGTGGTTATTTAAATAAAGGATATTATTTAAAGATAAAAATATTTTCCTTTATAATAGGAATCTTTTATCTATATCTTTTATAAAGAAGTTATCGAAGATATATTATCGTGATCTTTAAGTAGCTAAGCTATTGGCTTAGTCGTATGCGCGCATGGACGAAAGATTGATTTTGGAGAAGTTATCTCTTGAAGAATTATTATTTGTGAAGGTAGTCAAATTGTCTTCTTTATGAAGATGGATTACTGAAATATGAACTGCGGTCAATGAATTCAGGGGAACCTGAGTTTATCTTCAAAAAGATTCAAACACAAATTCACAGGTGCCGGTCTTTGATTAAGTTTTTATTATAACTTAAGAGTGTTGTTGCTTGCTCATTTGAATCTTAATAATATTTCGTTTATGAGCTAAGAAGTTCCTCAGACGTAGATGGTATTCACCGAACCTTCTGTGTTATTTGTTCTTTCTATTTCTTTAGTTATTCTCTCAGTTAATTACTTTCGATATAAGTAGAGGATATTATTGATTGTGTCAATTATTTTTAAACTGAATTCTTCATTTATTGTTGTCTCACCTTGCCATTCTCCATCTTTATATGGTTCTCCTTGTTGATCTTCTTCACTTCTAGTATTTTCCTGTTCATCAAGGTTATATTATAAATTTATACAATACATTACATTTTATGAATTGAAGTACAACAATGTACAAGATATACATTTTCTTCATTCTTTGCTTATTTCTCTTCTTCACGTTTCCTTCTTATAAATGCCTTTTTCAAACCTACACATACCACAACATCAAAACCTTCACTGTATTCATTAGAAAATAGGTTTTAATAAGGCAGTTTACCAAGCTTTTTATCCTCGGTTTTTTATTTACAACAGTATCTTCCTTTGGAGGTTCATTCATCCCCTTCTTTTTTGAAGTGTTTGGACTTTCGTGCTGCTTCCCGACCCTTCGACCATGTATCTTCTAGTCTCTGATGTAATTACTCATACAATAAGTTATAAGCATCCAAAACTTGTGTGAAATTGAAAAAAAATATACATCAATATCTCGTCGGAATAACTTGACCGAGTTTGAATCCTCTTTGCTAATGGCTTTTTGGAACCTGTGATCCCAGCAACTCGTAACCTATCCCTTGTTCTTATTCTTCCTTCCCCCTTCTCTTTTTTCATATTTAAATTTGCTACAAATTATAAAAACAATAAACGTTTATAAATACAAAACAAATTCCGGTTGTTGTTCCTAAAATAAAGGGCATATATGTTGATATAATTTAAAAAGATAATTAAATGAACAAAAAAATTTATAAATATTCCTAAATGTATCTGTATATATAACCTAATTAAAAATAAAAAACTAATATACAATTTACCTGTCTCTTTTGGACCTTGGCAAAATATCGAGATCACAACAATGAGAACTTTTAAAAAATTAAAGATTTTTAGTTAATATTGTTGTACATGCCAAAATGAAGAACTATAATGGTGTTGACCAAAAATTTCCCTTAAGAATCAGAGCGCAAAGGAACAAAGAAGAAATGTGAAGAAGAAAATCCATTGAAGAAATTCACCTTTGGGCCAATTAAGAGCTCAATTGAATCTGGAATGTATGAAGAACTTGAAGAACTTGAAGAACTCACCAATTTAAGCCGAATGTATGAAGAACGACAAAGGTTTTGAAGCGGACGAAATTAGGGGATGAAGTTAGGGAACGTATGAAGAACTTGAAGGTTTTGAAAATGATTTTGAAGCCTTTCTGCAAGAACCCTTTTGATCGGTGGAACCAACACGGAAGAGAAAATAGGTAATGAAAGATATTGGAAATGCTAGCGGAAGATCTTTCAAAATTTTCTAGGGTTCCAAAACGTGAAATTAGTGGAAACTTTTGAATGACTGCACAATTTGAAGGAGATATAAAACAGTTGCAGAGCTTAGGTGGAGCTTTTATGGTGATACGTGTTGTTTTTTGGGTTTTGGGGGAAAATTAGAATTTTCATAGGTTTTAATTGTGTGAGGAGTTTGTATTTGATTATAGGGTATTTGAGGTTTATTGAACAATTGTATTTAGGATTCAAGTTTTTCACTTAGGAAAAAACATTTAAGACATTGTTCCAACAATATTTTTTCTAGATTTTTCTATGTTTTTTTACATGTAGTATTTTATGCTCTTGAACTTTCAAAATGTCTTTAAACTTTATTTTTTTTAAAAAAAAATACTCTTATTAGTTTTGGATGGAAAACGTTAAAATTTCGTTTAAAAAATATGCACGAACTATTGAAAAGTTTCATAAAAACCTTTGAACTTTATTTTTTTTTTAAAATACTCTCATTAATCCAATTTTTACATGTTCACACAAGATTTTCAGAAAAAATTAATTTGTGGAGTTGAACTTGTGTTGGTGTTGTATTTATGTTTATTTGATGTGATGTGGTTCGATCTCTAGTATTTGATCATCTGATTCTCTCTCGATTGAAAGCCTATACTTGATTTAAGGAAGCGGAGCACGTGATGTTCTTTAAGTTGAAGTATCTTCAGAGGAACTTTAATCTAATCTTCGGAGATGGTTGACTTCACGAGTGACTCTTGGGAGAATTCTCTCTAAACCTTATAGAGTAAAAAATTTTCATCTCACAAATGAAAAGAACTCCTCTATTTATAAATTTCTTTGATGGGTTTTATGGGCTTGAGTTTGGTTGATCCATGACCAGACTCATAGACTCATCAACGTGGATATGGGTCATATTTAGCCTTTGGGCTAAATTAAGCTTATTTTTTGATTCAATTGAACTTTAACTCGAGTAAATAATATTTAACTGAACCAAAACAATTCACTTGATTCACCATTCATAATAAAAACACGTGGCATCATTAGAGTTGGCTAATTTATGTTTTCAATTTTAATTTGAGAAACATGTCAATTTTTTAATTAGTTTCAAATTCAATTATTTGTATTTTCATCATTAATTCAGTAAATGATGTGACAATTTGTGATTGGTAAAAAATTTCTTATTCAACATATGTAATTTCTTAACATCTAAAAAAACCAAAATTTTAAGTTAAAACCATAGTTTTAATTTTTCATATGTTGATATTTCTATTGATATTTTTCACATTTTCGTGGGTTTGATATCGATAAAAAGGGTGAATCTATATTTCCATTAATCTTAAAAAAACAAGGTTAAATTTTTATTTTTGTCCTTAAACTTTGTACCTTGTTTTATTTTTGTTCCTAAACTTTTAAAAATGTATATTTTGGTCCTCGAACTTTTGATAAAAATAAGACTGTCTCTGTCATTAGAATTCCGTTAACTACAAAATAACGATGTAGCTTCTATAATTGGATGATTAAGCTTTAGATTTATCATATTAATTAAATTGATAAATAACAAAAAAATATTGAAAATTTATTTCATAAATTTTTTACATCAACATAGACAATCAATACACTTGAATCAAAGAAACTCAAATTAAAAACTGTTCTTTTTAATTGAAATCTTGAAGCAAATCATAAGAACGACATTTAGTAAAATAAAAAAATATGGAATTAACATATTGGTATTAATATCCATGACAATGTTAAATAAACTAGAAAAATAAAATAAACATAAACATGTATAAAAATAAACCATACGAAATTGCAAATAAATATCTCCACAGTCAATCACAAGATCGAGAAACAAGTCAAGAATAAAGAACTGGAAGGAAGAGAAGGAAAAATGAAGAATAAAGAACTGGGATGAGCAGGCAAAAAAAAGCACTTCAATGAATCACAAAATATTTCAAACTTGAGACACTAAAAAATTTGTATGTCGATAAATTTCATTGGATATATGAGTTGAGAAAGTGAAATGGAATGATAATGAGCCAAGATGGTTGGTGATGAACAAAATCTTGAATACAAAGTGTCTTTTTGAGTTCTTAGATAAAATATCAATTTATCACTAGCCTTTAATTAAAAATTAAAGTAATAGATTATCAAGAGTGGTAATCTTATTTGGAGCCTAGATATCCAAATATAGGAGTTATTTCATCATTTCGTTGGAGAATTAACAAATAGTCCCTCCACAGTCCATGTGATTTATCATATGATATTATGATATATTTTAATAACAATATTGAAGGGTGTGAAAGACTTGAAACAAAAATTTCAAAACACGTCATCTTATATAATCCCCACATATATTAATTTGATTTTCCTTTAAATTTTTATTAGACAAATTTCCTTTAAAATAATTAACAGTTGTTTTGAAACAGAGTTAATATTGCAATTTGAAACGGTAACTAACCGCTTATATTCCGACCCCCTACACCAACACACCAATTTGTGATTTTAATCCTATTACCTTAACATGTATAGATCAGTTTGTTTACAATAACCATAAACCACATATTCTTCCTCAAAAGGTGACAGTTGCAATTATCAAATATTTGTCGACAGGATAGACAATTCATGGTGGCAAGTGTTATTGAACATGGCTTCCTCTACATTTCATGAATCCACGTGCTACTGGCTAATGAGCGCAGACAAGAAATGCTGTGCTCATACTCCAATATTTTGTTGTACCTTCCATCCATATTCCACAACACATAATCCAAAAGTTTTTAACTTTAATGTTTTAATGTGTTTGTGTGTATTACGCGATTAACGTTACACCATCTATCCTTTCTTCTCATATTACTGAAATGTTGATTGCATCCTTCTTCTAAGCTTTCAATCTTCAAGAACTCTATGAAACAATATCAAAGTATATACCAAAAGCTGTCGTCAATTTAAAATTCAGTATACTGGAATGAAACATGATAATTATCCGAATATTATTTTTTATAAGCTCATTTCAAATCAATTTAAGTAACAAAACTGAGAGGAACTACACAGCAATTAAAGCTGTAAAGAAAAGTATTTCAAGCATTGTCAAAACAAGTATGAAGAACTAGAAAGTAGAAACAGAGGCTTCTATAAAACATCTTCCCGAATTCAACATCTTTGAAACCACCAGCTCTCGGGTCTGACGAAAAAGCTCAAAATTCTGCCAATAGAAACCATAGATGATTAAGAAAATGAAGGATTGAAGATGATAGTAGAACGGGTTCACGAGTGTTTTTATTGAACAGCACAATCTAGCTTGTGTGCAGGTGCAACAAAATTAAAATGGCACTTACATATTTTGTTGAAGGCAACGATGTCACAGCTCTGAACATGCTCATTTATGGGTTCAACTGTCAGATGTTCCTCAATGAGATTGTCAACAGACACAAGGTCATCAACAACTGTGAGCATTATCTGCAATTTCTTAATACCATATCCAACAGGGACAAGTTTCGCTGCAAAACAATGACAAGGATGAGAACATATCCTTGTAAAGTAGAGCCTGCTTAGTACTCTACTTTTCTTTAAATAGGAAGTAAACTGGCGTGCTGGAGAAATAAGCATATAAAATCATGAAAGCTTGAATCAGTTAACCAATTCGGGAAATGAAGGGAAACAGAGATTCCCATTCAATTATAGTGAGATCACAAGAACCAAAAAGGGAGTGCAGATTCCTTTTTAAGAGTAATATCATGCCTATAAACTGATAGCACGGAGATATAAAAACATACATGCTCCCCAAAGCAAGCCTTCCATCTGAACACTCCTTACAGCCTCTTCAAGTTTCTTCATGTCAGTTTCATCATCCCAAGGTTTGATATCCATCAGAACTGATGATTTTCCACCTAAACAGACACCCAAGAGAACAAGCACAAAACATCATTAAAATCACTTGACAATATAAAACAAGTCCAAGATCGATTGTAAATGAAACTCACTCTCTTTCTTCTTTGCAGAAGCCTTGATGGCAGCTGCGCGCTCCTCAGCAGCCTTCTTCTCCTCTTCGGTCTCTTCTCCAAATAGATCCATGTCATCATCATCATCATCATCATCATCGGCAGCCTGATAAAATTCAGTGTACACCAACTATAATTAAGATGAAAAATATAAAGGAAATCTAACAATAGAATAGAGCATCCACCAATAGACAATGTCTCGTCTCACCACACATAATATATAGAAAGAAAGAAACATTAGGTAAAGTTTTCACCTTTGCATCAGCAGCCGGTGGGGTTGCAACTGCGTCCAACTTAACACCAGAACCCTCTCCAAAAACAGCGCTAAAAGCCATTGTCAAGCTCAGTGGTTTCAGAACAAATAGTGAACAATGCCATAGCATGAATTCAAAATTAAAAATTCGATAAAACCAAGCCGAAAATTAGGAATTGCGATGACTTACGAAACTCTCAAGAGTGCTTCGATGTGATTGGACCACCTAGACACGTTAACATATTCGCTGGATACGGGTTTGGAGAGCGCTTCGTAAACGGTAACATCATCCTTAGAAGGCTGATACCTGAGGAAGATCATTTGTCAAACACACAAAAACCAGATTCACACAATAACATTCAAAGCCCAATACATGTTCCACTAACCCGGAAATGTAGCTACGACTAAGCAAGTATTCATCGAGTTTTTTCAAACCGGATGCTGACTTGACATCTGGGAAAGCGACCGCCATCAAAGTGATGCGACTTCTCTCTGTGCTAAAATTCAAATGTCTAGTTATCAGTTCGTAATCGAGAATAACTCGTTAGACAACCCATGGGAATTAGATCGGAAACTTCTTGTTCATGGTTTATCTTAAAAGATAAACCCTTTTGAGATAAGGATGGTTAGATTTCATATTTAGAGGAATCCCCAATCATTTTACCAAAAACCCGATAATCATGAAGTCCAAAAAAAAAAATCAATAATCGGAAGCTATTCGGAACAGAGAGTGGCATTGGAGCCCAAAATAAAAGGGCTAGCACTAAAATTACAATAAGTTGAAGAAAATTGGGATAAATTTAGCTTTTGAAGCGAAATACACGCTTGAAGATTCGAAATGGACCCTCTGTTTCACAGTAACAGATCACTGTAGTTAGAGGAGTAAATGCATTTAAAGAAAATAACCATGGGTCTAATCATCATCATCATCATATTGTAAATAAAGAAAAACATGAAACAAAAAAGTGACAGACCTCGAGATGGAGTTTTGGAGGTGCCGGGGCGTGCAGTAAGAGGGGGGTTGTTATTTGTTAGGGTTTTGGGCTCTGCTTTGATATTTAAAGAGGGAGAAGGGCATGATCGGGTGCGCCGCATGTAGACTAGTGCTACTTAGGTCCAAACCAATTGATTTCAATATTAGGTTAATTAAATATCCTATTTTATTTTATTATTATAAATACTATTAATATATATAGATATCATCAGTGTACGTTTAGTCGCTATAGTCACATGTCAAACAAACATTATCCATTAGTGTAAACAATGTGTAAGCAAACATGGTCTCTTTGTGGGTATGTAATAATCTCCTACTTGTCAAGTTGTTTATAAATAAAAGACTTTACTGGATGTAAAGACACTAATATTTAATGATTTTCCAAAGAAATGGGTGATAGTGGATTTTTTAAGTTTTTAATTTTTTATTATTAATTTTTATTTTTATATTATATATTATTTTATTTTATTTTAATATTATATTTCTTCGGTTTCCATATTTCGATTGTACCCTGTTTTCACAACACATTATCAGTATGAGCTCGGGCTATTTCCTCAATCAAGGTAGGTCGATTCCTCGTGTCGTCCTAACGATATGTCAAAAATTTTCCTACTTTTTATAATTAATAAAATAAATATTATTTTGCATGTTTGATGTAGATTAAATTTCTATTATTTGATAGTAATAGTAATAATTATTTATCATGAAAAACTAATAATAGATTATTATTCCCCTATAAAAACCCATTTCTAGTTATGTAATTCACAAAATTGAAAAAGAGAAGGCTAAGAGAGTTGAGAGAAAGACCGAGAAGGAGAGAAATCCATGATGCCGCTCGCTGCCGTCCATGTCTCACCGTTCGTCGTCATCAGTCGTCGTTGCTATTCCTTCTGGTAAGTGATTTATTTTAGTTATTATTTTTTTTAGTTAATTAATTTTAGTATTTATATTTCAAATTCGTTTTAAGTTTTAGATTTCAAATTAGTTTTAGTATTGAATTCAAATTTGAAGTGTTGTTAGGATTTAAGATTGAAGTTGAATTTGGGAGTTATATTGAATTTAGGAGGGGAGGGGGTTATATTAAATTTGTATGTTTTTTTTATTAACGTATGTTGACCTTGAATTTCCTTCAAAATTACATAAAACTATGTTGAAACTTTGAAAGTCCATAACTTTGAGCATAGTTGTCCGAAGACAGCTTGTCCAATCCTTCGTCTCAAAAAACGCCTTTTTGGCCTCCAAATTGGATTACACAATGTTTTTCATCAAAGTTTTATTGTTTTGAAGTTTGGAACTACCACTTTTAAGTTCATCTATGGTTCTAATTTTTGTATCTTCTTTCTTTTATATGTAGTAACAATACAAGAACATAAAAAACTAGGTGTGGCGGTACCCATATAGGTTACGGTCCACATTCTAGTGTTTTAAAACTTTTTTTGTAACTATTCGTTTGGTCTTACTAGAGCTCATTATTATAGATTTCCTCCTTTTTGTGAGCATCTTTGGCCCATATTTTCTTACATTATTGATACTTGAATTAATAATTGGTTTTCTATCATTATTTTTTAGGGCCAAAACGATGAGTTTTCTGTCATCTTTAACCTAAAAGACTACAAACTACAAAGGAATGTTTTGTTTACATTGTGGAGTACATTTCTGTGACCTTGATATTATTCTTTGGTTCTTAACCTTCACTGAGTGATACACATGAGCTTATAATCCTGATTGTTATAAGGTAGAAGTAAACGATCACGTAAGAGAGTTTGAAGATAGAAAGCTAAACGGCCCCTTAAGGGAACTTAGACTATCTTTGCTTCATTCACCCTTTGATATTGGTTATGTATTTTATTTCACATGTACATTGCTATAGACTAAGTGTTAGGAAACAATTGAAGTTGTAACAATAAAAAAGTTGATGTAGGGTAAGCGATATATATATCTTCCATTTAATAATAATGGAAGGTATTTTTTTTATAAAAAAAAATAGAGGATCTCCCAACGCACAATATGATGCGTCGGGAAATCATGGAGAACTCTCGACACCGTATATACGGAGTCCGGAGTGGTATTATTCGGACATCGTATGGACAGCAGTGGGAGTTCTCCATGATCTCCCAACGCATCAAAATTGTGCGTCATCAGAAGATCCTCTCCCAACAATTTTTTTTTACCCTGATCCCAACTAGCCTTTATGCGTCGGAATATCCTTTTCCGACGCATTTTCGTACATTTCTCAACACGTTTGTGAGTTAGGAGATTCCCTTTTCTTGTAGTGCAAAATGGAATATATCTATAGAAGCTATTTCCAAGTATGATTGTGCCAATGTTTACTGATCTCGATTAGGCCAATCGTCCTTGCTTTAGCTTTTAAAATGTCGAAACCCCAGTTGTTTCTAGCATGCTTGCAACCTTTCATGATCAGGTTTCTAAAATGATCTCTAAGAATCTAAACAAATCTAGCCAAGACCATCCCTTTGTTTAGATTCCGACCAAGTCGCAATCACATTGAGCTAGTTTCAAGTGGTTTGGAAGCTCATAATTTTGTATTGAATTAGCCAAGACCATCCCTTTGTTTTCGCAATCATACTGTATTGAATTAGTGAGTATCTCTTTAGCATAAAATTTTATTTTGGCCCTTAACTTTCTATATCTTCTTTTCTTTAATTTTAATTCCCATTGTTTTTACCCATTTTCGTCCTTTAACGTTGAGATTTGTTATATTTTGATATTGGAACTTTTAACTTGTTCGTTTTAATTTAAGTTATTATAATTACTCTTTATAATATTATAATATTATCTCTCAACTTTAATAAATGTTTCAAAATTACTATTACCCTTGAAAGAGTTGCAAGACAAATTTTAACAAACTTATGACATAATTATGAATGTGTACTATATATTTATATGAACATGATTTTTTTAGTTAACTATGTAAAGTGAGATATTTGAACTTCTAATCTTTTGACGGAGACAAGATATTTTATGAAAAATAAATTACACTCAAATTGGTAGCATGAGTTCTAATTATTTATGTAAGAAATGAATACTTAACGAGTGGATGTTAAATGGAAAAATAGTACAAGGACCAAAATGATTAATTTTTTAAGGATAGAAATCACTATTGGTCTTTAGACTTTCATCGAAGTAACAGTTCAGTCCTTAAATTTTTAAAAGTAACCATTGTGAAAATGTAAAATAGATTATTTTACTTTAAAGTTGTTACTTTAGTCAAAAGCTAGATTGTTAACTAAGGGAACAAGAAGAGAAATGAACACTATAACTTTGATAATTCAATTTAGTGAATATCACCTACTTCCAGAGCTTTTAAGCTCATATAAAGAGATTTATTTAGTCAAGATTCAAATGAATATAATATTGTAAGAATGTTATACATAGTACTATACTAATCTAGATGACGCACCTCATAAATTGGTACACTTTAGTAATTGTTATTTACTAAATATCAGGCTCCCTTTGACTTCTAAATAAGAGGCTCCTCATATCGAACTTATTGAGATAGTATAATCTTCATGAAAATATTTGTTTTGTCGAAGATAGAGACTTACCTTCTAATTCAAATCCTTCTACAGTTTCTTCTTGGATGTCTTTCATCATAATCTGGAAAGAGGGTGAAAACTCCTATTTAGAGATAGAGTTTGATAAACTTCGAACAGAAATTGGAAAAGCAATCTTCAAAAATTTTCAGTTAAAAGAGATTTGAACAAACGGTATTTAAAGATTTTTGTCAAAGATCTTGAAGGAACTTGTTGATTAAGTAATTAAAATATATTCTTGAAAAATCTTCGTGTGAGAGAAAAAGCCACCGAATCAACCAAAATTCCTAAAAACTTGAATTGATATTTTGACATAGTTCTTTTAAAAAGAAACTAAATAAAATATTTGTCAAAAAGATAACAAATTCCCCTTTGACAAGACTTCATTTTGTTTAGTTTTCTTTTTACACGCAAGTCAGCTGAGTAGTTAAGGCCTTGATTTTGAAAAGCAGAGACAACAATACTGATCGGCAAACTCAACTGATCATTAAAAACAATTGAAGCAACTAAAGAGTCTTCAAAATTTAGACAGAGTCTTCATAATCACAAATTAAACTGAACATTGGTATCTTTCTTCAAAGGAAACTTTAAACTTTAAAGTACCCACCCCAAACAAAAACATCCAACATTCTGAACCAGAAAACATTATCAATGTATTACCATATATACAAACACTCCCCCTTTGGGTGGAAGAAGCTTTAGTAGTTGACGGTAGGAGGACAGTCAAGGTATTTACTAAGGCATCAACTTCTGCTCGTGGTTCAGAAAGTGAGTGTATTAAGCCACTCAAATTATTTGGATTTTGCAGATAAGACTCTTATAATTCTGGTGGCTTAAGGAAGAGGGAATCCATAACGCTTCTAGAGATATGTCACACTTTCTCGAATAGAGAATTCTGCAAAACGAGGACGACCAATGTGTTGAATATCTGGCACATGAGATCTTTGGAAAATATGATAACTTAAGGTTAAAGTTTTTAGAGCAGGTTCAAGAGCATCTTGTTCTCTATCATAACTTCAGGATGCTGGAGAAGGATGATGTTTGATGAAAGTTTTGGAAAACAATTTGGTAGTTTAACCCCAAAGGTGTCTGCATGAATTGCCCGACATTAACCGGGAAACCAGTGCCAATGTGATAGATTAGTGTATAGCAAGTGCAGTTGAAACACTTGAGGCATGGATAGATGGAGAAGCAATTGTGATTAACCCATTGTTGCATTGTGATAATCCCAAAAATTTCTATTTTTGGGCGATCACAATAAGCCAGCAATTGTGCAATTGTATTTGGGTGGAACAAATATTATATGTTCTGTCACGATCATACAATGGCTTTGATTGTGCTCCTTAATGCAAAGTCATTGGAGAAGGATGAACAACTCTTCTAAACGCTTGAAGACATCATTATATTCGAGAACTAGTAGAGGAAAAGATTATTTAAAGTTACAAATGTGCTTTGTTCATTTATAACACCAAAATTAAGATGGAGTTTTAATTGAAACATCCCATTTTAGAGCATATAAAACGGGAAGATAGGTATGCCCTTCTACACAATGGGTTTGTATAACACTGCTTTTCCGGATATGATGTTTATATATTAATCAAATTTATGACTATTACATTGCATTCTTACCTTATGCATGTCCTGATACTCAAACCTTACGCCTATTTGGGCATGGACCAAGACACATTGAAGAATTTCCAATACAAACACATTTCGGTATCATCAAACTTGTTGGAAGTAGTAAGATGTCAACCAAAACGATCGAAAAATTTCTAACCCTTCCAAAGGGTGGCGAACTTTTGGCCACGGTTAGAGCTAGAGATGTCCACGGACCGGGGTCGGGCCGGGATGGGGAAGGGAAATATTTCCTATTTTTTAAAAAGTTTAATTTCAATCCACATTTATGAAACATATATACATTTTCAACAGTGTTTTATTTTTGATAGAATATTATTAATTTTCTTATGTAAAACACTTAAAATATCAAATTTTCATTATTTATAAAAATAAAAATTTAGTTATATTTAGAAATCCATTCATAAAATTATAAAATTTATTAAAAAAAATGAAAGATCAATCCATAAGTATTCTAACAAAGCCGTTAATTACATTTAAGACACAACAACATATTTTTTTTAAGAAAAGTTTACAAATTACAACTGAAAGGCACAATATATACATATAATTTTTTTAAAAAAGGTCACAACATATAAATGAAGTTAGGGAAAAAAATAAAGAAATAGAATAGAGAAAAGAAGAAAAGGAAAAATATCAAAATAGTTTTTGTTTTACTCTTTTACATATTATTAAATAAGTAAATAAGTATTTATATTTATATTTAATTATATATATATTTATTATAATTAATTATATTTTTGTTCGAGGCAGAGGATCGGGGCGAGGCTGAGGTAAAGGTCGGTGAATGTATTTTCCGTCCCGTCCCGTGTTGCTAATGGAAAAAAAAAATTCCCTCCCTCTCCCCATTCTATGTTCTTCATTTACTGCATGCTATACCATATTTAAATAATTTTTACAAAACAAAATGCGGGGATAGCTCAGTTGGGAGAGCGTCAGACTGAAGATCTGAAGGTCGCGTGTTCGATCCACGCTCACCGCAAATTATTTTTACTCTAAAATGAATCTAATTAATACACAAAAAATTATCCATATACATTCTCATGCACAACCAAATACGAACATCTTAATTCCTAGCAATTTTATTTTCATTTCAATTCTATCCATTCAAACTGTCCCTAAAAGTTGATGGGTGAAACTAGAATTTAAACTCTTCTATGATTGAAATTGACTATTAACTATTGCTATTAATCTTGAAAGGTTTGTCTGATATAATTTTGATGACATTTCATCAGCCAAAATAACTCTAGAAAAAAAAAACAAATATTCTTAACACCAACAAAAATCAAGATGAAATTAACCTAAACATAGCTCAGATAAATTAGAATTTCATCCCTGCTGAAATATTTATAATATAATATTTTATTTATTTAGAAAAAAAAAACAAAAATAAAATAAAATGTGACAGTAAAGACAGAATTATAACTTCTAACATATTTATGAATAAATCTTTCTATCAAACCAGATCCCATCGAAGCTTCGCTGTTGAATCTACAAAATTTTGATTCTAATTATGAACACCATCACCTGTGACCAACATGGGAGGGAAAAAAAGAAGAAGCATCAATTTACCAATTTAGAGAGAAAAAATACATCCACAAAGCCAACGTATACGTATTCCGATGATAGAAACATCAGAAACTAATGGAGCTTTGCTTGTCCGAAGGAGCAACCAAGTGCCAAAATGAACGGTATGTTGGAATACTCGCTGCTTCAACCCCTAGGACTGAAAGGTTGCGACCATACTCCTGCAATGAAGATCGACACGCATAATTCGTATAGGTCCATGGATTTTTGGTGGCTTTTCCTTTGTAATTATATTGATTCAATAAGAAAATTTTGAAGATGTATAACATAAGGGAAAAAATATTTTCATTTTGCTAGTTAAATTACCGATCATCCCAAAAGCTTAAGCTTATGAGTTAAAATAAATTTAATATTTTATCAATACTTTCTAATATTCCCATCCAACAAGTGAAAATCAATATTAATAAAAGTGAAGACTCAAACACATGACCTTCCTACACTTGGCATGACAATATATGATACTTTGTTAAAACGTTAATCAACCTATATTTATATTTATTAAATATTATAGAATGGCTCCATGGTGGACATTGAGTCAATTTGAAATGATTTTCTAAGAGGTGCAGTGAGTTATTATATTCAATGTTTGAAGCACCAACTATAATAGTGGTGTGTACAACTATTTATAACCATCAATTATGTAAAGTAGATACTATTTCAAAACACTCTTTACTACAATATTTACTATTTGATAGAACATTACTATTTTTCACTCATTCTCTTTTTTCTTCTTTGCCTATTTCCTATCCAAACAAAAATAGTTTACATGTCACAAACTATTATAACCCAGGCTATTATTATAACTCACTAACTATGTTAACCAACTCGGTGCTCCAAAGGCCCTTTAAGTATTTTAATATATTTATACATATTTTTCACTTAAAATTGCATTATTAAGTAGTTGGGAAATCATTTCAAATAGTCATTGATAACTCACGAATAAGTAAAGCATACTTTAAATGGTTCCAAGGTCTGCGTTATATTAATCATAGAAATAACAGTTTCTGTGTATGTGATATGTCTAGAACCTACTGAAGCATCACCCTTTTAACGCAGCAAGCAATTACAAACAAAATAGCGATACCTTACCTGAATATCGAGAAAGAGTTGCATGCAAATCTTGTCAGTGTCGGAGATGTTATGGTCTGAAACATCTGAGCTTGCTCCAGCTCGTCTTTGTACTCCCTGCCGAATTTTCTGGAGTGACGAATCTGTTTTCCTAGCCTGAACATGGACATTAGTGAACGGACTAATCTTTTAAGATTAATAACCAAGTTGAAACTAAAGTTTGGTAAATCCGAACTAACCAAGCTAACAAGATCAGCTGCTTGCTCATAATAACGAGAAGTAATCTCAGTCACAGCATCCGTCAACAGTGCAGTCCTTGTTTCCGTTGTCAAAAAAGTTGACGCCCTGTCTCCATCTAATATGGCCTGGTGGAGTTTACATTGTACATCAAGTTTACAAATAGAACAATGATGTCCCTTCAGTTTCCTGAATACATGAAGCTTAAACATTTGGAACTATAAACTTCTACCCTCACGACCCAAGTCCAAGTTATACAAAAAGGTCAGTACACACATCTTAAAATGAAGGATTATAATGACATACTTAAAAAAAATAACTTTTTTTTTTTTTTTTTTGTTTGAAAAAGCTCTTTTAAGCCTATGCGTATGAATTATGTAAGGTCCTGTACGTAAAGTTATGAAAGAAAAGAAAAACGTAATAGTAAGCATTTGAAAAGCTTAAAAAAATTTGTGTGGACCTCTCTTGCCAAATAGAGGCTCCCATACCCGGTGCCTGGTCAGCGGAGGCTCTGAAAGGGTGCCTAAGCGCACGGTGCCCCTGAAGGTGCATGCTTAGGTATTTGGGTGAGCCTCCTAAAGTAATGTCCATAAAGAACAAGATTCATCTAAGATATGCCAAAGAATGCGGTAATAGTTTGTTGCATACCTTCAGAGGGCGTAGCAACCCTGATACATAGGGTGAATGCCTTACAGGTAGTGGTTTATTGGTCATCCTGTACGTTGCTGTAATACCCTTCAGCTGTCTCAAGTCCTACATTAATTTCAGAAAAGTCATGCAAGTCAGAAGTTCCAGAAGAAACTTTCGATCCTGTGCTTGTGCACACTTAGCATACATAAGAACCAAACATTTACCTCAACAGACTTCTCAACCAGTGAAGCAACTATGGCACCAATAACTTTGGGCATTAAATTATACAATGGTTTTCCACCGTGCAAAATGCTCTGCTTTACTGAATCAAGAACATCTACAGTGCATGACGAGAGAAGCTGAAGTACAGTTTCCAAGAAGTTACCAGTTACCACCGTGTATAGATAACCAAGGTCATGGATTATCTGCACATCCAACATTATGTTACTATCGGGTTGAGATTATTCCAAATCCTCAATCTTGTGACTACGTTTTACATTCCTTCTATTTTTTTACTAGAAAATAAATTTATCATCGAAACAATAATTTTAGAAAACAAAATATTTTCATAAATACATTGAAACTTCATCTTAATACTCAATTTCTAAGAGTCTCTACTCAAATAGCATTTCAAAACTGTACTCCATCTGTTACACAGAATGACCAAGATTTCAATAGAAAACAATACACAAAATTTACGAAAATAAAAGCAAATTTTGGATATGGGGATTAATGGATTATTTAAGAAATAACTAAATGAATTATTACTCAAGCATGTTTGATCACAACATAAACTCATGTTTGGCACTTATATATTTCAAATTCACCTATCTGTCAATCTCATGCCAAATACTTCTGTAGCCATGGTGCCATTGCAGACAAACTCAGAAAAAAAATAGATAATCAGAAGGAAAATGAAGAATCTGAAAGTTCATGGTGCCATTGCAAACAAACTCAGAAAAAAAAAATAACCGGAAGGAAAATGAAAAATCTGAAAGCTGAAAGAAGTACACATTTGAAGGCACGAAGGCACGGTTTAAAAAAAGAAAAAAAAGAAAAAAAAGAAGCAAGCATTCAGTCATTCCTTCTACCACCACTAATATTATTTTTTAATTTTCTTTTTTTCCTTTTTTCCTTTTCTCTTTTTTTCTTTCTTTTTGGGTGTGGGGGTGGGGGGGATGATGCTCACGTATATTAAATCGTCGGGGGTAGCTCCTACAGCCCATTCTGAACCTGGATGGGAGCCTGTACCCGTTTTACGGGCAGCTAGACCAGATGACAACCAGTTAGAGTATCTGTTCACATTAAACAAGTGTGTGAGCTAGTCAGTCGTTAACCAGTATCCAAACTATTGAAATTAGTATACACACTCGCCTTGAAAGGAGCTGCAAAGATAGACGAAGAAACTTGTCAGAACAAGAAAGGACAAGAACATCATCTCTCCAGCATGCTGTCAGGCAGTCTAAAAGCATTACACTCTGCTTTAATGTTAGATCCTGATTGTTTCCCCGGCCAGAAGATGAAGTTTGTACGGGGGTTAGAATAGGTGCTGACAGTGACGAATCCAAAGCTCCAGCTATTTCCTGAAGCCTGATGTGAAAATAAGTTATTAAAAACTTGAACCCGATGAATATGATGTTTCTTCTAAAGTATAATCATAAAAATTGAATTGATTACCTCAGAGAAAAATAAACCCCAATATTCCATTGCTTCATGAACTCATTATATACAGATGCTGCTCGAAATTTAGCAACAGCAGATCTGGATGGACAATAGCCTTCAATGCCAATTGGATAATGTTAATGCAATGCAGAAGCAGTCTTCATGAAAGATGTAATATATGATTTCTAGATTTCTAAAAGGCCGGTCAAAGTAATATTGTGGGTTTCCAAATTAGTGCATAAGATTATTTAATCCACAAAAATAACACAGAAAAAGACTTAGTTATCATGTTCAGAAAAAAAAAAAAAAAGACTTAGTTATCTACCTTCCAAGTATGCCAAGAAATCAAGGCTCGACTTGTAATTCTTCAAGAATTCAGTAGGTCTCCCTGGGGAAAATGCACCTGGTTTTGCCTTTTGGATAGCAGAGAGAACCTCTTTCAGGATTGAATTAGCCAAGAAATCAAATACATGTAGTCCTGAGTTTTCTGAAGGAATAAAAATTATAGCTTAATCACATCATCCCAATAATAAAATATTAGTTCATTCAAAGACTGGATATAGCAATCTAGTGCAAAAGACCCACAAAAGGAGTTATTGAAATGAACGTGAAAAGTGTAAGAGCACGAAACAGTTCCCAGCTATTTCTTTGACCTCAATAGTCAACAAACAGCAAAATGTTGATCTTGAAATGAGCAACTTTTCAAAAAACCAAAACAATTAAGCATGGTTTATTGACGAATGGTATACCAAAATTACATGCATACCAAAACAAGAATCGAACCAACCCCAAAGTGATAACTGGAATATTTTCAAGCAAAATAAAATAACTAGAAGATTGCTGTACATTAATGGGAATAGAACAACAGGAAAAGGAAAATAACCTGTAGCAGATATTTCTAACAAAAATTTGCAGTCTTTATCAATATATTGCTTCATTTGCTTGTAATCATTCTCCAAATCATCATCGGATGACCCAGCGTCCATGCCCGAAACTTTATGAGGAATAACTTTATGAATTGCTGGTGATACAACAGTAGTGCGAAAAATTTCTTCTGCACTTGTGGTGTTATCTATGGCAGCATAGGCACGTAGGCAGTTGTAAATAGCATTTTCATCGTGATGTGCAAGTCCATCAACAAAACAATGTCCCAAGCTCGTGTCCAACAAAAGGCTGGCACTCTGAATCCTCTTGTCCATATTTTGAATGAAGGGAAGATTCTGTACTGGCATAACACAGAAAAACAATAGGTATGGATACAGAAGCATCTTCAAGATGAAGCGAAGAGTTCTAAGAAGGTATTAGAGTTTACTCTCTCCTGCTATCATTCTCATTGTTCAGTAAATTAGTAATTGAATCAGGTACTATGACAAAATGGCCTAAACTAAATGTTAGGGTAAAGAAAGTAAATGGCAAACAGTTGCCAGGTTATAAATATCCCCAATAGTTGAAATCAAGACAGGTGGACCATCAACATGGGCTAATGTATAATTGAATCAGGAACTATAACAAAATGGCCTAAACTAAATGTTAGGGTAAAGAAAGTAAATGGCAAGACAGTTGCAAGGTTATAAATATCCCCAGTGGTTGAAATTGAGCTGGGTGGACCATCAATATGGGCTAATAATGTGTAATTGCGATACTTAGCCATTGAGATACTTGAGAAAATTTTGATCCCTAGGCAGTTCCTAAATTTAATATATGTTTGGAATGCAGTAATGGAAAAGTACCGTCAACTCATTAGTTATGGTCTGGACAGGATGCATAAGCTACTTGTTCGGCATTGTCTACTGATGTTGGGGGGATTTAACAAACATGGTGAAATATAAGCAGTCTCCCAACCCCTTGACAAATGATTTGAGGGGAGCTTACCAACTCAATTCTCTTGTTTTTACTTTTACATGTACTGGCACAGAATCTTTCTTTTCTAAGTCTTGCACTAAATTGTCGTGATAGCTATATATGTCCACTTGTTTTTTTAAAAATATAATATAAAGAAAGAAAAACAGAGTGGGAAAAGACATTTCATCAGTTTGAGGGAATGAAACTAGAAACAAAACAGACTATATTATCATCCACATATTCCAAGGGAGATTATTTTCCAAACAATGATATGGAGGACATTACTGAAAGTTCCAAACCTCATTTTTTAACCCATGAGAAAACCATCTTTGTTCTATAAATTTCAGTTGTGGAAGAATATAAACGTATTTGGTTCAGTTGGTGCAAGAATACTCAATCCCTAAATGCTTAATGTAAATTTGAGGGAATTTATCAACAAATTTTTCGAAGAATATACACTTTGATGGCATGAGAGTTTTTATGAAGAGTGTAGGACAAGACCTGTGCATGAGCGATGTAAAATTTTAGCCGGTTCATTTCACTGGAAATTCTTTCCAAGAGCATGCTTTGTGTTTCCCTAAGATTTGTTCCGTTCTCCATGTGTGGTAAAGAAGCACCATTACTTAATCCACTTTTATCTGTTAAATTCATAGTTCCATTTGAGCCATCAGCAGGTGCACTTGGAAGCTCCTTGATTAATTTTTCAACCTGCATCCATTAAGATCCAGCTGAGTATGAAACGTAGAAAATAAGTATGAAGCTACTTGCACAAAGATCTAGGAAAACAAGATCGACTAATATTAATCAAAGCTTTATAAAGGCACAAACCAATAACCTTGATTCTTAACAATGGTCAAGATGAGTATAACAATAAACTAAATTTTATGGCACAATCTTCCTACCTAACTTGAATGTATTATATAAGCATATCAATAAGAGAGAGAGGCTTGATAAACTTCCTGTGAAATTTGACTTTCCTTATGCAATCTTTACTCTAGGGTGAAGTTCTCTTTCAATAATGGAACAAGTCAATTTTAAAATGCTAAACATTTCTCTTCTCATTCTATTCTCCAGAAGGTGCCAATCCTAGAAGGTCTGGAGTTTAAACAACGCATTCAATGATGGCATCAAAATGCCAAAAAAGTTCATGAAAAGCTCCTATACATATCAATTCCAGAAGAATATGACAATAATATTCTAAACACCTATGCGAGATCAAAACTTATCAATTCTGGCACACTTTACCTTCTGCAAAACTCATACACGACCTATTTGTGTATACACGAGTCACGAGTCACAATTAATACTACTGTTTAAACAAAGTTGTTTCAGACATTTGTGAGAGCTAGGAAGTGCAGTGGTAGTCGACACTCTACATTCCAGTCCATGAAACTCTCTGTAAATTTATCGATATTTTGGAATTCGAAAAATCAACTACAATGCACTCTACCCTAGTCACGAATGCCACATCTCATGAAAATGGAATTTGAAAACATAATACCTTCGACACGACGTGAAATGTATCAAGCAACAATTCCAAGACCTCTCTGGCTGAAGCTGCCTCTGATCTCTGCCGCAATCCATTTTGCAAAGCTGAGAGAGAGAAATCCACGGAACCCCTGAATTGCTCAATTTTCTCCCTGAGTTCAACCAAAGGAGCTCGCATTCGCACGACTGCCGCTTCCACATCGACAAGCTTTGTGCTCAGGTTGACAAAATCGGTATAGTCACGATTGATCAAATCAATGAGCTCACGGTTGAGAGCGGAAAGATGAGAGTGGAGCTGAGATCGGAGGGTGTCAAATGGGACAAATGTTCGAAGCTCAGAAATGTAGGACTCGGAATCAAAATTGGGGGAGAGGAATAGGTCGGGCTTGAACCAGAGAGGATGAGAATCAAGTGGATCGGAAAAGAGGTCGTTGGCCGATCTGTGTGGTGGTGGAATCAGATCCGCCATGGTACTGGTTTTCCCAGTAGTTCTCCGGTCGCTTCAAATAGTGGCAAACCTTCGGAACAATCTCCGAAGAACTCTGAACAATGAAAATGGAGATACCAGATTGAGATCACAGATCAATATACCAAAAATTTGAAGCAGATAGAAGATTTGCTCGTGCAGGAGACTGGAATTTAAACCGTCAACTACCGTCACTACAGCTACAGAATCATCCTTTTTCTTATGAGGATAGAAAAATGATTTCGGTCTTGCAAGAATCAACCGAACCGGTTCGAACCAAATTAGCTCGGTTTCTGGTCCATCCGGTTTGATTTTTCCTTTTTTTTTTTTAACATTATCCAAGGCCGAGGGCAAAACTTCAAAAGAGAGAGGTTGGCGGCAACTCACCAGCTGCGCGTGGATGGCTGCCGATCGAAGACAGCGACTGCGGCGCGGACGTAGCGAGCCGGAAAAGTGCGACCGACGGCGATGCTCGCACGCCTGCTTTGGAAAACTGAGGTTTTAATTAGGGAATCTTTGTGAATAACAAAAAAAAATTGTAAGTATTTACAAAATATACCAAAAAGTTCAAATGAGCTATGAGAGTCCATACATTTTGATATATTTGGTAAATATTTTATTATTTTGAAATTAATCTTTGTTTTCTCTTTTCATTTAACCCACAGACATAGGCAGTTGGGTCCAATTTCAAGTGAGTAGCTAACCCATTTCAAACAATTTGGGGTACCAAGTATACCACATGTCGCGTCTCTTTAGTTTTTCTTAGTTCTTTCATTGCCGACGTAAAGAAGGTTTTTGAAACCTCTTTTCTTTGTTTTCTTTTCCTCCTCCTTGTATCTAATGTATTTCTTACTTTCTCTAAGCTTCTATTCTTTTGTCTTTAACATTTTCCTTGTTTTATTTATATTTTTATTTTCAAGCAATTTTATTTCTATTTTGAAAATACTAAATTTAGAATTTACAGCAAGAAATTTCGATTAATTAAATCTCGTCACATCGTCACAACATTGTAATAATTATAATTTGGTTGGATTTAAATAATTAAGTTTTCTTATACACGGTTCACGCTCTAGATATAAAAATTGGACCAAACGAGGATAATGTACTTAACCCGAAGTCCAGCGAGCACATAGACCCCAAGTTCAAGTCCATCCAAACAAATAGGTCCAAGTCCAAGCCCTCCAAACAAATGGATCCAAGTTCAACTACCAAGCAAATGAGCCTAAACCCAAGCAAATGGGCCCAAGCCCACCTAAAACCCATAAAAATTATTTATAAAATGAGACATTTTCATTCATTTGGGATCATTAGTTGAAGGAAGAATTGAAGAATTAAATATTCAAACTTCTAAAAGCTCTCAATATTCTCAAGACGTTCAAGTTCTTATCAACCTCATGATTGAAAACTTGGAAGATTAATTTTTCCTTAAATTCTAGAAGATTAAAGCTCAAATTGTCTTACAACCACAACTTTCTGAAGATCGAAGACCTAGAAGTTCTAAGTTTTAATTTGTATTCGAGAGAAAGCATCAAATGAGTAAATATTATAGATGTTATCCACTATATAAATTAATATACAAAGTTCAATTCCACGAATCACATTTCTCCAAACATACGAAGTGAACACATACTTTCTAGAAAACATCCCCATTTTTGTTTTTTGCAATCCATTCTTTTCAACTCGAGTTATGAATTAGGGTAGTACTTTATTTGTTAAATTTAAATATTTTTTATTATAATTTAGAAAATAATAAAAAATAAAAATAATAATTGAATTTAACAAATAAACTATTATATTCAAAAGTTGAAAAAAAAAAGAGCAAAAGATCACACTAAAAACAATTAAGCAAATGTTCTTTTATAAAACATTAATTCTAAACTTATTATTTATATAACAGAAATAAAATTGGTTGAAAATAATATATATATATATACCAAAGAAAATGTTAAAAGGGAAAAAAAAATAGAGAAAGAAATAAATAAATTGGATATAGGATAAAAAATGTTTCCAAAAACCTCTACATTGAAAGAATTAAAAGAATGGCAATAGACGCACCTCAATAAAAGCAACAAAACCTATTTTTTAAATGAACTCCTTTGAGCTATTTTCCCCCAAAACTACACATATTATCCAATTGACCCCACTATTAGTATTTACTATTTAGAAAGTTAAATTTAAAAAAATACAGGTAAAAAATGTTCTTAAACTTTCAAAAAGTGTTTAAAAATATATTTATTGTCACTTTCTTTTTTATGAAATTCGTAAATGTTTTGTTTAAAAAATACCTATAAATTATTGAAAGATTTCATAAATACCTTTAAATTTAAAAATGATTTCAAATAGAAATACTTTTATGATCCAATTTTTACACTAAATTTCTCAGAACCAAAAAAAAAAAAAAACCAAAACTTTAAGTAACATAAAACTTTATAAATTCCAAAATAAATTTTTTTCCTTAAACATACTAAAACAATAATTAGTCAAATAGAAAAATGGACTTGACTATTAGCCCATACTAAACTATTAATATACAATTTTATAAAAACACTCAAGTCCTAAAATCTTTCTGTGCTTCTATTATTCTTTTATTCTTATCATAATTAATAAATCTTATCATAGTCTAAAAAAATTTAAGTTTAAGAGTTTTTGAAACTTTTTGGGGTATTTTCAAAAGTTTATTGTGGGGTTGATAGTCAAATACATTTTTTATTTGACTGGTTATTGTTTTAGTATGTTTTAAGGAGAAATTTTTGTTTTATATTTTGCTGATATTTAGTGGAATTTTATGTTTTAACTTTAAAGTTTTGGTTTTTATTTTAGTTGGTGAGAAAATTGATGTAAATTATCGTAAAATGTACAAGGAGCCATTATCTACTTAATTTAAAGGGTAAATGGTTAATTTCACGAGGTTTTGACGAAGCAAACTAAGGGTGAGCATCGACACCCGAAAAACTGATCCCAACGATTGAAACCAAACGAACCGACACTTGATGGTTTTATTAAAAATACGGTATGTGGTCGTTTAATTAATAGGTTCGAAAAACCGACCAAAATCGATCACTTTGTTACTCGAAGTCGACTGAACCTAAAAATATTATATAAGGAAAATTTAGACAGAAGACCTAAATTGACTATGAAATTTCACAAATATCATAAATTAAAATTTATTTTCTTGATTAGGATTTTGTATATTTTTTGGACAATTATAACACTAACATTATTATTAATTATATATGATTTTCGAAATTAAATTTAAATTATTTTCTTATTCACATTATATGCAATTTATTATGAAATGATAACTTCCTTATTCATGCATTTAATTAATGTCTAACTTTATTAAGGAAATAAATTAGAAATAGATTTTTAATTAAGTATAAAACAAAATCTTTTCTAATATGAAATAATTCAATAATTAAGTATAACCGTATATCATATTATCCACACCATTAATAATCTCAGTGCTTCCATTTGTCGCCAGCAACGTCTTCATCCTTCAATATTTTATGTCTTTTCTTCTGGCTGCGACTGCATATATTTCGGTCATGTTCCTCCTATTTTGTTTAATTTTATATTTTTCAGTTCATCTTCCTATCATGTTCAATATACCACTCATACATGGATTATATATTCATTATGTAATTTTTTTTTTACACATATGCTACTCAATAATACATTCACAACTTTTTTTTAGTTATGTAATTTTTTCTTACTGAAATTATATACTACTGCATGCACATATTATGTAATAGATCAATATTTTTTTTAATTATTACTTATATACTAGTGCATAATACATATATTTTATATATATCATTCATAAACCAGTTTAACAAATTGATAGCAAAACCTTTCATTCATAAAATATACAATGCATTATTTCATATATACTATTTATGAACCAATTATTTTTCATTCAATCATTTTTTCATACAATTCCCTGGATTGCAAACATATTCAATTCTTTCATCAAAGTTTCTATATCGCAAATATATTCAGTTTTCATCAACATTACATATATTAGAGAACAACTAAAATATACCCCGTATTATTCAATATATACTATAATTATGTGGAATATATGAAAAACAATGCAAAATGGAAGAAAGAATGGACAGAGAGAGAAATTGGAAAGTGAGAGAGAGATCGGGAGAGAATAATTTTTTAACAAAATCACCAAAAGAAAAATAATTAATGGACAATTTTTATTATAAAATTACCATAATAGAATTAATCACTTACCATACTTACATAGGATATCTAATAAATGCAAATCTTAATCATGGTCCACTTTTCTTTTTATTTTTTCTATATTTTAATATTATTATTAATAATAAAGATGGGTAAATTGGTCATTTGAGCTCTATATTTATGTAAAATATTAGTCAATTTAGGACATTTCTCAAAATTTTGAGAAATTTATGTCAATCTTGTAATATAGTATACTATTTTAGGCCATCTTGGTTAAAAACCCTAATATTTATTATATTTGGGCCTTGAAGCCCACTAGGCAAAACCCAATAAGACATCAAAGGCGAAAAAAATGAAAAACCGACAAGAAAATCGAATGCATCGAAATCGTCCAGCGGCTCGACTAACCGGTTCAATCCTTGAAGACTAGTTGTCAGTTTCTCCTAGTATAAACTACTCCCACTTATCAATCACTTAAGCATGATGTCAATTTTCAAACCTTAAAAAACTTGGGTCAAATTTCATTTGACACGTGGAAAGTGGCCAAAAATTATGTTGGAAAATTTCCAAAAACAGAATAAAGTTTTGGGGCTCAAAGAGTTTGGGGATGGTTTTTGAAAATGAAGAGTTTTAGGACAAATAAGGTGGTAGAATATCCAATAGGTAGGTCAATTTTGCTCTCAATTCCTCCATCTTCACGTTTTCCATTCTCAAAATCTCTCATGCACAAGTGACTTTGACGAACGACGTTGGTAGACTTTGGATGGTGACTGCGACAACGAGCTTTAGATGATGAAGATGAGGCTTTAGACAACGATGACAGCGAGGTTTATAAAGATTTTCACACAACTTGTGGGTTTTTTTTTTTTTTTTCTATTTTACTCTGAGAAACATTTTTCCATTCTATATGCAACTAAGGATTTGAGGACACAAAAACTAGGGATGCAACTGGTATACACAAAATATGAATCTTGATTTCTTCTTCTGTTTGCCTAACAACAAGCAAAAAGTGAATGGAAAAATGTTAACCACTTTTCTTTTGGAACCTCTGAACTATCTGTGTTCACAATTTTCCCCTTGTTTTGTTTCAGTGGCGAGATGCAACAAACATTATTTTAAATCTAATATTCATATTCGTATTTCGTTTAGGCGTTAGTGGTGCGGCTATTGCGCATGTTATATTGCATAAAGCTTTATTTATATGTTGATTAAATTACACAACATATGGATATTTTTCTTCCTATTGTTCTTGCGTTTACTTTTTATTTTTTAGATATCTAATTGCATTGATACTTTTTTGGAGATTAATGGGACAAGTTGATTTCTTATCTCTTAGTATCAAACATATGCAATTTAGTTGACTTCAAAAAATGGTAAGGGTGAGATTCATGTCACATATTGAAAAATCGCAAGTAATTTCTTCTCTCATATGAATTAAATTGTAAATTATTATTTCTTCAATCAATATCATCTTAACCAAAAAAGATTGTGTTGTCAAATTACATGTTATATAGATCTATTATCTATGCTTGCTAAGGGAAAAAAAGAATATTGACTAGTTAAAAATGTAAAATTTAAGTTCTATTTTATTACCTCTTTGTATTCACCTCTAACAATTATATGGGATTCTCAATGCCAAAAGCAAATAATGGTGAACTATGATAAATACAATTGGTTCTGCTTTATTAGTTGAAATTAACTTCTAGAATTATACCATGACATCTTCAATCTAAAATCTATATTTTGTAGTAGACATTGTCCATTTTTCTACCGTAGAATTCTAAAGTTTGGTATTTTGCAGTAACGACAACGAGGTTTAAAGATTTTTCAATCTACATCTACTGCAACTTTTTATGTAGCAGATATAATGATTATTTAGTCTCGTCCTAGTGTAAATAGTGCACGTTGTTCCTTTTATGACTTGATTCTTTTTGTCTTTTTGGTCTCTTTTGTAGGATTTAGAGAAAGTTATTGGTCATAAAATCTAAAGTTTATGCTACGAAAAATATCAAGCTGATCATTAAAAAAGTCAGTGATGTATAGTGTTAATTTAGTTTGTGTACATATTTTTAGGTTGGTTTAAGAGTTAAAGTGATGCTTATGAACTTTTTAGGTTGTTTTGAGAGTTAAAATGTGACTTGGCTAATGAATTTATGAACTTAGAGTGATGATAGATAGAATGTATACACATGGACAAGATAAATGCTTACCCTGGTCAATCAAAATGGGGAAGTTTTGGTATTCTTGCTTGTCCTTTCTTCAACCAATATAACTAACCTTCACTTGCAAGATATGAATTATGTTCCCCAAAATTACCTGTCTCTATTGAGGATAGTTTTGTTTTTAAATATACTGCTTTGTGAGTGCTCCAAGAGACCTTGAAACATTCATGAGAACTGTTGAGATAGGAAACTTCATAAATACATGATTTCAACGCTTAACAAATACTTTATCCAAATCATCAAAGGGCGATCTAATATAGATACAATGTGATACAAATGAAATGATTCTTCATTTTCTACTATTGATAAGTTGGTAATCTTTGATGTACTAATTAAACACCAAGAGTCTTAATGTATTAAAAAAAAATTTAGGTTTAAGTTTTAATATTATACAATTACATGTCCAAGTTCTAATATATATCAAGATATATATCAGACTTCTAATTAACAAGTACTCAAACTCACAGAATGTAAACATATAAGCTTCCACTAATGGTTTCTTTAACCCACTTCATTCATATTACATGCTCATCAACCTATTTTTAAGAAAAACCATAGAATAAAAGGTTGACATGCTTGATTGATCTAACTAATAAGTAATATCCAATAAACATTTTGATCTAGAAGTAGTTGACTGTGACCACAAAATCAGAAAGCAGCACCCTCACGAGGAAGCTTCAGATTCATACACTTTGGACACTTTATGAAAATACCTGCTCCGTCGTTCACCATTGCTTCACCTACGTTCATTGGAAGAGAGATTTACACTGAGTTGCAAAGAAAAACCAGTAAAAAGAGATTTACACTGTTCGACTACTCCAAAAAAGCATGCTCCAATGTTCCAACGAAATGAATACGGAAAGGCAACGTACACCGAAGTAGAGGAGAAGAATGCAATTTACATTTTGACCTCACTCAAGTAGAAGAATATGACACCAGAGTAGAGAAAAAGAAATGAAGCGAGAAAGTTAAATTTTTCGTTCACTCCGCATATGTCTCAATTTAGACTCCATGTTTTTAAATTCAATCTAAAAAATATTTATTCCTCTATTTTTTTTTTTTTTGCGATTTCTCAAAAATGTTGGGGTAAATATTTTTTTTGTGTGTCCCTTTTCCTCTTGTTTTTTTGTTCTCTAAATCCTAAAACCCTATCTCACCGGGCCCCCCCCCCTCCCGTTGCCAGCCACTTCCCCCTGCTCCGCCGTACGCCGCCCCTTTCCCTGCCGCTCCCTCTCAAACTTTCTCACCTCTCCCACTCAGAATTATTTATCTTTATTGTTTTTCTCAGAAACACAGTGCAACCCCTAACCTGCCCCGTTGGTGAGATAGCCCTGCCGCCTCTCATTTTTAAGATCCCCAAGGTTTTGATTTTTGATTGTGTTTCGTTGTTTTTTTTTGTTGATTGTTCTGTGCGTTCCCGAAGAAAAAAATGAAGAAGCAAATTTTTTCGGTTGATTTATTCTTCATCCAATGTTCCACTAGTCCACACGAAAACGTAATATTTAGAGAAGAAGTTACAGAATGAATTCAAAGGATGAACAAAGCGATTGGTTGGCTATAAAAAATAATCGAAAAAGCTGTATTTGAAAAGATTTAGTTACCAGTTGACAGAAAACAGCAAAATACAATGGACAAACATTTTTGAAAAGAGCTCGAGTTTGATTGAATGGCGTTGAATTTACTTGAGTATAGAAGAAACTATTGGGCCAGATAAAGTTCAAAATATCTTGCATGTGCTATGCCTATGATCTGAAGCATTTAAAAGTTAAATTCTGATTAGTGTATTTGCCTTCTGTTCTATCCTTACAATTAAAAAAATGAGAGTTTATATTTTAGATGAGTTACAGTCTATTTAAATAATTCAAAAAATTTCATTTCTGATTGTTTAGCAGAGTAAGTTGATGGGTGCAGTCATTCTCGGCTTGCCAGGTCCTTGGGCTGATGATAATCTTGAACTTTCTGATCATAATACTACAAAAGTTGGCGGGATTCCTGTAAGTTGCTAGTTTGATATCCTCAAGTATGGATATATTTTTCTTTTTAATGGTAGTTGCAAGGTACATTTGATTATTGCTTGAAACAGGACTTGCCTTTTCAAAATGTCAACCACAGTCTGTTAGACTGTTCTCAGTGTGGAAGTAAATTATGTCTTGTTTTACAGGTGATTTTATTTTATGTTTTAGAAGTTTGTAACTTTTTCACCTCTTACACTTCCTCTTTCTTCCATTCTATCTGAATTTTTTAAAATAGTTATATTTAAGGTAGTTGTGCTTTCTTGAAGATTTATGCTCCCGTTTCAATAGATAGAACAAACATAGATGAGCGCTTTCTCCTTGTTTTTGGTTGTCTAACTCCAGAATGTGGGAGCAGTTCCATTGGGTTAGTATTAATTTTCCTCCTATCTCTTTGGCTGATGGAATGCCAGTTATTATTGGTTTAACATTGAACTTTGGCTTTCCTCACTTGGGGCGTGCAGTTGGCGAGTTCTTCGTGTTCAAAAATCATGTGACAAGGAGTTCTCCAAAGTTTCTCAAGAAATTGGCCCCTTGACAACATCGACTTCAGCTGCAAAGACTAACTGGTGGGAGCAACTGGATGAAGAAAGCGATGAAGAAATGGATTTGGAGGAGCTGCAAAAGGCATTTTCAGAGGTTGCAACTAAAGTTTCTCATGCCAAGGAAACTCCGAGTAAATCACATTCTAAGACTGTCACAAAGAGCTTAACTTCCAGACCAACAAGAGTTGTCGATGTGAAAACACCAGGTATGGACTATCCTTTTTTTTTCTTTTGTAGAAAACAGAAAATATCAGTAACTAGTGATTTTAATTAGTTGTAACAAAGGGATAAGAGATTATTTGATATTAAGGTCAAGGAAGTTACAGAGCCTTGAAAAAAAAGAACTGAAAAGACGTTCAACATAGATTTCAGGGAAACACACAATCCTGTTTACTTTTTTCTTGAGTTATCTCTGGAAATGGGAGCAATGCCTTATCTACGAGAATGGGAGGTCCATTTGAAAATCCAAGTTTCCCCAACTATGATGATGTTGTATGAAGTCCCAAGTTTTAACGTCATCGTTCCAGATGTCAGCAATGCTTCATGTTTCGAGTTAGCTATGGAGGAGAGGAACTAAATTTGCCGAGAAAAGTCAGATGTCCAGCAGTTCTCCCACTCTGACTTCAAGAAAGTCCAACTGTTAGTGTAAAAAACCAAGGGGACTCTTGGAGATTAACAAAACCGTATTTTGGACTAGAATAAAGAAGTATTCCATATAAACACACTTTTTTTTTCTGATTACAATTTACACTATGCTACAAAGTTGGGTTCCGCAGTAAAGGTCAGATCCATTAGAGCAAAGAGCATTTGGTCTTTATATTATCCATTCTTAACCTCCAAAACGAATAGGTTTGAACGTGGTTCACCGATTAATAAGGTAGGAGGTTCCTGCAGTAGCAACATAACCCATTCAAATAAAGTATCTGAAAATCTGCACTGTTGTTCGCTTCTTACTTCACTATTTATTTGTTTCAGCTATGGATTTAGAAACACTTTTAATGGTGTAGTACATCTGTTTGTTTGCAGTGCTACCATGCTTTTATATCTATACTGAAGATGAACCATCATCGAAGGATATTTCTATGTGTTCCAATTATGCATCACTCTCTTTAAAGGAGAATCAAAGTGATGAGGAGGATTCAATACAAGAAGAAAAGTGGTCAGAAGAAGGTTACGAATATGACAAGGCTCTGACTGCTGACAGAACTTACCTGAAGTTCAAGAAAAAATTGGATGCATATCCAGAACAATGTTTCAGGTATTTTGTTGTGGTAATATACAACTTTTTAAATTGTGATTATCTGCTTATCATCTTATTATTATACTTCTGTTTACCATGGATTGACCTAGGGGGTGTTTGGCAACTTGAGTAATTTGGGAGAATTGGGTTGGGTGGGTAAAAAAAAACTAACATCCTATTTGGTTCACCAATAATTAAAGAGGTTTACTACCTTGTTATTCGCATCAACGCAAATACCAAAATACTCACATTTCTCACATCGTTATTCTTATCAACTCTCCCAATAACTTCCCTATAATTATTACCAACTCAACTCATCTCTTTGTTTTTATTGCTAACCAAACGCCCTCAGTGGGTAGGAGGCTTGGAGTTGTCATGTTTTAGAGATAGGGTTTCAAATCTCTTTTTATCTAGGATATTAAATACAACACAAATCCTCCTTCTAGGATAATTGCAATGGTTAGCACTTTTGGAGCTAATAATTAACGTGGTGTTTAGTGACTCATAATGGAATGAGTTTGTAATGTAATGTCATTCAAAACCCATGTTTCGATTGAGTGTTTTGGACCCGATTTGTAATGCAAAGCTCATTTTGTTTTGACAATTTAAAATCTAATCATCTTTCTCACTATTTTCACACATCACAATCTCATTTAGGGGTGTTAAATAAACCCGACAACTTGAACTACCCAACCCAAATTGTAAGGGTTGGGTTAGGTTGGTTTTTTATTTTGGGTTGGGTTGGGTTGGATTTTTTATTTTTTAATTTTTTTTTTGGGTTGGGTTCGGGTTACATTTTTTAAAATTCAGGTTGATCCAACCCAACCCGAATTTCTAATATTATAACTAATAAATATTATAATTTATACATCTTGTTATGAAGTTTGTAATAGATATGTTGGATTTTGATATTTAACTTTTGAGTTTTATGAAAATTTAGTTGTTAATATATTTTGCAGATAAATTTAAGTATTTTAAGTTAATAAAAAATATACTTAAAAAGAAAGAAATAAATAAATAACGTTCTGACTCCCTGAATTTTAAGATCCTATTTGGGTTATCAATTTGACAAACTAAAAAATTTTGGGTTGGTGCAAAAAATCTCCCCAACCAAACCCATTTACACCTCCTTTTCGTTCAATCTTTGATTAGTCACGCTTTCCAACAAGCATATGATTCCCATTAATCTGAATTACATTACAGCTCTCTAAACCCTCTAGGGAGTTGTGAACTCCTAGGACATACATTGTTAGGAGCACAACTCCCCCTCGGGCCTACAATGTTAAAAGTTGATAAAGTATAAAATTGATATTTTTTTAGTGGTGGGACTATCAAACTCCTTGGTTCAAACAAGGAGTGGAGTTCACAACTCCCTACTTTCCTACTCCTACTTCCATTCTCCTTGGGCCAAACACACCCTAAGTGTATGGCTATAACAATATTTTTAAAGAATTGCAATTATAGTAAAATATATTAGTGATAGACTCTATTGCTAATAGACTCCTATTAGCGATATGATCTAATCATCGCTAAACTTTAAGAATTGCATCTAAATTATGTTGTATTTGCATATTATTTTGTATTGTGCTATATGGGTTAATACTTTGAGCTTTATTGCTATATTTGCAGTTGGTCCATTCTTCTAAGACCAAGTACAAATAGCATGCTGTGCCCATGCACTTAATTTTTTTTAACTGAACTTTTTGTAAGGTACCCATTCCTTATTGGGGGGTTGAGTGGGTGAGAGAAGGTAGACATTTTGTGGAGTGATCTAGGGCATGGGTTAGCAATAGCATATTCAAGAGGGAGGTTCCTAGTGCCTTTATACTTGGTTTATTTAGTAGTTTTTCCCTTATATTTCAATACATTCCAGACTAAGTTCACCAAAGGTTGTGCACTAACAAAAGGAGCTCCACTAAAAAGACGATATGGCCCAAAGAAAAGTTACAAACAAGCTTTCATCACCTTTGACACTCTACCAGTCGAGCCTTAGAACCCTTTCTTGGATATTTGTCTTAGTGTGTTCCGGTGTGTCAGCCGGATCCACATTTTTTTCCAACAATGTAATATCTTGAAATGGTATAGGTTTATTGTTAAGCAGTTAGGATGATTTAGGAATTAAGAGGCAAGTGATTGAGCGGGTTGAACTTCAATACTTTTTCGGGCGAATTTCATTACTTGTTTCTGAATTTTTATATGCTCCATCAATTTCTCAAATTTCTCTAACTGCGTCATTTCATTCAAACTATAGGAAATGAGTGTCGTGTACATTTCATAAACCAATCTTAAGAGTAGGGACTAAAACTTTCTTATGTTACAAGTACAGTAGAGCAATAAAACATTTACTTTGAGCATATGACGTCACATATACTCTAACCTAAGTTTTTAAACCAAACTATTTGAACAAAGTAGTGAGAGTACAGTTTTTGGTGCGGTTTTGGCCATTAATTTATTGACATTATTCAGTTAATCTCAACTATCAATATCTATAAAATTGTTTTCTTTTAACATTTTTCCTATCCTATCTTCAGATACTCGTTCGGCGGGAAGCCGATTTTAGCAAGATCAGAGGACGGAGAAGCTGGAAAGTGCAAGGCATGTCGTGGATCAAGGCAGTTTGAAATGCAGCTTATGCCTCCACTGCTATATTTTCTTCAGGAAGCAGCTGATGAAAGTCAAAAACAGTTGCTGGAGACCTGGAACTGGATGACGCTTTTGGTACATACTTGTTCTGAAGTGAGTTCTCTTTTCCCTTTTGCTAGTCTAATGTTGGCTGAAAAAAAGTATTTTTACTCATTTAGAAAGTCATTCCAAGTATTCCAAGTATTATTAGCCCCTTTTATACGACTTTTGAGATGGTAGAAGAGTAATACTAATATCTTTTTTTAGTGATGCATTTATCCTCACACCCAACACCCACCCAATACTAAAAAGTATGGGTGAACACTAAAACGACCAAACAGAAATAATTAACAAAATTTAACTGAAAATATGGTTTTTACTAAAAGGTTGGTTCGGGTTAAAATTATAAGAAAACCAAAATTTTTGGTTCAGTTCGGTTTTGGATTTGGAAACTGAACTGAATTGTTTATATTATATATAAAATCGAAAATCGAACTAAACCAAACCATTTATATTTTATATTATATATATTTGATTCAGTTCGAACAAAACAAATGGTTCAGTTCGTGATATTTGTTGAAAATTTTTAGTCAGTTTGGTTTGGCTACTGAACCAAACCAAACCTAACGTGAAAAACCCTGCTACAAATAGAAAACTTGCTTGGTTTTAGACATATTTGATCAACACCTCCAATATATATGATAGTTTGTTCCTACCAATTCCAATAGCTCAATTGATGAGACACCAATTAGCATCGGTCATTGGTTTGAACTCTCACCTTCACATGTTATTTTTGGTCGTCTATTGTTACTGATTTGTTGTTCTAGTTGTGTACTGATATTGTTTCACTATTTAATTACATTCACTTTCATTTTGTTTTTTCTTTTTGTTAGAGCTGTTCGCAATCTTCTGAGAAGTCAGATGATGGGAACTGGATCATTACAGAAGAATGCACGATAGTGCAACTTGAGAAGCCCTTCAATAGCTCCCCAGAACTAGTTGGCTTCTTCTCCCTCACCCCATGAGCTTGATTTCGGGACCGAGACATGGGATAAAGCATTCACATTAAATTTTATCTCCCTGTATATCTCAAGGAAAAAATTTTGTGGTTTGTAATTTAATGTATGTTTAGTTGTCTCATAATCAACGTTGATTTGGTTGAATGATCGATTGATTGTGTTCATAGTGAGAATCTTATAATGCCATAATGCATGCTTCACGAATATGACTCTTGAAATCATTTACGGGAAAATGGCATTGTTGGCTTATCCTGAGGTCCAAAATGATAAATGCCTACTTTCGGTTGACACCGTAAATATGTGAAATTATCAATTTGTCTTTTCTTTACTCCTCAAAACTCTCCAGTACATGGAAAATGGCTAACCTTTCGTTCCCTCACCCCTTTCTCTCACATAGATGGTTTCGCTTTTCTCTGTTTTGTTATCTCACACTCTCTCTCCTTTGTATGTTGGAGGAGTAGAAGTAGAAGAACAAGATTGAAGAAAAAGCAAAAATGAGAAAAAGAGAAGAAAAAACAAAAATGAGAAGAACAAGAAGAAGAAAAATGGAAAAATGCTGAATGATGGAGGAAGAGAAAAATAAAGTAGAGTAAGTTGGTAAAATTGCTTGAAAATGATCTAAGCAAGAGTAAAATATCTTAGCTTTTAATTGAGGAACCGTATTATTTATGGGTTTATGAGTGATTTTGAAACGTAGTAACTTTTGTCATATTCAAAATCACTTTGAAATATGTTTTTAATAAATCAAAATAATTTAACGGTTTAATATTACTTTTAAATGTAGTCAATTTACCAATTCGCCATCGAACTGATTCAAACCAACCATATTTTGGTATGAGAATAAACTATAAATACAAACAATTAGCTCCTTCTTACTCATGTTACTCATCACTCTTTTAAAAAGTACTCACTTTACCTACTTATAGTGATGATTAATTTTGAAGATTACAATGTAATGGCAAAATAAACATTAAATAAAACACAATAGCAACCCAAAAGAAAAAAATATAGAAAAATAAAAAAGAAATCTTTAAATAAAAAAGAAATCTTTCGGATCTGACCTAAATGAAAGAAAGAAAGCGTATATATTGAGTGTGGTGATGATACTAAAATGAAAGAAAGAAAGCGTATATATTGGATGTGGTGATGATACTAATAGTGTTGTCACCGTAATAAAATTGACTTCGAAGGTTCAGAACTTTCCAACAAACATTTAAAAACCTTTTATATATTTTGTCAGAACTTTGGAAAAAACATTTAATAGATTTTTTATATATTTTTTTTCAAAGGTTATCTAAACCCTTGAAAAGTGTCTATTAACCTTTGAAGATTTACTAACTTTTTAAAATTAATAATTTTTATAGATCACGTATCTTCGATAAATATTTATTATCAAATAATTTTTTTTAAGGTTTTCGTAAAAAGATTTCTACATTTATTTAGGGTATAATTGGGTTGGGTCAGGTTGGACTGGACCAAGGTGGGTCATTTTTTTCGATAGCATAGTGATTGTATTCATGGTGGAATGAACTTGCCTCAATCTAATACACAAATTAATCATGAGAACAATTTAACTTGATAAACAAATTTTTTTCTTCTAACATAGATGAAAAAAAAAAACAAATTAAGCATGACTTCATTTATGTTTGGTCGTTTCCCTCCATATAGAATCACCTGCATGAGGTGACAAACAAAAAAATTTCACAACCGAGAGCTAATTTCCAAGACTTCAGACCATCCATACAAGATACGTTAAAAAACAATTGATTCATATATACTTCTTTCTGTCGTTCGGTAATGAGTTCAATATGCAAATTATACTCAAGAAGATAAATAGATAGTCCTTTGAAACTTTCAAGAAACAAACAAACCATTGCATTGCGGGCTATTGATAATCTACTTTTGCATCTCATACATTCTGCTTTGCCATCTCTATATCAGCCGATTTGTCGACATAGAGAATATATTCCATCTATATAGAGAAAAGTTAGAGAAAAACTAGATTTGGTTGGAAGATTATATGACATTATATTCTCCCTTAATCTCTCAACCAAGAATAGAAAGATAGTAGTACTTCTAACAAGCATAAAAATTAAAAAACGAGTACACCCAAAGAACATGAAATACTTTCTAAAACAAGGTCACTCGCAAGCTGTATGCAATTACGAAGATATCATTAACCATAGTATTGCAATTACGAAGATATTATTAACCATAGTAGAGAAGCGTCACAAATTCAAATATAGTGCTAAATAAAGAAAAAGAAACAAGTTTCAATATAGACAGAAAAAATTTATTAAAATAAATTGATATATTCTATGTTTTGTAAATGTATATGTGCCACTAGTTCAATATCAACAAGAGACTTTCAATCATAAAGCAGAAAATTTATAAGCACAAGTTGCTTCACATGGATATCTATTTGAAATAGCATTAAAAACAACACTACCTCGTAATGCTTGCTACCAAGACCAAGTTGACCATTTTGATTCCTTCCCCAACTTCAACCATATACAATAATAATAATAAAAAGAGATATTTATAAATATTAAGATATAATATATATACACACAAAAAATATCAATAGTAAATAAATAGAACAAAGCTTGACCTCAACGAAGCTTAGGTCTCTCGAGGAATAAATGGGCAAATAAAAAGTGTTAAATCACCATCAACCTAAAAACATAATCAGATGGGTTATTATAAAGTTCAATATTATATCAACACTCTAAAAACTCCCCTCACTTGTGGCTGAAAGTTTGTTAAAAGGCCAACTAAAAATCAATTAAATCAATATTAATTGGGGGTGTTAAATTGCCAATATTTGTTTTTTTATTCTTTAACTGAAGCAAAGCAAGCAAGAGAAATAAAATATCAATCCAAATCAAACATGAGGGGGCTTGAACCTGAGTTGAGACAAAGTGTGCAATCCAACGAGAGACTTATCTTATATCAACCACTAAACTCCTTCAAACCAAAACTTTAACAAAAGAACTTAAATGTTGATTAATCTTGAGAACATGCACACAAATTAGAGAATGAAGATGCCACAAATTCATTCACTCTCTATAGAACTGTGTAGGATATTTGAGGTTTCAACGACTACTCGCTTCATTCGCACAAGTAGAAGACCTTGCTTTAGGACCTACAAACATACCATAGCATCACTACATTGCTTATTAATAATAGTCAAGGATTTGAGGGTGGTTTCATCCGTTCAGTAAATGCATTAAAGGGTGAATTACAGTTCATGAATTTGTTGTGTTGAGGGGTGGGTGAACTTTTTGCTTGATTAACATGTTGTTTACGGGTGAATGATTTTCCTTTACTGGATTGTGCGTTTTGCTTGATTTTATTTGTTAAAGGTTGAAGGGTGTTTGCTTAACTTGTTGTTTAGGTGTGAATGGTTTTGCTTAACTACTCGTTGCTTAACTTTAATTTATTTTGGAAAGCTGAATATGGTTCTATGGAAAGTTTTTGTTACTTTCGATTTTTTTTTAAAATTTTTGTAACTATGTGTTTTACTTTACTTAACTTGTAGGTAAAGAGTTGTTCGAAGGCGATGTCTGGAAATGACATTTTTTTGATGTATTTATTAATTCCAAAGCACTATGGTAAAGACTTGTTTTAAGGTGATGTCTGAAAATGACATTTCTTTTATGTATTTATTAATTCAAAAGCACCTTGTAGACCATTATATAAATGACCTTTTTATAACTTTTTTTACAAAATACATTCTAATTTTGTAGACATCCACTTTTGTGTTTCAATTTTGTTAATTATTTAATATATATTGTTTTGTTTGACAATATTCTTTTGAATTTTAGATAAAAAAACTGAAAAAGAAATTACTCAAGTGACTATAAAAAACAATAAAAATAATAGTTAAAAAAAAAAAAAGCTGAAGAAACTATTCCCGACAACCCTGACATGTGGTAAAGAACATGGGTGAAAAAACATATTGGTAAGATTGCTTAAAACATGCAGTAATATGTTCGAAATGGTACTGAAAAATGAATGAAAATTGCTTTTGGAAAGAATAGGAATAAGGGTAAATAACTTACCAAGTTTTACCTTGTCAAAAAGTAATTTTGTAAAACCCTTACTAGTAGTATACCGGTAAGTCGAGTAGGGGTGTTCAAAAAACGGTTGAAAATCGAACCGAATCGAACCGCAAACCAAACTGCAAACGAATTGAAACTGAACCAAAATCGAATGCATGCGGTTCAGTTCAATTTCGTTTAAATTGAAACCGCTTCTAGAAAATTTATTAGCATGTGGCTTTATGGTTCAATCAAAATAATTTATAAGCGAGTGGTTCTAAAAAGTAAAATTTACTGACTTTCGTATATACAATTGTCCTCTACAAGATTCAAAGTTATCTATCTTATCAAATAAATCTCTCTCAATATATGTTACAAGACAATCATTCATAAAATTAAAAAGCTAGAAGTTGAGAAAAATTAACCACTAAAAAAATTTGAAGTTTTACAAAAATAAAAAACAATAAAATATAGAAAATAAATTACATAAGTAAGATTCAAACCTAAGTTAAAAGTAATGGCAAATAAATGACCTACTGAGCTACCTATAAGTATTAAAAATTAAATAGTTTTATTTATATATATTATATAAAGGCGATAAAGTTGAGAGGGGGCTCGAGCTCCTCGAGCCTATACTAAATTCCTCTATATATATATATATATATATATAAAAACAGGAGCTGAGTGGCACTCGGTGCCACTAAGGTCCAAGATCCAATATTTAAAGGCAGAACAATATTTATGCACTTTGATTTCGATTTAAATATTTATGGATAAACGGTTCAATTTCAATTCGGTTTTATTTATTTATAAACGGTTCAGTTTATATTCGATTTGATACAAGTAAGCGGTTCGGTACAGTTTCAGATGAGATTTTTTTTTGTGGTTTAGTGCGGTTTCAACTTCAAATCGAACTGAACCGTGAACACTTCTAAGTCGGGTATCAAACCCAAGTGAATGGAAGGGAAGAACTAATCTTGAATTTCACTTGAAAGAAATTGGTAGAAACATATTTAAGACATTAAAGGAATTTGCAAGAAATTTTATCAATTGCACTAAAGCAAGAAAGAGGAAAATCAATTTGTATTTGTTTTCAACTCAAAGTAATGAATGTGTAAAAAATTACTCGTGATTAAAGAGAGCTAAGAGAGATTGGGAATTTAGGGATTTCTCCATCATTGGAAAAAAAAAATTGCAAAGCAAATATTGAGGGGATTTAAGTGTTCTTGGTCTATTTAATTTTGAGATTTAAATTGCTTGAATCAACCAAATTAAATTGATCAAGATTCATACCTCTTTACATACCAAGAATAAAAAAATGCATAGGAGAAATTGACAAAATAAAAAGATGGTCTAATTATGATGTAAAAGGAATTGATGCCAGAATTAGAAAGATCAAGCTACAAGATTACTTTAATTTCACAAAAAAGAGAGGTATATCGCATGCCTATGTATCAAATCACAAATTGAATTCAAGAAAATTGATTTGGCCAAGAAAGAAAGTATTATTGAACACAATTTGGAGACAAATTAAAGCAAATCTAGCAACCCCAATCAAAACTTTGAATCAAGAATTATAATGGATCAAGAATTATCAATAACAATCCAATTCTTTATTTCTTGAAATTAGTATATTGCATACAAAGAAATTAGACAAAAAAATCACTTGATAAGAATGTGAATTATGCCAATTTTTGCAAGAAAGTAAAGTTCTACAACAATTTAGACAAAAATTACATAATTTCTCTTTTCTTTCCTTAATCTTCTTTCATTTCATGCTTAATGATCGCTGAACAATAATTAAAAATTGCAAAAAAAAAGAAGAAAAAACTGAAGAAACTATTCCCGACAACCCCATTGGAAATTCAGGCACTCCTGACGAGCTAGGTGGGTTGTCGGGTGATAACCAACAACTCTAAACGTCCATCGGGAGTTCCACTCCCGACGGTGTTTATAAAGGGAGTTAAGTTCGTCCGACTGTGTACCATGTTTGTTGGGTGTTGTGAGGTACTCTTGATGTGCAATAGTACACCCTCGGGAATGACATTCCCGATGAACAAAATGATGTTGGAAGTTCTTTTTTTCGACGCATTTTGATACATTTTCTAGCAATTTTCGTAAATTTCTTGTAGTGTTAAGAATATGTCTCATAGGATTGAGTTGAACTTTGCAACACTTCTATTCTATTATGAAACATTGAGGGACGCTCGAGAAGGGCTAAGATTATGTACTTTAGCATAATTTCAGCACAAATGCTATCATATATCACCCTCAACTTAAGAGTCTTGCTACTTCTCAAGCAACAAAACAACACTTACTTGCGAGTATTGTGATTTTAAGTTTCATTTATTTCCAAAGGCAGGATTTGTATTTCTATTTTTACTTGTCATTTTATTTAATATAATAGTGTGCTTAGGACGTTTTATGATACTTGTTTGAATATTAATTATAGTCCATTTTTTATGCATTTCATTCAATCTTTAGGTTTTTGTGTTTCTTTGATATTTTATGTCAATGTTGTTTTTATACGTACTCTTATTGTTTGATTTTTAAAAATATCTAAAATTGATCTTTGATATTATGATGTTCAATCGATAATATAATATTTAGATTTATCTTTAATATTTGATCCAATATTTTGAAAAGTAAACTTTTCAAATGATGAAACTTAGAATATTCGGGATATTGATATTAGGGTTCCTAGCATAAAATAATTTATGCTCCTTGAAATATGAACACAGACACTAACTCAAACAAAATAACTCTGCACCCACAAATACATACACATTCTTTAGACATGAATTCAAACAAGAGCATTGCTATGCGAGACAATATGCTACAACGCAAGAAAAGCAAAGCATATCAACACGAAGTCTCTAGACATATGAATTCAGACAAGAGCATTAATGCTACAAAGCAAGAAAAGCAAAGCATATCGACAATCTTGTTAGTATACTATTAATATCAATATTTATATATCAATAATATATTAGTACCATTAAAAATTCAATTCAAAATTGCCATTAGTATATTAGTACTCTATCAACACTCATTCTAGAATCATTTCAAGTAAAAAATAGTGTATCAACAATGAAAAAACAATATATCAATTGCATTCATTCCAAATTGAAATTCGAACATAACATTTGCTACGTGCAACTATATATTTGGTAAATTGCACATCAACATCAATTCAAAATTAATTCCAACTGTATAAGCAACAAAAAGAAAGAAAGAAAAATACGTTGTTAATGACAATTATTTGAGCTAAGAATTGCGAGTTTTCCCTTTGCAACAAATACAATTAAACGATCAACCTATAATGAGGGCATTTTTTTAATGGTTAAATCAACAAATTGGTAAAATACATGCAGGGATTTGGCACCCATTGAAGCATCACAGTTGGATAACTATACAAACAAATATACATATAAATGATGTTGAAAAACTTGCCTCTTACAAAGCAGGAAGCTGAGCCAGCCATGGAAGGAGTTTCTCATGCACTAATTCAGGTCTATCATCATGGGGACAGTGTCCAACTCCTTTCAATACAAAAAGACTGACATTTGAAACTTCCATACTTAACTTCTTGAAGTACTTTCCAACAGGGCCATCAAGTGGCGTGAATGGATCTTCATCTCCCCACAAAATCAGAACAGGAACAGAAATTTTTGGCATTAGTTCCACCGGGCTTGGTCCTGGTGGTCCTGTAACGATTGAAACGAAAGCATCAAGTGCCCCTTCGTCATTTGCTGGTTCCACAATTATCTATATTTATCAATCAAACATGGTTAGAATACATAATTAATCCGAGTAAGAAGAGATGTGAGTGGGAAGAAAGAGCTCCTACGTCTATCAGATCTTCATCCACACTTTCCTTGTTTCCATATACGGATGACAAAATGTTCCTCAAGCTATCTCTGCGAAGAAATATTAAACTTCCTCTAATTTTAATCTCCATTTAACTTTTCCCACATGAAAACAAAAGCTGAATAAAAGTATACCAAATACAAAATACCCAATACAAGTAAACCAAATACAAAATACCTCTTTTTCACACGTTCGAACAGTGCTGAAGCAATTACTCGTTGGTTCAATAAGAAATCAAACAGCCAAAGCAATGGTGATAACAGTTTGATCCTCCAATCATCGACAATTGCTTTATTGTTCATACCACCAGCACAGTTTAAGAGAACAAGTCCTTGAACTAGATTTCTACTGGAATCTGGTTTTTCGGTAAACATAAGAACACTTTCAAAAATCGTGATTTTTAAAAATCTATGTCTGAAAATTTTGGTTTGACGCACCTGAAGCGGCAATCACGCAAGCAAGGCTTCCCACAGAGTTACCCACTAGCACGGTTGGCTTCTTAATGACTTGATCCACAAAATCTAATATCAACTGTCAGCAATGAGAAAGGAATCACATTAACGATTCCCCATTGATTAATAATGGAAGACATTTATAAGATTAAATACAAAATAGAACCTTCCATCCGAACATACCTCTGCCCACGTTTCCATCGTATATGCAAAGCCAGCAGGCTTATCGGAAGCACCAAAGCCAAGGAGATCGATGGCATAGACAGTTGAATATTGAGACAATGTGCTAATATTCCTGAAGAAATCTCCAAATAAAATATCAGGACTCGCTGACATGCATGACATGAACAACAAATCTCTGAATAAAGGCATGTTGATTGTTTGATGTATGACCCAGTCAATCGCTGGAACTTCTGTGAATCAGTTGGTTTAATGACAGTCCATAACACCTAACGAATGCGTTGTATTCAAATTACAAGAACTTATTGCCTATTGGATTTTGGAGACTATAACCTTAAATGTTAAAATGTCAATAAAGTGAAGAGAAAGACCATACCTGCGCCAATGGGGGATAGAAGCTCCAAATCCATGAACTAAAAGGACGACAGGACTTAAACTTGATTGTGGTTGCTGTTGAAGTTGATAGTCAGAAACAAAATAGTTTATGGAGTACTGATTCCATTGCCACTTGTTGGATCTCTCCCGTATTTCTTGCACCTCCAGAGCAGGCCCAATGCACACAGATGCCGCTGAGGACGTTGCAGTAATCACAGCTGCTTTTGTAGATGGATTTTTGCTGAGACCAACAAACCGTCCTGCCCAGTTCCTGGATCTGATCAAACAATTCCGATTTCTCTGCAATGTTTGCTGCAAATTCACATGCACCTGCAGCCAATGAAGCCTGAATGTGGTCCCGTTACTCTCATCCCCACTTTTACCAATAAAATTTCCCTACTGCTCGCTACTTGTTAGTTGTTAGTTTATCTGTTCATTTATTGTTACCATTTAAAGGGCAATGGATGTTAAAAGAGTCATAGTATGAGTTAATAATTAAATAAAATTATTTAGAACAGGTAAAGATTTTTACCCAGTCCTTTAAAAGGAAAAAAATTGAAACTCTGCTGTCATCATTAAATAAAATGACCTTTCACAAATTTTTAAGTTTGGCCAGAAATTTACCAAGTTGGATACTATCCTACTTTGTGCAAATTGAGCCTCATGATGATCAATTTTGTGGCTCCTCCTTCGTTCAAGATTTCATGCATGGTAAAGTTGTACAATTTAAAGATTGACTTAGATGGGATAGATTGTCATAACAATTTTTGTGAATATATTAACCCCTAACCTAAATGTTACAGCAAATGACAGTCTTGTGACAGTTATGTCATTATGTAAGCCCAAATTACATCCTCTAGTTCCTTCATCAATGTTCTTTTTTATTATTTTTTTTACTTTTAAAAAAGAAACATTTATTGATAAAATGAAAGAAGGGGAGACTCTAAATATCAATAGGTGATTACAACAAAGATTTTCAACGGGAAACTAAATAAGAAAGATTTTAACTCTTAAAAGGGTGTACTTAGTAGACGGAACCAAATCCATGAAACTATCAAAACAAGTCAATAAAGAGACGCTTATTACACTCACCCCATCAAGTCCAGAAAAAAGCATGCAATATGGCCACCAAACCATCTTCTTTGTACCATAAAACGGATGACTCACCAAAAGAGATGCCAAAATGTCAAGAATATTGTATTTTTTTTAAAAATGAGAAACACAACATTAATTGAGAAAGAATGAAAGAATACACGAGCATACAAAAACCCAAATCCACAAAAAGGAGGAATCCCGTTACAAGGCACTCCAACTATAAATAATCATGCTCACAGAATAATTACAAAAAGTCTTTGAAATCGAAGCCCATTGGGTAATATGAAGGTAACAAGATACGTTAAGCCTTCACTCCCCTTCTCAACGCCCCTAAACAGCCTACTATTCCTCTCGTCCCAAAGCATTCATAGAATAGCAGACACTAGCACACTAGAAAAAGTGGTCTTTCTCCCCACAGGAGATGTCAACAATATTGTTAGGGAAACCAATCAAGATTCAAAAGCATCCAAAATAATATGCTAGAAGCGAGAGGCAAAAGAACAATGCATAAATGGATGACCAGGGGACTTAGAATGGCTTTGACACATAACACATTAAGATGGAGAGATAAACACATAAGGCATACGATGTTGAAGACTATCAACACTAATGACGACATCCAAGCTACGCTCTCATAAGAAAATTTTTATTTTCTTCGGATAATGATCCATCCACATAAAAGAATATAGATCCTTTGCACGAGATCCACAGTGTCCATCAAGTCACTCATAAGAGATTTCACAGAAAAAGATGAGGATCCTCCATGAATTAAGAGAAGCAGGAGATGTAACAAAGAACAACAACTAAGAAAGGGAAGCTCAGAGCTGAAGTTTTAAGGTCAATAAGATTCCAAGCTTTCAAAGACATAAATCCCACGCTTTTGTATTTTCAATCCAACATCACCCACCTTAATATCAAGATAACAAGCAAGACGAAGCAACCTGAGGAACATCGTTGAGAGCACACCGCAATTAAGCCAAGTCAATATGCATTTGGCTCTTGATAAAGCATCTTCTGAATTGACAACCTCTATTCTGGTGGTATTCTTGTCTTATAAAGTGAACCTGATTATAAAGTTCATGAGGCTATTCAAGGCCATTTTATAGTATCTGTACATTTATCTTTGGTTGATGGTTTTCTCTTCGACTTACATCAGTTTATGGACCCTCTGATGATGTTCTCAAAATAGATCATCGGAAAGAGCTTAGTGATTGGGTTGGGTTGGGGGAGACAGATGGGTAATCGCAGATGACTTTAATGTGAATCAATGGATTTTACAGAAATCTCACGATCATTTTGTCTCTTCAAGTGCATGCAGCTTTCAATCAACAGAATGCAAACTATGATTTACATTATATTCCTCTCAATTGTGGTCATTTTACTTGGTCTACTTCTAGCCTTACTAAATATCTATCTTTATCAGATAGATTCTTGCTTACTGATGCATGCATTGCCAAGTATGGTTCAATGATCTCAAAGTGGCTCAATAGCATAACATCAAACCATTTTCCTTTGTTTCTGACTTTGAGTAACATTGATTGAGGTACTACCTCTATCTGTTTTGAGAATGCTCAACTTACAATTCCTTCTTTTCGGGCTATGGTCGAGGTTTGGTGGAATAATCATCCCCGTGTTGACATACATAGACACGGACTAATGATGAAAATTAAAGGAACTTCAATTTTTCCTTTGCAACTGGAATAGAACTCAATGATTAGAGGCATCATCTTTACCTTCTCTTGTATTGGAAACTTCCACCATTGTTGCCCTTTGGGCTAAATGGATTTGGCAATTCCTTACTGAGCTGGACGCGTTATGGCAGAAAGTTATCGTTACTAAACATCATTTGACTGATAGAGGCTGGCCCTCCTGCAAACATCATGGTTCACATCTCTCCCCTTGGAAGTATATTTGTCAGAACATCGGGCTGACTGATAGTTGTTTTCAACAGCATAATGGTGATGGTACTACTACCTTTCTTTGGATTGATCCTTGGCTTAGTTGTGGTACTTTAGCTACTTCGTTCACTCAATGTTTCGCTTTGCTCTTTGCCCTACTGAAACGGTGGCAGATGTATGGATTGTTGATTCTGATTTATCGAATCTTCACCTCTTTCGAAACATTAATTATTTGAAATTTTCTGAATGGGATATTTTATCTGATCATCTCACATCTGTTTGACATTGATCTACTGCTAATGTTTGGATTTGGCCAATGCATCACTGTATTTCATCGTTAAATCTCTCGAGGTTGATATTATTGGAACTAATGACCACTTTGGAAGGACTTCTACTAATTATTTGGAAGGCTTACCTGAAGAAAATTAAAATTTTCTTACGGGAGCTCAAACTTGGAGCCATAAACACGTAAAATAGATTACAGCGTCATATCACATATGCCTTATATGCACCTTTCCCCTTCGTGGTGCTCCATGTGTTGCTATACCTCTGAAACCCCAGCTCATTTGTTTGCACACTGCTCTTTTGCGTCACATTTTTAGGATACTGTTCTGGAAGCCTTTGATTGGTCTTTGGCCTTCCCCAACTCTACCATTGATCTCTAGGAATCTTTGCTTGTTGGGCATCCTTTTGGTGGCACTAGACATTTTATTAGGTTATCTTTTGTGTGAGGTTTCATTTGGACTCTTCGTGATGAATGTAATGGTCAGCTCTTTGGAGACACATCCTCTGCTGCTGATAGATTTCTGGACTCGGTTCTTACTCATGTTTTCAATTGGTGTAATTCTGAATCTCTTTTTACTTCCAATAGGCTATAGTTTATATTTTTTCATTTCCTATTGGAGAGATTTCTTATAATCACCTATAGGTGCTGGCCGCTGGGTCTTCCCTTGTTTCATTCATTCAAAGAAATGTTCCTATATATAAAAAAGAACTAAATCAAGCATCTTCGGAAGATTATTTGATTTCAGAGTTGGGTGGGGCTCATTTGCATCTTAAAAATGCTCTGAGAAGTTGGTTATGCGGTTCACCATTTAGAGTCGAGTAGGGATCTTTGAGCATTTTACCATTATAGGGAGTTATTGGTGAAGAGTTCAAAAATCGGTGTTGTCAAGTCTCAAAATGCATTTAGGAGTTGGGTGGGAGCTCATATGCATCTTAGAGAGCTTTTAGGAATTGAATGGGGTACACTTCAACTTTTAGAACATATTCCGGAATCAAATGGTGGTCTTTCGCATCTTTGAGTGTGTTTTGGGAATTGAAGGGTTCTTTTACATTTTAAGGTACAATTAGGATTTAGTTAGGGGCTAAATGTACTCAAGAAAGTTCAAAACACACACAAAAAAAGAAAAGGGGAATAAGTCTAGTTCATCGCGCAAAAAGGATAATGGTAACCCCACCATTAACTACTTCATTTATGAAGCTAACCCCTTCACAGTTGAAGAAAGAAGTGATGAAAAGTGAACTCACCCGAGCACGTCGAACCGATTCAGGCGGCGGAGATAAAGTATGTAGGAGTCCGGAACTTGACTGAGAGAGGGGCATGTGAAGTACAAGGGAGGAGGAGGTAGAGGTTGAAGGGGCGTAAGAAGGACCGATGGAGGGAATCTGTGAGAGAAAGGAGGAGGGGGAAGCGGAGACGGATCCCAGCCGTGCAGCAAACATTGGAGCGTCGAGAGTTGAGAACGGGAGTGAAATGAAGAAGATGAGAGAGGAATGAGAGAAGCTTAGTAGCAAACCATTCAGTGGGTCCGAATCGGTTTCTACGTGACTGAAAAACATACACGTAGGACCTTAGTTAAGTGCAATTTCAAGCATCTCAAGTAGAGGTCAAATTGAAGTTTATATCGAGAAGGTAAATCAAAATTTTGATTTAAATTCAAGTTTTTATTAGTTGATATTTAAAAAATGTATCAAATATACACAAAAATCAAGTCAACTTTATGTACCAAATGCATAGGTTGATTTAATTGACACGGTCAAACATTATCTTTTTTAATATTCATCCACTCATATAAGATATTTATTGAATAAAAAATTTTGAACCAATCACAAATTGTCACGTTATTTACTAAATTAACGATGAAATTGCAAATAATTAAATTTGAAACTATTTAAACGTTGACATGTCTCAAATTGAAATTGAAAACATAAATTGGCAATCTCGATAATGATGCCAAGTACATTCGTAATTTGATCCAACTCAATATTATTATTTGCACTAAAGTCAAATTGAACTCAGAAGTAGACTTAACTTAGCCCAAAAATTAAATAAGACTCAAATCCACGGAATTGGATCTAAAGGTTTAAGTTCATGGAACCAACCAAACCCAAACCCAAAAAGTCCACCTAGAACTTTATAAATAGATGAGTTCTCTTCAATTGGAAGTAAAACAATTTGTAATTTGCACTCCAAAGGAGAGAATTCTCTCAACAATCAAAAAGACTCAAATCGACTTCAAAAACATAACGATTCAACGTAACGTTAAGGTAAATTGTAAATCACGTAAGCATTCAACATAATTGTAAATTGCGTACGCATTCAACCAAGAGAGAATTAGATGTGGAGAAGGATTAGAGATCGAACCACATCTGCAACAAATCTACATCAACACAAGTAACTCCACAAAACACATTTTTCCAAGAACCACATTTCTCCAAAAAAACTCACGAATACTACCAAGAAAATATTCTTCTTCCTCCCCAAAGTTTAGAAAGAAGTAATCAATATAGCGATCATGTTTGGGAATGTCTATCTGATACACTTTCTAAAGTAATCTGGACACTGCATGTTTGAAACTCAAGGATATAGTAATACAATCTATAGAATAGTTCTTATCTATCGTCAGTACACTAAGACATATATACTAAAGATAGACTTGAACGTTATTAACAGCCAAAGAATCAAATACTTTACAAGCAGACACTTCATCCATAAAATATTACAACCCTCCTGGGCATGGTGTTAGTGCAGAGTTATCCGTGTAGAACTTTACATCTTTTACTTTTTCCTTGTTCCAGAGACCAAATGAGCAAAAATTCTCTATTTGTGTCTTAAAAAAGAATGTCTAGACTAAGTTGGTACTAGAATATCACCTTCACAAAACTTCCAAGAACCATCTTGTTGCTTCTTCACCAAATAACGAACTTTATAGTTGCTGCATGTGACAAAGGATCAAGGGAAGTTTCAAGTTACAAGAAATAGAAGAGAAAAGAGTTATGAAATATGAGTATTCTTTATCATTCAAATAGACCTATAAAACATAGAGAACAATAGCGAAGAGTTAAACATTTTTCTCTTTTATGAACATGTAAGAAAGTTACTAATAAATCAAAGTGTATATCAGTAAAGCTAATAGCCTAATATACTTTCCAAAAACTATATCATTAAGTTGATAAAAAGAACAATAGCGAAAACCAAAAATGGATGCAACCCATATACTATAAAATATTAAAACGATTGTACATGAAGAGGAAGCCTAATCTTATGCAACTCCAATTTTTTTCCATTTTTCCTTACAAAATTTAGTTTGACTCGTCTTGTAGTTTCTGTGGCTGAGAAGAAAAAAATGAGATTTTGAAGTAGTTGCAATCTTTCTCATTCTTTAGATATTAGGATTATCTAGCCACTTGCCAAGTTATTTGGGGAAAAAATCCACACTTATAACCACAAGTGTTGCAAAAAAGAGTATGATTTAGCAAGTCTTAGTTAAATATATTTTTGTGCTCATAATTTTACAAAAAGAGTTTGAAGTAGTTAAAATTCCTTAATTATTTGATTATGTGCAGGAAAGTTGCCGAGTATCCAATTACTATAACATTCTCTATTATGATTTGTTTGCTCCATTATTCTCCGCAATTAGGACAAAATTTCATCTGTGTCAAAATGGAAGGGAGCCCTAGAAGTCGGATGCCTATTTAAAGTAGTAAAGCATTCTCATTTGGGCATCTCAATCGCATCATAAACATTTTGCACTTCATCTTTTTTTTTCTTTCTCTGATTTCAAAGAAACCTATTCGAAAGTGTGGATTGTATAACTCAATTTCACCCTTGAAAAAGGTGGAAGCAAGTTAGATTGGATAAGGTTTATTTAAGTTATTCAAGTGTACTGTTTTCAGATAATGTTCTTTAGTCATACTCTAAAATAAGATTTTGTTTTCTTACTAGGTTTGGAGAATTCATTGGAGCAATGGATTGATATAGGACTTTTTGTATGGTTGGTAGAAAAATATTGGTTCCAATATACTGATTTTAAGCTTGTTGGTACCTAAAGATGTTAATGCTTATTCTTTTTGTATGTAAACTATCTTTTAACAAAAAAATTTTTATTGGTCATGGGTGTACGAATATTACGAAGTGTATTATAGCGTATATATATTAAAGTGACGACTCTTTGTTTTCATATGAGTGTGATGTATTATAACATTATTGTCATTGAAATTGTTAGTGTAATGACAGAGCGGCAAGAAGAACAGGGAAAAAATGTAGTAATTGAGGAATATACGACAGGGAAAAAATGTCATAATATACGAATTCGTGACATTTTGTAACTGTCGTCAATAGCAAAACAATGATATTTGCTTGTATAAAAAACTATCACGATCGACATATCCTTGACAGGAAAAAATGCCATAATATACGAATTCGTGACATTTTTGTAACTGTTGTCAATATCGAAAAGATGACATTTATTTTTATAAAAACTGTCATGATCGGCATATCCTTAACAGATAAAATATGTCATAATAAACGAATTCACGACATTTTTGTAACTGTCATTAATATGCAAATGATGACAGTTATTTGTTGTCATAAAATAAAATATGACAGTTATTTATTGTCATAAAACAGTAATTAATGACATTTATTTTCTGTCATGAAAAAACTTATTGTGACAGTTTTTGAAAACTGACATGGAAGGACTGTCTTTTGAGAGTTCACATTAGTTTTCTTAGAACTCAAGGACACAGATGTACAACCTATAGAACAGATCCTGTTCAAGTAAGGCCATGTTCACATTAGTTTTCTGTAATTCCTTTATACTTCAGTTCTGTTTTGTACCTTCCTTTTGGCATTTTTAGATCGGTTTAGATTTCTACTCTTTTCTTTGTTATTGGTAAAATTTCTGATTAAATTTCAATAAGTTATTTCTTACTTCAAGTTTTTTTCATTCAACCAGTAATTTACATTCTAGCAAGTTATTATAGTATTCTTGTATTTTCATCATTGAACGTTTTATTAGTAAAATTGTTATGGAATAGTAAAATTGTTATGGAATTTTACTTACCTCCAATTTTGTTCTTCACTCCTTTTATCATAAGCTAAGCTCTAATTTTAATTCAAAGATGTGACTGTCCAACAGGAAGCAGAAAAACCTAGTATGTAAAATGTGATTTTTGCTCAACAAGTAAAATATCATATCATGGTTTGTTTTTATTGATATTTAACTTCACAATTAGTCTATTGATATTTAACTTCATAACTAGTCTAGATTAGTCCAGATCGATCACTAAGTTTAGTATACAAAAATTAAAACTAATACTGAAAATGTTGATAAATGTAGTTTAAAAGAAAAAGAGCTTAGAAATAAGGCTTTACTTTTGACCCTAGACATAGGGCAAAACCTTTATGACCAAAAGTATCGTCAATCAAGTTTATACTTAACTAAATCATAGACATATAGGTTTATGGTTTAGTCTTCTAAAGATACTTCACAGAAGACCTAATAGATTATATGTGTTCAATCCAGCTGAGCTCACTATGCATTGAAATTGAGTTAAAAGGAATAAATTGACTATTATGCTACATGTACTTTCAAAGGGCCATGAGCATGTCTACATCCCTTCTGTCATTGATATTTTTCTTTTTAAAAACCTCTTCCGAAATTATTCTTTCGTTGGTTACCAAGTTCTCTTGAGGAAATTCTTTAACCTTCAGAATTTTGTTTAAAATGTCTCGACTTGAAATATTTCTATTTGCTACTTGTTTGACAATGTGCACTTGCACCGATTAAGAACGTTTTCCTTTAAAAGTTTTCAATTTTGAGCCACACATTTTCAGTCGATTCCCAATCAACTTGAGTGAAACCCTTTGAACATTATTTAATATATTAACCCTGCCATGGAGGATCCCAAACAAAAAGTTTAACCTTCTTCAAAATTTTGATCTTCCAAAACAAGGGAAGAATGGGAGAACTCAAATAAGAAAAAGGTCACCAACAATGAAATAATAAGCTACAGAAAAATTCGTCCCAAGGACTAGCACTACACAAGTGAAAGTCCCTTCTCTCTCCCTGAAATAGCAAAATCACAAGAAGGGCACAGTATCATTAAACTCCCTATCAGAGAGGGCCAACTAATACTAGAGGAGATAGACAAGAGCTCCCAGAAAAATCTATCTCAATAAATAAAATTTTGAACTGGACAAATGTTGAAGAATAAACAGAGTGCAGAGGAGACTGTCCTCCAATCACTTATCCATCCGATACAAGTGTTCAACCCCTCAACCCCTAGACCACTAAACAATGAACCAATTGCGAAAAGGGAACCAGTCAAAATAGCTTTCTAGGGATTTATAGTAGTACCTCTCAAAACCCCCTTTGAAAGTCATTCAATGAGATGGGGCCCGTAGTTGCTCATAATAATCCTGTGCCAAATATTATCCCTCTAGGAAACCACCCCAACCACTTGGATAGCACGGCCCCATTAAGTGCCCTACATCTCACAATTTGCCAAGTTTGAACCCTTCCCTTACTTCACCCTATCCTATATTATCTGGCATAAGCCTCTCCAAGAACTTCCTAGATAATTTAGTTGCTAATCTAACCAGGACCAAACATGACTCAAAAGATCTCTCCTACATTCTAAAGAATCTATTATTCCTCCCATCAAAAGGCTCCACAACATTTATGACTTTTTTTTTTATAATGGTAACTTAGATCAAGTTTAGAATGATAAGTGCTGTGGGAATTCTATTATAAAGTTCCAGTTTTCTTGTCTTTTCAAAGTGTTATCAGTGCCTAATTGCTCGGTTTCAGAACATTGGGATGCTGCAAATTTTTCCCGGATGATTGTTACTCATTGCAATTTGAAGGATTATGAACTGGGAGATTTTTCTCTCCATTTAACCAATCTGAATGGCATTAGTCCAATTGTTAGAGAGGATGAGAATCTTTGAAAAATTGCCCCTTGCAGGCTTTTATTCAGTTAATTCTACAAATAAACGTTTTCCCATACCCTCTTGCAATTTGAAAGACAAAAAGGCCCAAGAAGGTCAATGGTTTAGGGTGGATTCTGCCATATAAAGGACAGAATGCAGCAGATGTTTAGAAAGGACGTCTTACTTTATGTTGCTCCCCTCAATTTATGTTCTCTGTTTTCACTTTAGATTATCAAAATCACACCTTTAATTAATCCTCTGGGTTAAATTGTTGGTATCTGTTCTTCCAACAGTTCAATATCCAGAGGTACATTTATTAATCAATGCTATTAAAACCATTAGGTTTCTATTTGCTATTTCCTGTTGTTTTTCTAAAAGGTAAGTTTGTTTTCGTATGTTTCCACTATATCAATGAAAAATTTGTTTATCATTAGAAATGGGAAAAACTGTATATAAACACAACTATTTTATTCCAGTTACCTATAATAGCTCGGGTTCTTTGGTTCAGCTTCATTGACGAGCTCAGCCGCTTCCTCTAAATGAACCTCAATTTCTAATGCCATAGCTCCAAACTTATCCGATAAAAGTTCAGCACGTAGGACAGACAATTGAAGCAAAACAAATTTCCAATAGCAGGATTTAGCTTTTGCAGCATCAGCTAGAGCTTCCCACTGTAAACCAAAAAGAAACAATATAATATTAAACTTCCATCAATCCAAAAGATAAAAGCCAATAAATCTTATTTCAATAAATTAGTTACTTTTCCACATGCATGCAGATGTTATTTTCATTAATAAAGCTTAATAGATATACAATTAATTTTTAAACATAAAAGATTCTTTTTATGGGTGACGAACATGGAGGAAGAATGCCATCTACAACAGAGCATATTCTCTCTACTAACTAAAACAGAAGACATCAATCTGCAAACGCTAAGGAAGCACAAACAGCCCAGCTTGTAAAATGGGTTTGGAGATTCCTTCTCGAATGTGAAGTTCAATGATTACAAAGTTGAACAGAGAAAATATGAGAACAAAGTAATGACAGTTCACTAAAAGGGACCAAAAGATTTAAAAAAAAAAAAATTATAATGAAAGTTGTGTTTCTAGTTTAAAAACAATATTAATAATAAACCAAAAGAACGGGAAGAGCTGGGAATTCATTTGAAAATTGGAACTAGAAGCAAAGGTTGAAGGCTTTGAATAGGTTCAAGCAAAGAGATGGAAGATGTATTTACTTTGGAGAGGATTTGCGGTTAGGTCCCAAAAGGAATGTTTTTAAGGCTTTAGTAGATGGTTTTGACTAAGAATCTCTTCATTGGTAGTTGTTGAGGGGAAGGTGTTTGGAAGTAAGGAGTTACAAAAAATGGGACGAAGATAAATTTAGGCGTCTAACAATATTTCCATTTAGGTGTCTAATAATATTTCCCCAAAGATAAACTTTCTTGGTTTTCATTTTTTGAGAAATAGATTCATCTGATGACATTCTTTGTTTCCTGTTCTTATCTTTTGAAGATGTCCCAAAATTCTATACAGACGTTGAAAATAAAAGTTGTAGCTTCTCTTTGATGTCTTCTAATTTCTTCACTTACACAGTTTATTTTTGGCAGATATTTAGTACTTTTTTCGTTGTTAGATGACTTCAACGGTTGCCAATAGTCTTTTTGGTTCCTTTTATACATATGTACTTAGTAAAGTTTCAGTTTCTCATTTACAATAAATATTGATCCTAGTTTGTGATGAAAACAGCTTGAACTTCAATGAACTTTACCTGGAAAAGCATTGTTCCATCAAGAATTTTAGCAAGTTTATGGATTTGATAGTTAGGTCCCAAAGCTTGAGCTTTAATCGTTTGCCATTGCTTCACAAGGGCTTCAGCTTCTTCAACCGACATTAGGTTCTGATTTGAAGCAGTAATTGCAGATGACAGTAGCATATCACTTGTGCCTGCTAAGTTCCTGCCCTTCCTCATTAGCTTTGACAAAAGCCTTTGAAGACTACTACTAAGATTTGAATTGTTCTTCGTATTTGGAGTTGCTATAACATTATCTACAGACAGACCCTCATCGCTGAAAACAGAACTTGTATTCAGGCTTGCTTTTTGCGGGGTCCATGTAGGAAAAGGTTTCATCTTTATCATCCTGCTCATTAGATTGAAGGAAGCAAAACTAATACTCCCAACAACAACAAGAACTTTCATGTTATCGACAAGACTGCCCCTGGACAACCACAATTCTGAAATTTTCCATTTCTTTATGCGAAGGTCCCTTTTCAATTGAACTGATGATGATTTTGCATCAGTTTGGTTTTTCTCCATTCCCAATTGACTTGGCAAGTTAGTAGGAGTTAACCGTCTAACAATATTCCCAAGATTTTGGGATGAATTTGAATTTGGGAAGGAGTTCTCAACCTCCCTCCAATCTGATACAGAGGAAGTGGATATGGGCTTGTTATTTGTGTGAACTATAATCTGCTGAGAATGGTTAATTTTCTTCTTTGCATCCATTTTCTTCTCGCTGTGGAGAAAACTAACCTGAACAAACATTCAAACAAATAAATAAAAATAATGTTGCCATTACTAAGTCCATTATATATTTTATGTCTAAAAGCAATCTCAAATCTGATTAATTGGTATGAATCTCACCAGTGTCAGGGAGCAATCCCTCGTATCTTTAAAGACACCAAGTACAGTATCCTTCAACCATATTTCCTGCTCAAGTTAAACAGGCTTTCAGATATAAAAAGAGACATCAGGAAAAGCGGAATTTAAACTAAACAAGTATATAAAGTGCATATTGTTGGAAAAGTGATAGCCACCCAAGCTACGTATATTTTATATTTTCATATTCCTGCAAATTTTAAATATTATGTCAAAAAAAATTCAAGTAAAAAGTATCACAACTGAGACCAAATTTGAAACAAAAGATTCGAAAAATCGCTTAACCATAGTCCAAAAAGAGATTTTGGATGTACGTGATAGAAAACTGATAGAGATGTTCTTTATTAAATTGGTAAAATGAAATTCAGTACAATATCAGATTGATAGGATATCAATCTGGAAACGAAATTACAATAACAAGAAGAAAAGAAATCCCTCTCTCTGTTGTCCTTACTCTCAGGATGAACAGCCCGACTCAACAAAATGAATCCCCCCCTTCACAGTCACTCTCCCAGGCTATATAACCACCCTCTTAATTCGAAGTAACTGTGGGCCCCAGTGTTATCATTCACACTCCCCATCTCACGTGCCTTTTCTCTCTTATTTCTCCTACTATATTGTAATACTATTGGAAGTCTAACAGTATGGTCATAGACGTTAACAAACTATTGAGTATTTTCAAAACCACAGAAACATATCAAAAAACAAATTTCAAAATTTTAAGAAATATATACTTAATCTAAAATGTCAAAATCAATAGTATTGTATCTGTTATAGTATATCTGCAAATAGGAGTTTATTAGTTTACGATCCTTTATAAGTTTTTTTAAGGGAAAGCGAAACTTTTCATTGAGGACATGAAAAATTACATAAGTAGTAACAGAAGCCACAAAGACTAAAAGACAACAGTCACAACGCATAAACTCTTAAAAAGACTAGATAACTGACTAACAAAACCTCTCATACTAAATAGGGTGTCCATATATGTCTATATTTATCTTCACAGAATATACCCTCTGTTCCTTTTTTCTTTCTTCTAAGCATCCTGTCTGTTAGAATTAAATGGACAAAAGGAGAATTTACCAACAATTGGCATGTGTCCTCTGCATTCTTTTTCTTCATTGCTAAACTTGACAATCGGCTACGCATATCCGGTTTTGAATTCAAAGTATACTGTTGAAGCTTTTCAAAAACCTCAGAATCACTGCACTGGAAACATAATAGCAAGAATAAGAATTAACACTAGATATCAAATTTTAGTAGTTTAAGATGGGTTAAGATCATGAAATTAGATTATCACGTCTGGGCACATATATGATAATACAACAATCTACCTGACCAAGAAGAAAATTGCAAAAAGCCTCCTCCAGTTTCAGATCAACACCTTCTGCTGCTATCAGACATTCACATATAGTTTTTGCTTTTTCAATCTACAAAAGAATAGTATATGACATAGCATTAATGAAAGTAAACATAGCAATCTGCTCTTATGTTTTTAGTGATTGTTATTCAATCTTCTTCAAAAATATTTTGAGCAAGGTATGCATGTGTACCAAGAAACAATTTTTTTCTATTATGCAATAGCATCAGCTGCAAAAGTGAAATTACCAACTCTGGATGCCTGCTTGAAAACCCAAGCGCAAGATGAGCTTTAAAAGCCAACAAAAAGCAATAAAAATCAACCACGACCCTTTGATTCTGTGACTCGATTGATTTTTTATTCTTTCTTATGAGAGCTAATTCATGCCATGGAAGAAGATCAACCACTTCTGCAGCCATTAGCCTACCAAGAGCTTGGCTTAAGAAGCACGGCCAATCCTGAACTTGGCATGATGTTTCAATGCCAAGACCTTGTCTCAGCAATTCACGTAATGCTGCAATTGCTCCTGCTCTCCGTTCAGTATTCATGGGTAAGTTAGGCAGAGCCAGCAACTCCAATGTGCAAGCAGGTGCAAGTTCCTCCAAAGATTCTTCAATCTAAAACCAGGGGCAGCAAAAAGTACTCAATTGGTTGTTCTTTTTCCAGAAAAATATGTTAACTGAATGATAAAACAGATCAAAATTCCATAAAATTTAGAATATGCAACATTTTAATAATGAAGTAAAAAATAATAATATAGAGGGGGAAAATAAACTTGGATGGCATAAAGAAACCAAAAAGGAAAAAACATGTCATCTCTAAATTGTTTGACATCCCAAATGTCTGACAAATTCCATGGCTACTTGTTTCCATGCTTATAAATTTTATTGCTCCAAGTTTTTTTTCATATCTAGGTATCGAGCCCCATCCCACTAATCCTAGAGAACCTTTTGCCTGTCCAGAGACATTATTGCTCCAGCTATTGAACTTCGTAAATGTTCACTAATTTCACAAAAAAAAGTCTGTTTCTTCTCAAAAATATTCTAGATGTTATATATACAAATAAGCCCCCAAGGAGGAAAGGAAATATACTACCATAAAGAAAAGGAAGTGGTAGGGCAATTCTAGGTTCAAGACTCCACATGCATGATAGATAGAGCGGTAAAAATGCCTAATTAATTATCAGCTTGAAAAATTGACAAACAAAAGAAGTGGGCCTTTCACCTGAGATAACAATTTTAGTTTCCTGAGAGATGTTTGACTTCTTAGAAGATATTGGGCACGTGCAAGAGCTTCAAAACCTTGAGATACCATGTTCTTCTCAAAACCAAGTTTTGCAATTGCACACTTCAAGAAAGCACCTAATATAAGAATAGGATACATAACAATACTAAAATAAGAACAGGGTGCTTGAAGAGTCTCGGCCTAAACATACCTCAGCTAATACCATGGATAGCAGTATGTCATGCATGTAAGGCTTAGCCATTGGACATTGGACAACTGTCTGTCCAATGTCAAGCACCATTTTTGCTTCTCCAACCTAAAAAATTGGGAGGGGAAGGGAAATTAGGATACTCATCTTTCCTTTGGAACCCTTTGCAATTCAACTCACGCCCAAAGGAAAAAAAAATAAGAAGATTTTATTTTCTAGATAAAACAACTTTTATTGAGAAAAAATTAGAGAAAGTTATGCAAATAGAATGAGTCCTGCAGACTAAAGTTACTAAGAAGTGGCTCACATTTTGTAAATTTCAACCAATGCCAGCATAAGAAATATTAACAATTAAACAGCGGTTGCATATTTTATAAACAAGAGAATCAAACTTGATGGGTGAAAACGTAATTTCTCAACAATGCACCCTATAATTTAACAGACTGATCAGACTGCTACAAGGATAATTTAGGGATGTTAATGGGTAATAAGGGTACCATTATTAATCAGTTAAGAAAGTTGTGGTGAACTGTTATAAATAGAGTGAGTGGAAAATGATGAGGTATTTATTGATTAAGTTAGTCAAGGCTTGAGTGATTTCAGGAGAGGGAATGTCCAACAACTACACGATAAAACGTAAAAGGTAAAGAACTATGGTTTTTTAGATGAAAAACTACACTTCTATTGAGAAAAAATGTAAGAAAAACATGGGGAATATTACACCAAAAAGGGACATCCAATCATGTCAAATGACCTAAAGAATAATTGCACATGATAAGCCCTAGATCCTCCCTCTCTTGAGTGATCTCTTAAAACCACTCAAGCTTAAACCCACTAAATAAATGCCTACATTCATTCTTTCCACCTCGTCTATATATATCAAATCACATTAACAACTTCCCTAATTAATTAATTAATCGTATACCTTTAATACCCTAGGTCCCTAGGTCCCTAGAAACATCCCAAACTATATCCTAGTAGCAATCCTGTAGCCAACTAAACTAAATCTGAATGCATACACTGATACACATATTAACTTTTTCCTTTTCAAAAGGAAATAAGACTTTTCATTAAGTATTAAATATGAAATATTGAAAAAAAAACCGTAAAATAACTTGTATTGCTCAAGAACGTGAGTTTACAATGAATCTTGAACTTACCTCTTGAAGAAGGCAAAGAGCACCTGGCAACCAAGCCCAAGGAATTCGAATGGAAGACTTCGGTAGGATGTTTTCCTTCATGTTACCAGCATAATGTGGTTCAAATAGAAGTTTATCTCTCACATCCATTAAAAGATCCTGAAAAATACCCCATAATCAAATTATATAAATGTGAAGAAATACATGTTTCTCCTGTTCTATAAAGTGATAACGTACAACTTAATATGACCCCCCAATTGTAACAGGATTACAGGTGAAAATAAATAGCTATCAAGGAAGAAAAAAGTTGGTCATGACGTAGGCATCAGAGACTTCCAAACTACATGTTATTGGTTTTCTTTTTAAATTAGTCTGTTTTCAGTTGGTTAAGAGTTTTCAGTTTAAATTTAATACCTGGTATTTCATCTAGAGGCACTCTGATGACCCTTAATTTGAGATGTTATTAAGTTTTGGATGAATCTAACAAAGGGCATGTGCAACTATTTATAGGCCACAGCCGAAGCTAACAAACAGCCAAAGATGTAACTAACTAAAACATATAAGATAAGCTAACAAACAAATGGATTTTATAAAAATTTCGAGTAATCCTTAATAAGATTTGTTTTCGATCATATGAAACTGCTAGCCATGATAACAAGACAAGATAATTTTTCAAACCTAAACCAAAATCTTGGCCACACAAACCTGGCGAGATGCAATAGCATCAGTGGAGTAACCTTCTTCAATTTCAACATTTCTTAATTCCATCACTGATTTAACAATCTCATCTTTTTCAGATTGATCTGGGACACCAATAAGCTGCACAATAAACATTTGTATCATATAACTCTGAAAACTACAATTACAGCCAAGCTAAAAAAAGATCAAAGAATGTATCCATTACCACCACCAACCACCGACGGTAACTGCACAATCTATCTTAAAGAAATAATAAAAAAAATAATGATCAGCGTGACAAATTGATGAGATAGAAAAAATGTACCAAGTCCCTTACAGTTAGGTTTTCAAACAAACAACGTCATCAATGCAGGAAAGAAAAAAAAAAAAGCAGTAAACCACACTAATAAACCTCACAAACCGTAGCAAATCATCAATGCAAAATAATGAGTGAAATCCTTAACCAAAAAGAGAACAGAGATGGGTAGAAGAGAATTACCTGGTAACAAGTAACGTGGATTTCAAGTGTGGCAGCGGCGCCATTGGGCCCTTTGTCGTGAATGGTGGGGTTACGAGTGTGGGAGCTGGTAGTAGAGTCAATCCCGACAGCATTCATTCTCCAATTCGAAGAACTGTGGGGAGTGATAAGAAAATCAGCCGCCTGCCTCGGAAGCGAACCAATGAAAAGCCCATTTCCGCCCCGCATTCCGCCGGAGCTGGAAGGGGCTGTCATTCCAGAAAAACCCTTGTAAATCTTGGTATGTAGGTGAAACCCATTGTTGGATTTGTTGAAATGAAACAAGCAAAGAAAGCAAAAGGAGGAAGGAATTGCGGGCAAGGGGTAGGGTGATAAAGCCATATCTCAATCTGCATTTGTCATTCGACAAAAACAAAGCTTAGAAATGAATCGAAGTTCATAATTATGCAGTTGAATGTGTTCTCATGGTGAAGATTGTAAGAAGCAATTGCCTTTTGCATCAAGTAGGAAGAGATAAAAGCCCCAACACTCCATAGTATTTTGCTTTACTTGTTCTTCACTGCCAAATTCATTTTTCTCTTTGCTGCAATAACAAGACTCGCCTTATGCCACCATTGTATCTCCTTTTTCTTCTTCCTTTGTTCTTTTCTTCTTTTGATGTTTATCTTTTTTTCTCTTTAATAATTTGTTGTTAAAATACGTGGATTTTTTAACGGTTATTAATATCTTTTCTTTTCATTTTAGTTTTAATATAGGTTGCTTTCGTATATTTTAATATTTACAAATATTTACAAATATAATAAAATTTTATTATAAATTACTATAAACTATAAATAGACTATTTCAATATTAATTATCATCTTAATATAACATTTTATTATATTTATAAATACTTTATTTTAAAAATAATTTTATCTTTTATATTAAATTTGGATTAATATTGATCTTTTAAAACATTTAGAGAGAGATGGTATTTTGCAAAATATTTAAAGAAATGTGGTACTTCTCTCCTATGTGTATGTCTCTTCTATGTCATAGGTTCGACCTATACTCTCTCTCTCATAGGCTATGGTTCAACCATGACCTATACTCTCCCATAAAAAACTATCATTTTCTTAATTTCCACTTCTTAAGCACCATTTTTCTTCTACTTTCTTATTTTTTAATTTGTAACTGATCAATATTTAGCGAAATTTTAAATTCTCTTCCATTTGTTTTTTAATGGAGCATTTTTTAAAATAGCAAAATAAATTAAAATATTTACCAGTTATAGCAAAATTTTGGATTCTATCACCGATAGTATCACTCTAGCATATCAATGACTATCAGTGATAGAATTTGTATAGGTTGTAAATATTTTGTAAAATCTACTATTTAAAAATTCTCCTTTTCTAATTGTAAAAAATTGTAATTATATTTTGTAATAATTAAAAAAAAAATTGATTGTTGAGCTGTCTTTTAAAATGATTTGTACATGAAAAATTAAATCTAAATTAAAATGTGTGTATCAATGTTTTACATTAATTTTAAAATTAAAAGAAAATCAATGTGTCCCACATCCCGGACGTTGTCAATTTCAAGTTGGTTGTCGTCATCGACTTTGAACTCTACGTGGCTCTTGCTTATCTTGATTCTCTGATTCTTGTTGGTACTCCTGAGAATTTGATACCTCTACAGGTGCTTCATAGTATAGATATTCGTTATGTTCTCCATGGCCATGTCTATGTCTGTGTCCATGTCTGTGTATGAAGTTGATGGATCGATATCCATGTATAAAGGAGATGAACCGACTCTTGTATCCAAATAACATGTGCAAGCCTCTGAATCATAATACCCATAAGTCAAATGTTGGCATCATTGTCATCGGACTACCATAACCAGTCTGACTTTGGGTCTGTATCATAGGATGCAATTCTTCCAGATTATGGTAAATCTCATCGAGTTCAACTTCTTCCACTCGAACACGTCCTCTACGAACCGATGGAGGTACAATGTAATGTATCTCCTTCATGTACCTCTCATTATTATTGGATATATCAAGAATATGTTGTTGAACATCTGCAACGTCATGAAGTCTAATGTTGTTCGATCTCTGTGAATTGCAACAAAAAAAAAAAAAAAAAAAAAAACCACCCCCAGGAATCTGCAGACTCCTCTACAACGTCAAATGCAAGTGAGAGAAGATATCCGTTTAAATCAACGGATGTGTGGCTATTAGCAACTTGCCTCGATATTTACCATATAAGTGAGTGCCATCTATCTTAATAATCAGTCGACATTTGGTAAAGGCTTCTATACAAGGACCAAATGCCCAAAATACAAAAGTAAGAATAACATGTACTCTCCATTCCATGCATGTTCCAGAATTAGTACGTTTAACCATATACAACCACTTAGGCAAAAGTTTGTATGATTAGTCCAACACTTTGGACATGTTTTCTTTTGCCATCCCATGCTCTTTGATAGGGAACATGATATCCAATTTTTGTTTTAATGTCGGACTATAGTTGTGCGACGTTGATCCACAATTTTCTTTTACGACATTTCAAAACTCTCGAGCCATTATTGAGGAATCCAATTGTACATGACTTTGACTAAGTTCTGAAAAAAATATATTTGTTGCTTTGGTAATTTAATAATTTCAAACAGACCATGTGATTTTTTCTTCAATGCACATGAAGCCTCCACATGCAGCCTTCTGCCCACATCTTACATCAAATTGCCCAGATAGTTGACGTTGATTCCACTACCTCTCATATGGTTCGTGATTCTTAATAGCAAAATATTTTACCATATGTTGAAGTGTTTCTTTCTCTTGACAGATCATTCTTTTGTACAATTTTGAATTGACGACTACAATTGGATCGTGCTCACGAATATTGTCTATTAGAAACTCGAGCGGAGACTAGGCGAGAAGACCACATCAGAACGCGAGAAGATGTTCATTGAAAGACAAAAGTGGTAGATGGAATTGATGTAACTTGAAGACAGAGGCAGCTTTCGACGGTAACATGCTTAAAAGATTAGATTTTCTGCCTAAATCTCTTATAGAAAGGAACTTCATCCTTACCGAAAGAGAGTGACGTGTGAATGGACCACCATTCGTACACCTGAAGAGGTGGGCAAAACCCTAGAGAGTTGGTGGAAAGGAATAGTCTTTCCTTCTCTGTAAAGCACTTCTTCATCTTCTCCAGTCAGTTCATGAGAGAAAGCTTGAGGTATGAGTGAAGAAGATTCATTCCCCATCTCCCCTAACTTGTAATGTCTTCTCTATTCTTTTTATTTTTGTATTTCTTTACATTGTATTTGTTCATATTGTACAGTGGTCGAAGGCCGTCATTCTTTAATATAATATATATTTATACTATTTTTAATCCATCCATGTCTCTACTTTTCATTGACTTTGTTATTCATAGTTTAGGTTTGTGATAAGTTCTTGATAGGAAGATTAGCTTATAATTCTTATTGCGTTAGCTGAGCTATTTTCATCACTTGGCCAGTGTATATCGTCAACTACCCAAGAGGGCAAGTAGCAAGAATATGGCTAACGCACGTAAGGAGAAGTTTGGAGACAAACTTCATCTTGACGAGATGACTTCCATCATTTGTATCCCGAAAGGAGAACAAATGCGGGTATTAGAGGTTGAGAGGTTGTCACCCTTAAACGTGAAGCTCTAAGTCTTATAAGTAAACTCTTCTAGATATACCTTGTTTAGGCTTAGTCATTTGAATCCCAAAAGGAGAGCAAGTGTGACGTTTAAAGACTCCGAGAGGAGTTCGTCTTAATCATAAGCTAGTTAAGTAAGTCATAGTTTAAACTTACATTCTGTCATACTGTATAGTTTATTCTTTTATACCATCTAATTGATAAGTAGACCTTAGAACTAAGCTTTGATATCAATTCTCTGTGTTTGACCATGGATAATCCAAGAAAACTTATTGTTTCGCTTACACTTGAGCAAGCAATAGGAAGACTTATACACAAAGAGGACTTAGAAGTATATGATGAAGCGATCTACTTTATCGAGCATTTTACATGCAATGATCCTGATCAATGACACATCAACATAAGCAACAACATTATTTCTCAAGTCTCTAAATCTTTGTTGCTCAGAAGTAGATATGCATGCACGACACTGCATTTTACCTTCTCCCTAACTCTGTGGAGTTAACCATTAAGTCAAGTTGTAGGCACTGTTGAGTGGGATTTATTTCAACCAAGCATCTGCTTATGTTTTTTTAAGTAGATTAATTGGACACTATACACACCCGATATTATGACATTGTTTTCTGATCGATGTCATAATGGTGAACATGTCTTCACTTACTTGGATCCTCTGATATGCTTCCATATCATAGAGTGGCATTTACCATATCGTGTGTTACGACAGTTTGGTATGCTACAAATTGCACCATCATTGTGTTCTACAGACCCACCACACCAAATTGATTTAAGAGGCAAAAATTTTCATGATTGACATAAGATTCATGAGGAGTATATCACAATGTGGCATTCATGGGATGATCGTTGTACACAAGGAGAAGCAACACACGAGTCAACTGTATCAGATGACTATTTTTTCTGGTACACGTCAATTATAAGATGATTTATCACACCGAATGGTGTGTTATTATTGCATGGTAAGAATTTTAATATAATTTATTTTATAATTTTATAACGTACACATTATTCCTATTATTTGTAATTGTTCAGAATAATTTTGTTCAAGACGTACATAGTTACTCGGTGGAACAAAATTTTCAAAAATTGAATTCGATGTGTGATCAAACCTTAAAAAATATAAAACATGTTATTCAGCAGACAAAACGACTCAATGTTGTAAACATTGTTCGAAGACACATTCAATGTAGATGATGATAGGGCAAGGATATGTTACAGAGGGAGATCAGGATAATGCTTAGTTTGTGATTCAAAATTTTAATTCATATGAACTTCAATTTTAAATATAGTATTATATTAGACGAAAATGCATTCTGGTTGGTACTAAAACCATAGTCATATCACAAACTTAAGGGAAAAAGTAACCCTTAAAGAACAAAGTCATCTAAAGATGTACAATCAAAATGTGGTGCATCAAAACAAGATTTTGAAATGAATAAAACAAAAAACGTCACTGTTGGGATTTCACTTACATAACAAGTGGAAATACTCATCATTGTAGATCAACTATGATGTTTCCTCTTGCATTTTTTTTTTTTTTTGAGTCCAAATTTCAAATCTAAAAGTATCACATAAATTTCAAACAATAGGTTAATTTAGAAAATTAGTTTTGTTTTAAGGAAGTTCCTTTAATCCAGTCACAACCACGTGGCTAAAGACTGAGTCAAACTGGTCAAAATATTTGTGACTGGATTAATGGAGGTCATACCAGATACAAGACTTTCTTCAAAGCTAAAACTATATTTAAAACTATCTTTTACAATAGTTTGTACACTAACCCCATTTGTGTATTTTCTTAACCCCATTTATGTATTTTCTTTTCTAACTACCTAATTTTTTATTACTTGTCCAAAGTCATAATAAAATAAAGATACTGATAGGTGAAAATGGAAAAAAAAAAAAAAAAAGAAGAAGAAGACAAACTGCAATATTGTTGGTAGTAATCACTAATTGATTGTCATATTATCATCCAAATGGTGTAGAATCCAACAACATTAGCATCTAACAAAAGGAATTTTCGCAATTTAAATGAAAGTAGTACTAGAAATATGTTTACAAGCTTAGTTTATTACTTAAAAGATATAATTTGCTAATCGATATTATAAAAGGTTACATATTAAATTTTGGGATTTTTACATAAAAAAATCATCTTTGTTCATATATATTCATAAATGTCTTTAAATTTGATTTTTTTTATATAAAAAAAAAAGTCTTGTTTTTTTTAAGAATTTCCTTTTATGTATATCTGATTTCTCTATTTACGAGTTACCTTAACAAGAGAGAAAATACATTTACATACAAAAAAGTTGTCAAAAACAATACCAAAAAAAATTGATAAAATATTTACATTTTTAAACAGATTTTTTTATGTGGTGTACATAATTTTTTTGTCTATTTTTTAAATACTCATTTAATAAAAAAAAAATCAAAAATGAATTTATTGTAACTTATTTTTCTTCCATTTTTCAATTTGGAGAGAGAATACATTATTTTATTTTCAATTTCACTGAAACTCTTCACTTTCATATTTGATTTTTAATATTATCTAATTACCTTTATTTGTTTTGAGTATTATTTGTTTTATTATAACATATTCCATTGTTTAATTGATATAATATACCACCTATTCTAATTTGTAAACTTAGGTATTTGTGACGATAATATACAACTCGATGTTTTGATGTGTATGTCAATATAATTAAGAGTGTATATTACAATATACAAAATTAAAATGAAACATTAATGGACATGACCTTTGCTGGAGGAGAGAGAATCACAATTATATATATACAAACACACACAACACATTGTGTGTGGAACCAAAGTTTATATTGTAAATAGCCTCTAGTGGAAAAACAAAGTCTATCAAGCCTTTCTTTATAAAAAAAAATGAAATCAACACATTGTGTGTGGAACCAAAGTTTATATTGTAAATAGCCTCTAGTGGAAAAACAAAGTCTATCAAGCCTTTCTTTATAAAAAAAAATGAAATGTTCAAGACATTAGTGTAATATAGCCTTTTTAAAGACCTTGTGTTGCAACCCCTTCAAATTTTTACTTCAGTGTCAATCCCTTCTAAGCCTATTTCCATAACCTACCCCATTTGACGGCCATATTTGGAAGAAAACTAGGCTAATTCTTTACTAAAATGAATACACAGATGAGATATTAGAAGATAACTCGATACATATATGAACAAGTTGCAGCAATATTCACAAATTGCCATTCTAAGGATAGATGAAACAACCTAGTGATTACAAAACTAACTCGACACTTATAAACTACAGAAGCTATGTAACAAAGGCTACACCAGCTAGATTCTTTGCATTTGCCCTAACTTGGTTACAACTACAAGAAATTACATCTCCACAATATGGAGAGTACCTTTCAAACTACTCATCTGAACCAGAGGCTTCTCTTCTTTCTGAAGATTCATCAACATCCTGCAACTCGTCTTCACTGAACATGCTTCCATCACTTGAATCAGAAAGCAGCCCGACATCGTCATCGTCAGTAAACACCTCCATCTTGCGCCTCTTCCTAATATCCTTTATACCTTTTCCTTGAAGAGCTAATCTTCGTTTTCGAGTGTTCCTCTTGCGTTTTGGAAACTCTTCTTTCTGAGACTCGAGGCTTTTACCTTCTGTAGCCTTCACTGTTCTCCCTTTACCATATTCACTATCCTCAGATTCTTCAACATCAAATTTGCGCCTTTTCCTGCTTGAATTTGTCTGGCATTGAAATATGTTTCAAAATTAGGTTATCCTCTATTAAAAAATATGGCAGCCAGCTGGAGTGGTTAACCCAACACAACTTTCTTTTTGAAAGGCAACCGAATGAAACACAAACGATTGTTTTCCAAATATAAGATCATAAAAGCTTCCCCGTTTTATTGTCCATTGTATTGTATAAGCCAATATAAATTCCCAAAGCAGGCTGATTTTCATGCAAACCATGTCAAGGATCTTGTGATATCTTAAGGGGTATCTTATAATTATTATTATCATCACTATTGTGCGTAAAAGGGAAACCAGTGTATAGCTTATGTTACTTGCTCCTTATTAATCTCATGAAATTACAATTTACAATCTCATCTTACACTATATGAAGATTAAATGCTAAAGAGAAGTGTGAATTATAATTAATAACACAAGGAAGCGAAATTACGACAACTAGAATTTCCCATCCATTTCAAAGATGTAGTTTCACAAACTTAATTTCAACATTTTTATTTTAAATACAATTTGAACATAATGTTAGCACTTACAAATTCTGAGGTCTCGTAGGTATTCAAAAAGTTTTTCCTTTTGGATCTCTGTGAACCACCTAAATCACAATTGATCGACCTCCAATGTGAAAGTAGAATAAAGAAAAAAATTAGCAAAAACATCCTTGAAGTCTTTTGGTAACTTGGACTTACAAAGTTGAGTCTATATTTGGTACATAGATTTTTTACATGTTTCAAGCAGCTGAGTAAGCTAATCTCACATAAACCATCCCTCCCTGTTTATGGACTCAACTTTTACACTAACATGGTAACATTCACAATTTTCACAACATACGAAACAATTTGGTTGACGAGTGAAATGGAAAGGAGGAAGGAAACGCTTTTTTTAAAGTCCACACCTGCCCAAGGGCCCAGACTTTGAAGATGTCAAACGTTTTCTTATTAAGCTCACCACTGCCACATGCAACCTAGGTAAGTGTTACTCAAAAACCTCAAGCCTTAGCTAATATGGCCACATGCCCATAAAGAATTAGAAATCAAGGGCACAGTTGTACAACCTATAGAACAGATCTTGTTCAAGTAAGAATGTAAGATCATCCGGCCTATAAAGAATTACAAAGTGAATAGCAACTAAATCAAAGGATGTTTGCCTAAATTACGAAACAAAGAGTAAAGGTCGAACTGTGAGAAACTACCACAAGAACTCAACCCGTGTGGATCCTATCCTCTGGAAGTGTAAATTTGCATGATCTGCATGGAGTTATAGCTTTAAGGGTTAGGCTTCCATAGGGAAAAGTGATATGACTGTGAGGTTTCTCTTCCATCTTTAGAGGATATATCTTTAGAGCCAAAAACCAAAACTCCTTTGATTAAAGAAACTTCCATATTTGATGTTGCTGATACTGACTGACTAAAAATCATACCCGAATGAGCCTTTGGCTTTTGATTGGGATGAGAGAATGGAGCTAGCAACCAAACACAATATTCCCAATTTCCACTTCAAGAGTTTAAGTTCAAAGCAAATTACTCTAACCAATTATGGTTACTGTTTGTCTTCTCCTTTGTTGCAAATATAATGAATGTTTGGAAGTGATTATGAAATTGTGGAGACGATGCTCAAAATCATTTTGAAACACGTTTAATCGCTCAAAAGTATTTCAGTGTTTAATTTCACACTTTTAAACACATTTTTCATACTAATAAATTGATTTTGAATAGTTAAAAGCATTTTTCAAGTGATTTTGACCATTTTAAGGATCACTCCCAAACATGATTTTGACCATTTTAAGGATCACTCCCAAACATGCTAGAAGAGGAAACGTTGCCTTTAAATTCAGACTCACTCTTAATTATATAAGATAAAGAACTTGGGATACCATTCTGATCATGTAGGCCATTTGCATTTAACAAGGTAGTTGAGGGAATAACTACAGATTCAACATTCAATCAAAACCCTAGCACTTCTATTAGTTCTGCCAACCTTATTGAATCGATGGAATTTGAAAAGTCACCAATAGAAAGATCGTTGTTGACAACACTTGGTTCGCTGAATCTGAGGTCAAAATTATCAATCTCCTCATCTTTAGTTTGATTGAAGGCAGGAACAAATCCACTAAGATTCTTTCACTTGAGTAATAGCTTTTGTACAATCCAGAAGATTAAAGTTTGAGAGGAAAAACTAACCAGGTTTGATCTCTTTCATGATTTGGTTATTTCTACTGTATTGTACTGATGTAAAAATAAGCACCCTTTTAAGCTTTTAAGTCTTTCTTATCTTGTCTCTCACCTTTGGCCCTTATTTCATTCTATCAATGAAATGTTTCCTTTTCAAAAAAAAAAAAGAGAGAGAGAGAAATAGTCAATAACTTTCTAGCTTCCATTAAAAACCAAAACAACTCATCTCTCATTTCACCAAAGCATTATCAGCCATAATGGCACTAAAACTAATGAGATCCCAATAATAATTTTCCAAAGATGCACGAATACCACCCCAAGAATTGTGCGCACACAACCTAAAGACTATGAAAATCTCATTAAAGTTGACTTCTACCAACTCATTCTTTTCTAACCCACTAATGTTTTGAGGATTCACGGGATGTCCTTTTACTACCACCACAAAACTTCTGAAACAGGTCCTATTAAAATCTACAAATTGAGGACTTGCCTGACTCAATGCCTTCCTCAACTTTTCCATTCTCCCGCTGCTTATGAAGGTCCAAACTGGGTGATTTGAAACAAGTAAATTTAATTGCTCCTCTTTCTTAACTAACAAAAGGTCTCTTAACATTTCCCAAAAGAGTCAACCACGTTCCTGAATACCAGTAGGAATCCTTAAAACCTTTCTTCCTCCAGCAGAGGGCCAATAATACACTTTGAAATTTACCCTGATTGGGATTCTAAACTTTGACACTCAAAGAGTTCCTGAATGATCTCTACTTTGATTGAAAATTTTGAACATACTGAAATGTAACATTTCCACCCAGTAGCTTTCAGACCAATGAAGATGGAAGATTGATGAAGGAATTTTCTGTTTGAACTTCACATCTTCAACTAAGATCAAATCACCATTTGTCTGAAAATGCCACAAATATAACTTTTCACTTGCACCTTAGGCTTGAAACCAGCTCGAAGTATGAGGAAAAATTACAGAAACAAGATCTGAGCAAAACCAACTTCTAACACAGCAAAGATTGAGGAAGGAGGCTTAACGAAGATCAAAAGGCAAAATGAAACGCTACAGAGAAGACTTGCACTGGATGAAAACTGAGACGGAGGAGAGAGGAGAGAGGCATCGAATCTCTTAGACTGATTTTGCTACTGTTTTCAGCAAAGTAGATATTTTTCTATGGCACAGTTAGTATTAGAGGGTGGCATGCCAAAAAGGAATCTTCATGATTATTTTAGTTTAATACATGTATCGTATAACAGTTGTTTTTTTCCCTTAAAAAGTAAGTCAAACATTCCTGCCAAGGTACTTGAAGATGAGGCATGTAGCTAATTTTGAAAATTTTGTCAACATATCATTTCATTCACATTCATAAAACTAGAGGATTTAAAATTTCTTACTGGAGCACTGTTGCAGAAAACTAGAATGGCTCAAAGAAAATCACGGGCGTACCTTTGGACCACGGTCAACCAATCGAGCCCACTCATGTCGATTTCTTAGACAATCAAGAACAGCTTGTGAATGACTGGAATAAGCATAGCGCTCTCCATTGTGCTTCCTCAAGTTATGCCAGTGCTGCAAAGAAAAGTAGCAAAGTAAGCAATTGCACATAAAAGGAAAAAAAAATGATTCATCGATAATATATGAAGGAAACGAAGACAAATAAATATGGCATATCAGAAGAAATCATACTGGCAATACAGCATTACATAGTTCTTCATAAGTCATGCGCCTTCCTTTGCTCATAATCTCATTGATCAAGCCTACATAGAAAGATAAAATCAATTAATTTTATGAAAATGAAAAGAAAATTTCCACGCATACAGTTCACTACACAGACATACCAGGTAAGGTGTGATGAACAGGACCTTCTCCAACAGTGCCCGTGTCATCATCAGATGTGTTCCTTGGTGAATTACGTATAGATGTATTGTTATGATCATTTGCCTCAATTGATGAAGATGGGCCACTACTTGTGGTATTTCTACCATAGGCTGAAATAAAACCTTTTTTAAGAGCATTCAGTCTTGCTTGTGATCCATTTTCCTCCCTCTTGGATGCTTCTGCAGAAATACTTGTCTCTTGCCTTCTTTGATCAGGGGAAGAAAGAACTTCATCAGTTCTTTTAGCATCGTCATCAGGATCGCAGGCACTGCGGAAGGTATCTCTCAAGGCATCTTTGCTCTTCATTCTAGAAGCCTATAAATTATATAACCACAAATACTTTAAAGATAACTCTTCGAACCAGCAAACCGGCATATCTAAAAACAGAACAAATTGGAATAGATCATATTCATAAGAGGGAGATATATGCATATATTTTACCGAAGCATGATCTCTTCCCCTAGAAGAAGAAGAACGCTTTATTAGCATGCTTGTTGCATTTGGAGAACCCAACTGTGGTGAGCTCCCTGGCTGACGCAATCGTGGAACACGAGGCACTCTAGGTGAGCTATTGAGCTCTTGATGCAAAAGGAAGGCTAGCTGCCAAAATCCAAAGTAATAGATTATATACATGTAAAGTCATATAAAAAAGCGCATCACTAGAGTTCAAAAGAAAAAAACTGAAAATTTTTAAGAACCTCTTCATCACTCAGAACAGCAGATGGATTTGTAGTTGCTGGAGGGCACATGGCTGTTGCATGCCGCTGATTGACCTTAGATGGAGGATGAAAGTTTGTCTGGTTAGGCTTGTCACCTCTTTGTGCCAAACATGAGCCCGATATCTTGTTTTGTCCAATTAAACCCTTATGATTGAGATGCGATTCAACAGACTCACTGTAGCCACTATCTGATGCATTATGTACCACAGACGTTTTAACCGTTGAGAGCACAACAGAATCTTTTATGTGCAATGAGGTTCTTTTTGAAATAGGATCTTGCAACAAGTCCCTAACAGAGTATAATGAATTTGTACCAGCACTTGGTTGCTCTTTAACTCTTCTCCTAGGCATTTTATCCCTTTCTTCATCTCTGTCAACATCATTTGAAGAAGCTTCTTTTCTACTGCTACAACTTCCAGATGCTGCCTCATGTTTGGCAGCAGTACCCTCTATGCTTTCAGGATCTGCAGGTGTTAATTCACTGGATATTGATGGTTTAGAAATTATAACGTCTGACGATGCAGGGGAAGATATTCCAACACATAACGTTGTTTTGTGTTGAGGAGGTAATACACGTTGATTTGAAACCATTCCACCCGATTTTGATGGCTTTTCAACACCAACTTCAGAACCATTTTGGGATTTCAAAGAACTAATATCAACTGTTGTGCTGCCTTCTGGCCAATCCCATTCCTGTTTAAACTCACGTGGATTAGTACATTGCTCGTCGGCCTTTTCAAGACAATAACTGCTACCAGCTTCAGAGCTTCTGTTGGATTCTTCTGCCTTGTGGCCATCCAATTGTGAACCGCATACTGCACCACCAGAACTCACCTTAAAACTCTCGTGCATACGATCATTGCATTTTTGCAGCTCTGCAGCATCAGCATGTGATGAAGCCTGGGCATTCAAGGCTTCTCCAGATACATCATGTTGCTTGTCTATTTTCAATTTGGCATCCGACTTCAATGAATCAGTTGAATTGCCACAATTAACATCTAGATGAATCTGATCATCCTTGATTTCAAGTGCAATGGTAGCTAAACCTTCAAGAGAAGGCTTTATGAAACTCTTAGAAAATCCTTCAATACCATCATCTGAATAGTCAAGTGCCGTACCACCCTGAAGTTGAATAAGTATGATAGGGAATTACCAAACAATGGAAAGTAGAACAGAATGATCAATCATAAAAAAAAAAAAAAAAAACCAACTCAGAAGGTATAAAGTGCCTAGGAAAACACTCAAGCAGCTTTTCTTCTTCACATTTGAACTCTTCCTCTTCATCAATTAGAAACATTTCCCAAAAAAGATCTAAACGCCACTCAATAGTGTGAAAGTACCCGAATTTATTCAAGCCATTCCCAAAGCATTGTGCTCAAAGAGAGAGGGTACAGGAGACCATTAGAATGAGAATTAACAAGGCCAAATTGATCTCAGAACAAAATCCTGATGAGTTGGAAGTTAATTGTGCAAAAATTCAAGCTCCTACTCAAGCTAACAGGTCAGATTCTCAGCCCCCTTCTCATCAATTATTCGAGCACTCTTTTATCTCATTGCCTAACTCAAAGGTGAAATTTTTTAGAGGAACTCCATGCCAAACCTCAGATTATTCCATCCAAAAAAAGGTGCGAGTCTGCAACTGAATCTCCATATAGTGTGAGCAGCGAAGAAGTAGATTATGGTGAAAAGACAGATGAAAATGAGAAATTGTTACAGAAGGAGCCCTTTGAAACAGACCTCAATGCTCTGTTTCAGCTTGATGAAGGTTTGAAAGGTGAATTGCCCGCCCTCCAACAGTTCAGTCTTTGGAATCCCAGATCACTTGAAATCAACAGTTGCTGCGTGCAGTTTAATTTTGGACGGAACCTTCCAAATAGTGACAGTGTTTTTGTTCCTTTCCCAATAAAGAAAAAAGAAAACAATGGGAACCCTCTTTCACAACTTATGTCACCTTTTTCGAGTTAATTTTCTAAGTATGCCGCTCTTTCTATTTAAGGCTTTCTCATTCTTAAACTAACTCCTTTTATTTTAGACTTTTTCTATCTTAAACCACTCCTTTTATTTTATGCTTCACTTTCTTGTTAGCCTTTCAGTAATTCTCATGGAGTTTGGTTTCTATTTTTTTACAAACCCAACACATTCTTGAAAAATTCAAGAACTTGTTAATTATTTTCTCCATTCTTCGCCTTCTTTATCAAAATAAGAAACCATGAATTGGTAAATACATGATACAGAGAAGGGGGAGGGCAAAAGTGAAAACACTAACCCCCACCCCAAGATCTTTCTTTTCTTATAAAACACGAATAATATATTGACTCCCATTTAGTTATGATACGTACAAGATCATAATGACTAAAAGAATTAGAAAGAGAACACCAAATGGATGCAAAGATTCGATGGAATTCCTAGGCTTATGAGTAGAGATTTTCCAAAAAGCTCTCCATGTTCAAGTGCAGTCTGAGGGTACAGTGTACACAATAAATGAATACCTACCAACTCCTTAAGTGTTATAAACACAGAAGTATTAAGATACTACTAACTCTTTTGCATTAGAAAGCCACTCAAGAGAAAGAAAAGACTTGGCTCTATACACCCTTCACCTTTATGAGATCTCATTCAATATGATAATAAAATCTCCTGTATAACACTCAACATATAGTTGCAGTCATAAGACATGTGGCATACAGTGCAATACAAATACTTATGCAAAAGACCAATAAATGCGATGAAATACAAATACTTATGCAAAAAACTGACATACCTGCTTCATGACAACATTTCCAACATCTTTTTTAGCATAGAGAGGTGGTGTCTCACTCTCAATTTTGATGGAATTCTCAACTGCTGAAGCAACTTGCATCCCTTTATCTTCCTTCGGTACAACTGTACTGAGACTATGGTTTCTAAATACCTCGGAAGAAACAATATCAGAAGAGAGCTCAAAACTATATTTAGGTCTGTCAACATTTTTATTGGCTATATCATATGCATCTGATGAAGATTCTCGAACTGCTATTTTGTTCCTAGGATTTTCACCATCACCTCTGACATGCTTTAGATCTCTGCCTGCCGATTGTTTTTCACCATCCGTCGATGTCAACACTAGAAATAACAACAAAGAGAGAATGTGAAGAACTGAAGACATTTCCTACATAATAATCTAAGATATCAATTAAGAAAGCCTGAAGATGAAGTACCTATTTTAGCATGATCAACTTTCTTTTTCATGTTTGTCACCTTATCAGAGGGTGTAGACTTAGTCTTCCCAGGTTGATCTTTTGATACTGAATAGTCTTCTTTTTTGCACTTACCCGAATGTAGTATGAGAGGTCGAAGAAAGCTTCTCTCCCTCACACCATTCCCAGCACACCTATCCAAATCTTCACTCACACCCTGCTTTTCGCTCAAAAACCCATTCCTGTCACATAACACATCCCCGACTTTGCCTCTCATACCAATCAAAGCTGCCACAGGCGTAGCCAACACATTTTCCTTCGACAAAGAGAAAAGAACACCAGCACCTTTGTCGGCAGGACTCTCATTTTTCTCAATGTCCGTGTTATCACGCTGGTCCTCATCCCAACAGGGAAACTCCCGATACTGAAAACTAAATTTCTTTGGAGCATATCCAGTGCAATTCCACAACTGTGGAGTAAATAACGACGACAACCCGCTAAATAAAGCAGGGTCACCACCTGGAACCCCATGAACATGAACTCTTTCCTCAATCGGTATGTCTGTCCAAAGCCTAAACGGACGCTGTGATGGCCCAGTACAGACGTATGTGCTCTCCATGCTCATGGTTTTGGTAGGAAGCTCAACCAATAATTGCGCAACCTCAGTCTCCTCACAATCATTCCTCTCGTTCTTCCCCTTACATTTGTCGCAAACAAAAATATCATCTCCCTTCACATAACGCGAACACCGTGTGTGCACCCAGACGCCACATTCATCGCAGTTAACCATTTCTTCCCCATCATCAAAATTGACACCACAGATGCAATCCACAGTCCAAGAACCATTGACCCAATCGTCAGGAGGGTCCATACTCTGAAGGCGGCTCGACTGCCCCTTCATACCTAATTCAACGCCAAATCACCCTGATTGCCCAGAATTTCCAACAGGAAAAGGGTTTGACAAAAAGCACAAACCCTAAAACAATTCCTCGATTACAAACGAACAATCCCAGAATCCAGAATGCAAGATTATACTAAAAAATCATTCAGAAACAGCGTTCCAAGATGAGCCAAACAAGATTAATGTCGTTCCAGAGGGTGTACCTGGAAATTACAGAACGATTATGACGACTACAACAAAGGAAATGAAAATTTCGCGTTCGAATACGGACAAGCGTTGTTGTAGAAGCAGAAACCCTGATAGATTGGATTCAAGAATGTCAGCAGATGCGTGTAAATGGAAGAAGGCCTACCTCCAACAGCCGGACTGAACGAAGGGCTTCTGACTTTCCGAGTAGCAACCGGGTCGGTGGAACCGTGAAAAGAAATCCATCCATGGAAAGTACACGATAATAATAATATTAATGAAAATTCATATTTTACATCCAAATAATAGTATTTGTACTTAAAAATAAATAAAAATAAGGGGAATTTACATAATTTGAAGAAAATCAAAAGTTTTCCCTTTTATAGGAAAAATAAAAAACGGAGGGCATATATTACTTTTATATTATTTCAAAAATACTTCACCATAATCAAGTATTTGTACGGTTTTTCGTCTTCTTCCTTTATTTTTTTCGACGACTTGTATGTATGATTGTTTAAGTGTTGATGACACTAGCAATATCTCTCTATTTTCATCACCAACGACAAATATTTACACGGTTTTCAAATCAATCATCAACCACAATTTTCTTTTTAGATATTCTTTTTTTTCTTTTCTGTCTTATTTTTCTCGTTCTTCTTTCTTCTCCTTGTTCGTGTTTCCACATCCATCACCAAGACAAATATTTCCACAGTCGGTATATCCTCATCCATCATTGGTGACAATTTCCTTTTCCTTCCTTTTCTTCTTTCGTTCTTCTTCTTCTTTTTCGTTCTTCTTGTTTTTGTGCTACTTTTTTTTTATGTTTTAATTAGGTGTTTTAGGTTTTAATTAATTGATGCTTTGTTTTTTCTTTATTTTTGTTTTTGGTGAATTAATTTGAGTTTTGTGGATTATTTTATGTAAATTGTTTAATTTGTAAAGATGTTCATCCTTATTTGTTTGTGTGAAGTCATACATATAATTAGTTCATCATTGGCTTTAGTTAATTCATCCATGGCTTTAATTGGTTCGTCCTTGGCTTTAATAAGTTCATCCTTCAGTTTAATTTATTTGTGTACTAATATACATATAATTTGAAATTTTCTTCTTTTTTTTTTTTATGTGAAGATGTAGGTATTAAGAATCTATCTAGTGATCAAAATTAGTTTATAATAAGACTCTATTTGTTACGCTCTGCCTTGCACACCTCTTTAACCTTGCCGTGAGGAACAAAACGCGACTTAGAAACTTTTGAACCTTAAACAATTAATGCAAACTTAATAGTAACAGTAGAACCACGACAACTTTAGTAGCGCAACCACAATTCTTATTAAATTAAGCCGAAGAGTTCTACAACAGTACAAGTTACAAATTCTTAATATAAAAGTTTAACAAAGAAATGTCTTCACAACCTTCAACCTTCATATCCTAGCTTACTTGCCTTTTTTAACCCAATCAAATGCCTTACAACCTGGGAAGGGAAAACTTAAATTGTAAGTCGATAACTTAGTGAGTGATCGTTTTTTAAATCCTTTTTGGGAATACAATTCAATCCATAAATCATTTTCTCTTTCCATAAACCCTTTAAACAATAACATAAACAATATCATCAATACTTAGACTTAATCAAACCTTTCAGAAAACAATAACTTAAATCCTGGTTTTTCCTACTTGAATCTCAAGCATCTACTCCTGGGAGGAGGTAGAGGCTACTTAATACCCACTCTAAATTTGAGAGATATCACCAATCTCTATTCCTGCGATGCAGGCGTCCCTAGCTCAATTTTGAAGATAAATGTCCTTACCTCTCATCGGCACCCTTTATCCTACTTTATTAGGGCTATTTTGAGATGTCTTGGTTCCGATAAAAAATTTATAAAATCATATGCTCCAAATCCTTTAAGAATCATTTTCATAAAGTAAACCTTAAATCACAATAATACCTTAATAAACTCATTTTCCTGGTAAACCTTAAACATTTCTTACACAAATACTTTGATGAAATCTCATGCTTGAAAACATTCGACTTAAACCATACATAAAACAATAGCTTAACATAAGATTTAGAAAGAGAACTTTTAAAATATTTATTTTATAAAAAAAATCACTCATAAACTTGAAGTTTCCTCCTTTAGCTTGAACTTTTCATTTCTCCAATAGCCTTAAAATCTCAAGTAAACTTTTCTGAGAATTTCTAAGAGATATGAAGACTTACACCTCTGACTTTCCCTTTAACCCTCTGCACGACCAATTTGTGACACTTAATTTCATAATTCCTATTCTTCTTTGACCTTTTAATTCTAAGCTTACACCTCTTACTTGCTAAAATTTAAGTTTTTGCATGTCACAAACTCATCGATCACTTTACTTTTTAATAATCTCTGCCAGAATTGGCCCAAGATCCCATTTAAACCCTTTTTTGTCCCCAGTTTTGATCAGCAAGCCCCAAGTTTGCCATGAGATCCTTCAAATTTTCTCTTTTACAAATGATCTCAGCCAGACTCGTCCCCGAGATGGCCTAAGATCTTCTTAGTCTTACTTTTCTTCTTTCAATCTCTACCGAACTCAACTTGAGATTGCCCAAGAACTCCCTACAAATTCTCTCTTTTCTTCAAATCTCGATCCACCAAGCATCGAGATTTCTCAGGGATTAAACTTTTGCCTTCAAGTTTGCCCAAAATTCCACTTGACTGCTTGAAATCCTTTACCTAAAACCCTTCCATCATTCATCTCGGTCTACCACAGCCCATAGATCAACCTTTTGTCCTAACACGGGTCTCACACTATCACTTTCTATCACTGATAGATAGTTACATGACTCTATCACTTTCTATCAATTATGTATTGTGTGAAAATGTGTGAGTTAAAAGTAGTTTACAATAGGACTCTACCACTCATTTAAAATTAGTTTGCAATAAACTTTATCATTGATAGACAATGATAGAACTCTATCACTTTCTATTAGTTGTTTATTGTATGAAATTGTAGTGAGTTAAAATGATAGATATTTATCATTGATATAGATGTATTCATATCTTTTCAATTAGCTTCTTATACAATGTTTTTTTTCTACTTTTTGTTTTTTACAGTAATTTGATATCATGGTTAATATTCTCATAGTAGGTTTTTATGGTGGACAATGGAAACAGTGCAATTCTTATAAGAATCATAGTGTCACACCCCATTTCGAAACACCTCATCACTAGGCTCGAGATGTGGCATGAAGCCAACCAACATCGTTCTTCTTTTTACGACACCTGTCAATCCTACTTAACATGTAGCTCTTGTCTAAATCCTTTATGACTTCAAACATAATGTGGAAGAAAAATATCTATACTTGAAAACAATGAATTAAAATCTTTGCAAAACATCTCCAAGTTTACCCGACCAATGGACAACCTATTCAACAATCTTAATAGACAAAAATGAAATTTAGAGTTCCAACCAGACAACATTGTTACAAAACTCAACAAATTCAAACCCTTAAACTAGTCTATTACAAACAACGACAACTAAGTCTTCTATTAGCTTAATTATAATTTATCATGCATGCATGGGATGAGTCGTACAAAAAACTAGTCAAACTTCTAGCAGAGTAGGCGAAGCTTTAACAAGCGTTAAAACCATTATTTCTACCTGCAAAAGAATTAAACATTGAAAGGATGAGTTATAAAGCCCAATGAGTGACATCTTTTAAAACAAAGCATGATAATGAAAACTTTGAGCAAAATATACATAAACTTAACAAAGCAATTTTCTTTTCAAACTTAGCTTTCAACTTTCTCTTTTCTTTCTTTCCTGCTATACCTTAAACTCTTTGTAATATCTATGGGACGAAACTCTAGGCATGGAGCCCTATCCCTCAATACAGGACATGTGAGATGAAACACTAGACACTAGTAGCATCCTATCTTGCTATACTTATTATGATATGGAAAATCTAGGTGTCCGTAGAGACTCTCATCTCTTACCAAGTCCATGTGATGGAAACTTTAGGCATCTACTAGATACCCTCATTAGACGACCTTGTGCAAAGGATAATCTCTCCCATAGGGTTGCTATCTGATCAAGACATCTCGACATAAACTTAAACATATTAAAAAATCTCATGCTAAAACTTTAACTTACTTAAGTTAGCATGCTTATGAAAAATTCTTGCATTATGCAGTCTCAAATCTAACTTTGTTTTAAATAATCTATTTGCTCAAACACTTGCACAAACATAGCATTCAAACACATTCTCATAAATCTCATGTTTTTAAGAAACATTTTTCAATTTGAATGCTTTAGAAACTTAACTTAATCATGCTTTCTCATAACTCTTTCCTAAACTTGAAACTCATGCTTTGTAAATAATTTCATAAAACTAGAATATTCATATGTTTAAACTCAAAGCATGCTTTAAAACATAAATTTTAAATCAAACTTAAAAATTCATTTTAGTCACTCACAACTTTTGGCTAGATTCTTGGTTTATATATTTTTCCTATTTTCTCTGACCCTGAAAACCACAAAAGAAAAATAGGTTCAATATAGAGTTTTCCAAAATAAGATTTCTATTTAAAGAAAGAAACGATTTTGTTTGTTTATTATATTTATGAAAATTAACATTTTAAATTTTGGCTTTTATTTTTTAAGATATTGATAAAAAATAGTATTTTAAACTTTTTTATGTCAACAAAATGTCTGTTTTTTCATTTTATTTCAACAAAATGAAGTCTCAACGTGTGTGCCGCCGCAGCCGAGAGGCCATAGAATTTATGCGAGAAATCTCCCTAAGTATTACATCCAAAGCATCTCTATTATCCAAAATTGATTTATGAGAAACACCCGAAAGCTCGATCGTTTCCAGCGTTTGATTCTTCTCCTCTGCCCATAATTTCTCAAGCGCCCGCAAGCTCACCATATTCGCCGTCCCATCTCCATCCCCATAGCCCATTTCCGGCTGTTCATCGAACCCCTTTTCGCCGTACGACAGAGTCTCCGGCGTCTTCACACCCCCTCCAATTACACAAGTTAAATCCACCCCAGGTGCTTCAAAATGTTCGATGAGTGGCAAAATGCGAGATTCGTAGGGATAAACACCTTCCTCAAATCCAATATCCTTCAGAAAACGAGGTATTTCCTCCACTGTGTAGTTAGAATATTGAGTCATTACTATAGGCTTATTGTGTTTGTAGATTGTGGGGTTGGGCAATAGCCATAGATTGCTTTCAGAACTCCGTTGCTCTGATCTAACACGCAATGGATTGACTAGTGGGACGCCGAGTGTGTTCCCTGATGCGAATGTGCGCATCCCTTCCACTGATCCACCCCATGGTGTAGACAAGGTCACAAGGTGTTTGATGAAGTGCCTACGCCAAGAGGGTGTGTTTCGATTGAGAAATTGGAGGGCGAAGAGTCCCCCTAAGCTATGAGTCACGAGTATTACTGATTTCCCCCCATTTGAATTGCTTGCTTTCTCCACCAATTCTTTTAGATCCTTGAGGAACTTGGAACCCACTTCACAGGGATGACCTTCTGGAGCCAAACCATATCGAAAATCATAGGGTGCTCCGAATAGGGTCTTGTCTCTAACGTACCCAATTGCTTCTAAAGAATTCACCAGCCCGGCCATATATGTTGTGGTCTTCCTGCCAATAGAAAAAGGCAACCAACCACAAGCAATATTAGAAGCTATGAAGCGCGTACATTTCATGTGAAATAGAGAATAAATATGAAATACGTATTAGATACTGATATTCTGAGATACTTATTAAATATATTCAGTACACGACTCAGGGTATCTATTTTTCTTTTTATAGATATTGGTTATGGCATCACCTTCTATAACTAACCTGTGTAAAAAGTCCACTGCCCCAACCCAAGCTAAAAGTAAAAAATTGAAAACCAATCATGTAATCTTCGTGCCCTAGTCCCCACAAAGATGTGCAAAAAATAACCCACTTGATTAACTTCAAGGAAGAAGTTTTTCCTTTAGGTTCGTACTACTCCCTCTAATCTTCTTCTTCTCTATTGATTTGATTCCAGGGTATCAGCAACCTTTTCTATTGTATTATTGCTGCCTTTTGTATTGTATTTCAGCGTTTATATTATATTTAGTATTATTATCTTTAACTTGACATTTTATGTTTTCGAGTGGATTGCATTTAGTATTTTAAGTTAAATTTACATATTTCCTAGATTTTTTTCTTTAAAAGTATCTTCAAAGAATCCGTATCCTAGTCTTTTAGGTATTGACGTATCATCGTAGCCTAATACATATCTCTGTGTTTGACTTTGTGCTACATAGATTTCTAGAAAGCTTACTTGAGATTGGGATCGAGGTAGAGAAGAGACTGGACTGATCCAAACTGATTGACTCTAGTTTGAACACCAATTTCATTTCTGTAATCATCCGAATCTTTGTCATAATGAAGTGTCATTCGGTGAGCAAAGCAATCTGTGTATGGAGCCAACAGAACAGTAGGGCTGAACCAAAGCCTGAACCAACCTTGTGAGTCCTTCACGATTGGATTCCAACGGCTGCAAAATAAGGTGGAGGATTTGTAGTCTTTGGTGAGGCGAGCTTCCAATTGGTTCCCACCAGCTCCGGGGATGAGGATGAGAGGGTGGAGGGAGTTGCTTGATTCACACATGTACGACTGATGCACCAAAGCCATTGAAACTATAGCGATGATTTTCAGTTCACCCTTCATCTTCATCTTCTTTCCATGTCTGAAAATTGTTCTCATCTCCATCATGATTATTATCCCACTTTTTTTCATGGCTTTCATCAACTCAATGACGTACCCCACTTCTCCATTTTGTGGTGCACAATAGTTTGTTTTCTCCAAAAAGTTCAACAACAATAATCCCAATCATTGTGGGCCTTTGGGCCAAAATATATTGGGCTTTCTAGTTTCTACCCGTAACTAGTATAACTATGAGATGGATGGATATACAGTAATTGGATTAAAATATTAGTATATATATATAGCAACTTTTCAAAAAAATTATAAATATAAAATTTCTTTAGGATAGAAATTAATTAGTGATAAATTATGTTGCAAATATTGGTCTCTTATCGATTTTGTCATTGACGATTTTTTTTAAATGTTATATACTTAATTGCTATTCTTAGAATTGCTGCCTCCTATAATTGTATGTATAATTACAACATTCTAAACATTCTTATTTTAGCTTAGTACACTAAGAGTCTAACTCAATTTACCGTCTCAGCCTTCATCAGATGATTAGTCTTTTTTTTTTAAAAAAAATATATAGTAATATTAATATCAAAACAAGGATGTAAGAGAAGTTTCTTACGTATTAGTATGAAATTTTGTAGCGGGTTGACAAATTGAATATTTAAATAAAATATATAAACAAATTGATATAAGAATCTTTCATTCATAAAATATACACCGTATTATTCAATATATACTATAATTACGTGAAATATATGAAAAATAATGCAAAACGAAAGAAAGAATGAATGGAGAGAGAGATTGGAAGCTGAAAGTCAGAGATCGGGAGGGAAGAATTTTTGAACAAAATCACAAAAAGAAAAATAATTATGGGACAATTTTTATTATAATATTATCATAATAGAATTAATCACTTAACATATTTACATAAGATATCTAATAAATGCAAAATTTAATTATGGTCCACTTTCCTTTTTTTCGTTTTCTATTTTTTAATATATTATTAATAATAAAATTGGGTAAATTGGTCATTTTGGATCCTATATTTGTGTAAAATATTAGTCAATTTAGAACCCTTCTAAAAAATTTGAAAATTTTAGGTCAATTTTATGGTATACCATTTTAGGTCATCTTAGTTAAAAACCCTTTGTTCTGAACTTTTCAAAATGATTTTCTTTTCCATACCTACACAAACTGAGAAAGTTTATAAGAAAAATATGAAATTTGTTACCTTGTAAATGAAAGCAATAGTGGCAAGAAGTTTTAAATGAGAAAACAACCTCTAATTGACCGACACAAATTATATAGGTTAATTTTCATATATATAACGAAATACCAAAATATTTACAATTTGTGTAACAAAATAAAAGAGGCTCTGTAGTCGACCATTTTTTTTTAATATTTTAAGTTTATCCTTCCTTTCCATCTTCTTTCTTCCCTTCTTTTGCAATTTTTCTTTTACATTTTTTTGAAATCATGATTTTTGTTTTCAATCAATCGTAAAACTTATATTTTTAGAGTGTTATTTGGTTCAAGGTCGTGTACCAAATATAAAAAATCTTGGATATTGGAACGGTCGTTTACATTTGGGTAGCTAAATTCAAACGGTCATGTAGTTAAATGTAAATGACTCTGTAGCCAAATCTAAACGATTGTGTACCAAAAATCTTGAAAAAAAAAAAGTTATTTAGATTGGGGACGATCGTGTAAAAAGAATCTTGAAAAAAAATCATCATTTACCAAATATATTACGTGCGCGAGTGACCAATTAATCGTGTGTTGACTGTGACATTTTTTATACTTTCCATTGTGGGTCTGTGGGCTTTTTTTGTTTTCGAAATTGTTCTATATAATGTAAATATTTTGCTGGTTTGTTATATATTTTTTTAAAATCTCTATTATATATTTGAATTTTCTAGAAATAAACTACCATTTATTTGATAAGTACATGAGCAAGACAATATGTACAATATATTGTCTTATATACTAAATAATATATACGATATATTTACATTTTTCTAATATATTTGTAAACTCATTAAAAGATAAACAATTTTCCTATATTCAAGATTTGATTCAAATCATCTGAATCAAAATTCAACATTTTCAATGATTTAGACATGTTTTCATACTTCATTTTTACTTCTTTCGCTTATTGTTTCAACGAAGATACAATACCTAATAGTCGTTGATTTTCATCAAGCAATTTTTGTATTCTCTCTTTCTGAGCAGCACGAGCTAATGAATCTTCCTCACATTGATGTTGTAACTGATCATAGGACAATGTATTCTTTTTTATGTGAAATCGAGTCTTCAACACAAGATATAAAATCATCTCTAGATAGAATACTGACAAAAGCTTTAGAATATTCTCCTTCCTTATCACTATCATCAGACTCTTCAGCAGATAGAGTAGCACCAAAACTTTTCTTCTGTCTCCTCAGATAGGTAGGACATTAAGCCTGATAATGGTCATACCCTTCACATTCCCTACATTTGAAAAATCTGATATCTTTGTCACTTAACTTGTAACACTCTTTCCTTTTATAGCTGTTATGATCTCTCTACTATTAGAGCCATAATTATTTGTGTTCCTGAATTTCTTAACAACTCTAGAAAATTGTTTGGTTAACATGGCAATTGACTCATTTATGTTATTGTTCAAGAATTTACTTTTATCAAGATTTACCTCCTCATGAAAAGATTGAAAAGCAATATTTCATTTACCATTTATAGTATATAATAGTAGGTGATTCCCAATCGGAAATGACAACTTTCCAGGTTTTACTTCCCTGATTGACGCCATTGAAGACTCAATGAACCAACGTCAACCTGCTCCGATACCATTGAAAATAAGTGAGATAATCAATAATATCCTTTAGCTATGCCTAAAGTAATTAACTGTGAGAATAACTAAAGAAACAGAAAGAACAAATAACACAGAAGGTTTTGTTAACTCAGTTCGACGAATACCACCTACGTCTGAGGAGCTTCTTAACTTAGATAAGAAATATTATTAAGATTCAAATGAGCAAGTAACAACACTCTTAAGTTATAGCAAAAAACTTAGTAAAAAACATGTTCAATTGAATTTGTGTTTGAATCTACTTGAAGATAAACTCAGGCTCCCCCTGAATTCATTGACCGCAATTCAACTATTTCAGTCTTCTTTCATATTTCTTATCAACTGGTACACAGTAAGATCACCGGTAGATTTTTAGTAATTTTTCATCACAACGAAGGTAATTGATGTACCCTTCGAAACCTTTTTCTTGAAAGAATACTTTCGAATTGAATGTCCAATAAAGTGCCTACCAAACCAGGCGTGAAGCTTCAATATTAAACACTTTATCAAATCTTCAAGGTCTTCTTATTTGAAAGAAGATTTCAATTAAAGAGGAAAATCTTTTTAGCTTTAAACATACATAACTTTGTATTTGTATCATTTTTTTTAGATAACCAATGTTCATTAAATAATAAAAAGAATTCTTATTAAGTTTTTTTTGACAAAAAAAAAAAAAACCAACACAACTTGTAAGTATAACATATTCCATTAAGAGTATATAAGCTACCGAGAAGAAAGAGGATATCAATGGAACCATGACCAAGGGACCTTAAATTTAAGAACGTTGTATGTAAGTAGTTGGATGAGTGTTAATACATCTTTTAAGTTTAACACAAACAAGAGAAACAAAGTTGAAACTTGAGTACAATTTCAAGGACAAGCGATGTGAGGGAAAGGGAAGAAAATGTGTGCATTAGAAATTGTCATTTAGACTTTGTTGATGAGATTTTGATATTCAATATCCGAGAGCGGCTAGTCCCGATTCCATTTCCTCTAAAAACTTCGTTCCACTCCTAGGGATAGTGAGAATGAATTCTGATTTGGGACGGTTGGACTTGACCATTTATTGTGAAGCTTTAATTTGAGCTCAATTTTGATTGCTCGGAAAATTGACAAAATAATCTAATGGTAAGGGGAATTTCGAAAGTTCATGACATTTTTTAAACAAAAAGGATTAATGGTTTTCATCCAAAAACTAACATAATTAGGGCATCTTTTATTTTATTTTTTTTAAAAAAGTTTGAATATTGCCTAAAATAGTTATATTTTGTACCTGAATACTTCAACATGCATTGCCTTACCTTTGTTCTAAAATATATATATATATATATATACACTATCATGATAAAATTTGAGAGAGTTTGAGCCCTTCTTATCTTAATTGAATCTTTCCTCAACCTTTAAAGTGGAAGAAGGTCATGCCAATTACATAAGTTGTGCTCACTTTGGAAATTAAATTCGTCTTAGATGCACACCCTTTGCATATTATTGTTGCTCATGATTTCAATACAAAGTTCTAAAATATTACAAATCAAAGATTGAAGGAGGTAGTTCTTTACTACTATTTAAAAAGAAAAAAGCAATTCATTGTTCATATGGGTTATGTAGTACCAAAAAGAACATCTACAACGTGGAGAGAGTGTAGTTATACTAAGTCAAAATTTACTCCTAATGTTTCTCCATGAGAACACTAACATATATTTTCTATACGTGCAAGCTAAGTCAGACTAAAAAATCAATCCTAAATTTCACAACCGTGATCATTGATAAGATGCATAAAAATATACTTGTTGGAAGGCAGATTATAAGTACAAAAGCAGAAAATTCATCATAATTGTCTAATCTCTTTGATCGTGCGCATCATTATCTTCCTCAGAATTACCATCTTTCTCAGAATCATTATCTTCTTCAGTATTATAATATTCCTCATAATCATTATCTTCCTCAGAATCGTTATCTTCCTCAGTATATCCTTAGTATCATTATCCTCCTCAGCATCATTGTCTTTCTCAGTATCATTAGCTTCCTCAGCCTTTTCGCCATTAGCATTATCTTCCTCAGCATCAGACTTATATGTCTTCACAATCACATAATCGTCTGTCACATTAAAAGTCTCAGGCTCTGTTGGCCTTATGCCAGCCACATATCTCACAGCATTCTGACTTAAATCACATGGATCGAACCCGCGGCAGATCCTGAAATGTTGTTAATGAGGGGCTTTATAATTTTATAAAAATAATATAAGAAGAATGTAAAGTAGGGTTTGAATCTAGGTTTATAGACGGGGACTGGAGACAGTTTTACCCTAGGTTAAATGGTGCTTTTGGTATTATATCAGTTATATATATATATTTATATAAAGAGAAAGCTAAGTTCGCGGGTGAATCAAATCCAGCCATTTGACTTGAGACATTTCAACTATAAAATGGATCAAAAGACTAAAAATCATACTAATCTCCTAGTTCTTTCGACATCTCGATCTCTTCCGATTCCAAATCTTGATAAAATCGTTGTTAATTAATATAGACCTATTTGGATTAACTTTCTAATTAACTATGTACTAACCTTGGAGGTCTAGAATGATTAGCCGCAGTTGCTTCGTGGTCCTCATCATTTGAAACCTTACCAGCTTGCTTATACCACTTCGCCAACTGTGCACACAAGAGAAGAGATGATAAACAATAAGATTAAAAAACATTTCATAACATCTCTTTTTTTCTAAAACCATAACGACTTACATTTAAAGAACGAGCAGTGAAAATAAAAGTTAAAAATGATTACCAGTTTATGCGCTAACTTCTCGGCCATATTCAGAATAACAATTCTAGGACGAGGAGACTCAGATTCTTCCGGGGGATCCACTGGATCAGATTCTTGCGATGGATCGAATTCTTGCAGTAGTTTGGCCAGGGCATGGGCTTGAAATTCTTGCGGTGGATCCAGTGGATCAAATTCTTGGGGCTGGAGTTGTCTCACCGGGGCTTGGGGTTGAGAATCTTGCGGCTGTGGCAGGGGCAACGGAGCCATGTTGTGACGAGAGGGAGAAGGGAAGGGGGAGTGAGTTGAGATTTGAAATAAATGAGAGGGGCAACTGACTTCCTTGACAAGCTATTCTACTTTAAAATCTATTTATTGAATTATATGAGATGTTTAAAAGATGATGTGATATAAAATTATAAAAGAGATTAAATGCAAAATTAAATATTTGAAATCCACGCAAGCAAATAACGTGAACTAAAACTTTTCAAATACCAAACGTGGTCTCCATTTTTGTGGGATTGGCAATTTTGTATATACAATCGTAATATACTTAACATCTATAATCTTATTCACACTTCTCTCAAGAGATATCCCAACTTGGTGTTCGCGTTCCCATCGATATCAACTTATTCATTCCGCCTAATATAAGTTTGAAAAGAAAAGTAAGATGGTCTAAAATATTTATATAATTATATCACACCAATTTCTATTAATAACTAATGAAAGAAACTGATAAGGTAACTTGATGATGAATTTTTTTTTGGAAATATTATTGTTACAAAATACTCATCATCTAATCAAGATATTGGAAAGGATAGAATATAATTAGTAAATAAGTTGTGTCCTACCATTCTAGGTGAGAAGATTAGGAGACTTACTAGAATCTCCATGCATATGTCGCTATCCTAGGCGAGATGAGATGTAATAATGATATCATCATCGACTTTTAATGCAAAATCTTTATGAGTGTCTCATGTTATGAAAGTGAACGTTTTAATTCTGTTTTATATTTAATGCTCAACGTTCTCCTCCCTTAATTACAAACGTTTCCACAATTAAACTTCTCTATTTAATTACCAACACGTCTCTTTCTCTCTTCTACTATATCAACCCTTTTCCTTCTTCATTTTGATAGATGAGAAAAATAAGAAAAACATTCTTTCAAACTATTTCTTTGTGAGTTTTTCGAGCAATCAAGTGTCCATATGAGTGTTGGTATTCCAAATTTCAATATACATTTTACGCATACAATTTCATTCATAAACTTCAAACAGTTTCAATACATTTAAACATAAACTTTAACAATTTCAATCCTAAACCTATAACAAATTTTCATGTACATTTTATACATACAATTTAATTCCTTAAAATTCAAACAATTTCAATACTTTTTAAACATACATTTTAAAATTTTTAACTCTATCCATGCAAACAAATTCAATATACATTTAAACCATACATTTATTTAACTTAAAAACAAAAAAAAGCAAAAAAAAGCAAAAAATAAAAAACAAAAAATCCACAGATGAGGCTCCCGACTTGAGTTTTTGTTTGAGTTTGACGAGCTTTACCTTCTTCTCTTCAGAGGTCTCCATGTATTCAAAAAAGTTCTCCACGTTCTTGATCCAATCAAGGAATTCTTCGACATCTAATTTTCCACTGAATGAGGGAAAATCCACATATATTTTAAATTCTGGGTGGTAATCGCTTCGTGTTGGACCTTCTGTAAACCTCGAATCTTAGAGAAGCTTAAGTCTTTTTGGAAGAACTTGGAAGAATAAGTGTTGTTTAGAGTTAAGATTAAAAAGTGGCACAAGTATGTCATGATTATTGGAAAATAGGAAATTTGGATAAGTGTCAAGGAATTGAAGTTAAATGATCATTTAAAGAAGTTAAGCAGTCATAGAAGGTTGAATCTCGGGGAAGAAGTGTTAAATCTCGATCTTGCTTGGCCAAAAGGAAAGACGAAATGTTTTTTAGTGTAAGGATCTCGGGTAATCATGTGGAATCTTGGGCAAGAGTAAAGGCAGAAGAGTAATCTCGGGGCAAGCTCAGTGCTGGTTTGGTTGAGATTAGAAGAAGAGAGGAAATTTGAAGAATCTCGAGCGATCTCAAGGTCAAGTTCGACCAAGATTGGACGTAGAAAAGCAAGTCTAAGGAGATCTCGAACAATCTTGGACACGAGTTCGCACGAGATTGAAGGTAAAAAGAGGAAATTGGAATAATCTTGGGGTTATCTCGGGGTTGTGCCGACCGAGACTGAAACAAAAAAGGATTTATTTGAAATCTTGGGCAGAACTCGGGATGTATTTGGATCGAGAATTCTGGTGTCTTAAGCATATTTCATGTATTTTGCAGCCAAGCAGAAGGTGGATTAGAAAGTAGGAGGTGGACTAGGGAAATTAAAAGTTATATTTCGGCCGACGAGAGGTGTCAAAAGGGGTTAAACATGTTAATTAGTGAATTTTAAAAGAGTGACATTTCCATTTCACTCGGGCTAATCAGTTCAAACAAATTGGAAAAGCTTTATTAAAGAGTTTAGTTTATATAGAGAGGTTGCCAGACGAAGAAAAGTTAAAGAGGTCAGAGTTTGAGCTTGAGGAAGAAGAGAAGGTTAAATTTCGAAGGTGGTTGAGCTGTTTTGGGTGATTTTTGGATTTGTAAATAAAATTTTGGTATTTTCTTGTTTAAAAGGGGATTAAATGGATTTGTAGGCAAGTCTACAAGCTGAGAGTCAGCTACTATCTGTGAGTGACAAAAATGATTTTAAGTTGAATTTTTATTAAATGTTTAAAGCATGATTTGATGTTTTCTTGTTTGAGTATACTAATTGACAAACCAATTTCTATGAAATTTCTATACATGTTTTATAAATTGTTTTTAAATTATGCTGTGAAATAAGCATTGAGCTTTATTGATTTTCTAAGCATGTTTTATTAACCGCCATTAAAAGTATGATTTGAGCTTTATTAATGTTGCTAAGATTTACAAGTAAACTAGACTATTTTGAATATGTTTGAGCTAGTGATCAATGATTTACAACTATGTTTTAAGTTTCTTGAAATAGAGTTTTTTACTGTTTTAAAAAGATATTTGCAAAAGCCTAAGTTTGAAATGAAAGGTTTTAAGCAAGAAAATCATGTGGTTCTATATATCGAGATCTTGACGATTAATGTGCATAGTCAGGAGTATCGGACTTCATTGACCACTAGTTAACTACCACCAAGTTTAGGCAGGATAATTTGAATAGAGCTCTACTATCTTGACTGAGATTATTAGAACAAGCAAGGTAGGTTAAGCTAGTTACTATCATGATCAAGTTTTCAGGGTATAAAATTAACAGAGATAAGTAAGTAAAAATTTATTTTAGAAAGCATAAGAGCTATTGAAATATAGAAAGAATTATATAAAAGCAACAAGAGTTATCGAGAAAGAGGTTTTAAGAATTCTACGCTTCATGTTATGTTTCATGAATTATTTATTCAAATGACCAAGTCTAAAGTTAATTTATTTTAAAAGTATGTTTTATAAAAACGATCACTCATTGGGCTAGTTAGTTCACACTCTCCAAATGTTTTCCACACTTTTCAGGAAGAGATTATGATCCGAAAGCCAGACCGTTGTCTCTAGTTTACTAACCTAGTTTGTTTTTAGGTTTTGTTACTTTTGGTTAGTACCTTTAGTTAAGATCATGTCATGTTCATAAGTTTAAGGTTAGATCAATCAAGTTGTTAGTTTTCGTTGGGTTTAAAGTGTTGTCTGTAATTAATGGCATTTAGCCTTAACTTGTTCTCAGAATTTATGTCACGGAGTTTGTTAAATCTATAGATATTATGTTTGTTTGCTACTTAAATTTTAATTTGTTTAAGTTGTTTAGCATTCTTAAAGATTCAGTAGTCAGGGTTAGCTGGTGTCGTTCAGAAGGAAAGCGATATTAATTAACTTCACACCATCTCTCGGGTCGAGACTAGGTGATCTAGGAGGGGGTGTGACAGTTTGTGTGATGAAACAAAGGATTTCAACCCTCTTTGTAATGGAACAAATTTCGGCCCTCTTTGTTTTTTTGTCTTCACTTATGGTTTTCTGGTGGCGGTCAATTCTCTCTTCTTTCGATGATGCATCAGTATCTGGTTGTATTTCAATGGGTCTTTTGCTTATAGGGGTGTATTCGGTGTTGCGATCTGCGTGTGCGGTGATTAGATTTGTCTTTTTAATAATCCTATCGCAAACCTCTCTTCACATAATCAATGGATTCCATGGTGTGTCATTGAGGTTCTATGTATGTGACTACGCTAAGGACGAGCATGGTCATTGCATACGATATGCTCACTATATCTCTAGGTTTAAGTCATAATCGTGCAATAAAAGGTACACTATCCTTTCCTCGCGTAACTACTAAATCTGCGATGAGCACAAGTTTTTCCCTCGTTTGGCCAAGTGTAAGCGAAGTGAGAGATTTCTTGGGTAAACCAGGATCGAACATAGGAAATTTCTATCAAACTTAGCTATAAAGTCTACTTCTTATTCAGGCGGTATACAATATCTATACAGTATGAAGAACGTATGTAATAATTCCATTATTTATACTAGAGATTCTATAGAAGGGTATGGGATGGTGTGAATATGGAGAGTGAACTAACTTGTATTAAAGAAACATGAAGGAAGGTCTCAACATTGTAGGCGATTAAACCAAGCAGTGGTTCTTGATGCGATAGAGATTACATAACCATCTTTTAATTAAGGGGAGCAACCTCTCGGTGCCTAAACGCTACACTTGCTCACCCTTTGGATACAAATGATAAGGATAGACTATACGATAGCTATCTAGGTTTTCTTATTTATAAGAATCATATTGCCTCTCTATTTAATGCAAGTAACCTCATAGTGCCAAAACACCACACATGTACTCCTTTCGGGACACAAATGATGGAGGACAAACCCTAGAAGTGAGCTTGTCACCAAGCCCTTTTCTATGCATGCTTAATGTGTTTTTCGTTACTTATTCTCTCGAGTAGTTGGCGAACAACACCTGATTCTTTCTCTCAAAGAGAACCAGGCAGTGGGATGAAGCTCAGGTTAAACATGGTGAACCTTATAAGTGAAGATCCCTTATCAAGCACTTATCACACACTTAAACTACTTATATAACATGTCAACATGATGAATAGTAAAGAAATGACAGAAAGATAGTGAATAAAGATGCAATGTATTGATTGATGTAGGCCTCTCGTCCATGGAAATATAAAAGTCAACACATTACATTAAAAGTACAAAAATGAAAAGTAAATGGAGTCAAGTCGCATGATACATAAAAATGTTTCCTTGGCTCTTTTACAAGTTAGGGGAGATGGTTGGTGGTTTCTCTCTTTAATCTCTCTCTAAGCTCTCACTCAGAAGTTGACTGGAGAAGAGGAGAAGAAGGAAAGAACTCCTTCAGAAGGGGGAAAGGATTATTCCTTTCCATCAGCTCTCATGGAGACAGACCTCTCGAAGCTCTCATGCTTTTTGTCCATTCATACCTCATTTTTCTTGGTAGAGATGGAGGCTTTATATAGACAACTTTGGGCGAGAAGCTTTTATTCTTCTGCACATATCATCGTTGAATGCAGCCTTGTCAAGTCACATCAACTCCAACTACCATTCTTGTCTTCTAGTATTTTTTTAATAATTACATATATACTACTCCATAATACATATATATTATGTGATTTGTTACATATATACTATCTCATTACGTAATATTGCTTACATATATATACCACTTCCTATATACAATAAGACATATATAGTGACATACAGTAACCAAAAATATTTTCACTTCAGTCACGTTCTTTGTTTTTTTTGTTTATCATATAGTAATATTATGTTTTCAGTTATATAAACATTTATATCTTAAGTATGTTGTAAACTACATATTCTTTAATAATTAGTATTTAAAATATATATTTATAGATATAGTAAATACTACTAAAACAGTAGAATACACATTCTTAATGTATCTGCAATGAGAATATCATACATACATATTCTCACTTCATATAATTATATACCTTCTATTTGTCATATATTTTTTAAATGAATAATATATACTATAATATACCCGTAAAATATAATATGTCTGTTCTTTGATTTAGTATATATATACCCCATCTTATTTACAACACAAATATTTAGTAACATATAGTTCTAATATTTTTTGGTAGGATGACCAAAAAAACATATTGTTTGTTCTTTTTCGACTAGTATGTTCTTTGATTTATGCTTTTCGGTCATGTTTTTTAATTTTTTGATTGTTTATCATATCTTTCGGTCATGTTCTTAATATTTTATTTAATTACGGCATGTTCGGTCATCTTATTCATATTTTTGTCTACTAAAGTTTCCGTCAACAATGTATACATTTATATATCACTGTTTAATCTATTTCTATTATGTGATTTATCAGATATATACATTTTATTCATATTTATGTTCTGTGATTTGTTACATATATATTACTATATATATTCAATAATACATAATTTATAGTTGAATTTCATTATATATCACTGCTTACACAGATGATGTCATCAATACATACACATATACAATAACACGTATTTAATGACACATATAGTTCAGTTTTTTTTCCTTCATGTTTCATATAATTTTCTTTATTTTTTCTCTATTCGATTAATATTTTTTTTAATTTCTTATATATATACTACTGCATATATTTAATAATACAGAAATTGAAGTTGGCATCCTCCCACTGAATGTAAAACATTCAGTTGGTCGACCAAAGAATATTAGAATTCCTTCTAAAATTGAATTTTAAATGTGGCCGTTGTGGACGTGTTGACCATAACCGAAAGAGATGCAAGCTAACTAGTTTTTCCTTCTTATTATTAGACTTTTAGTATATTGATTTAGACTTTTATTTGAAATATTCATATTCCAGTTTTTAACTTAGTTATTTTATTTCCATATTTTACCATAAATTTCCATTACTATACTAATCAAAGTTTTTCAATTATTATATTTAATATACTAACCTCTATACATAATCACTATTTTTTGAAACATAACTTATTATTTATTACATATAATATGGATATTTGAAATAAAATACATAAACTAGTTTAACAAATTGATAGCATAACATTTCATTCATAAAATATACAATGTACTATTTCATATATACTATTCCTAAACCAATTTAACATTCAACCACTTTTTCATACAATTCCCTAATCTTCAAATCTTTCATCAAAGTTCCTACATCGTAAACATATTTAGAGACATAATTTTCTCACTAATATTCCTGTAAACATAAACTTTCATACATAATTAATATTGTTTCAAACATAACATATTATTTACTACGTAAGATATGAATATTTAAATAAAATACATAAACAAATTGATATAAGAACCTTTCATTCATAAAATATACACCGTATTATTCAATATATACTATAATTATGTGAAATATATGAAAAACAATGCAAAACGAAAGAAAGAATGGACTGAGAGAGAGATTGGAATTTGAGAAAGAGATCGGGAGGAAAGAATTTTTGAAAAAATCACCAAAAGAAAAATAATTATGGGACAATTTTTATTATAATAGTACAATCACTTACCATATTTACATAGAATATCTAATAAATATAAATATTAACCATGGTCCACTTTCCTTTTTCTTTTTTCTATTTTTTAATATATTATTAATAATAAAGATGAGTAAATTGATCATTTGGAACTTATATTTGTGTAAAATATTAGTCAATTTATAACATTTTTAAAAATTTTGGAAAATTTGAGTCATACAAGTATACCATTTTAGGCCATATTAGTTAAAGACCAAAAAATTAAATTAATTCAAGTCCAACCCTAAAAAGTTAGGTCCAAAATCAACCAAGCCCAAGCCTACAAAGATTTTTCATAACACTATAAATAGAAGAGGTCACCCTTCCTTTGGACATTCCAACAGAGATCCAAAAATCAGTAACTTGGAACAAAGATTTTCCAAAACTCTATAAATTGATCATTTCTTTACCATCTAAAAATTGAAGATTGATTCTAAAAAAAGATCAACAAATCTAAAGATCCTCGTAAAATCATCAAGCTCAAAGGTCGATCATCTAAGAAGATTGACAAGTTCAAATATAAAAAGCATAAGAAGATAAAAATTAGTAACTTGAAACATTTATATTACGAATCAATAAAATCAAGTTCATTATCATGAATTAAATTTTCTTTGTCAAAATCTAACGTGAACATGTAAATTATTGAAAAAATGTTTCGAAACAAAATTAGTAATCACAAAAATATATTATGAAGAGTTAAAAATATAGCATCAGATGTCACTCACATATTACATATGAACCCAAACAAACTCTGCAGCCCAAAATACAGACATATATACTATGTTATATAAACACAGTGCCCCAAACAGCTTCGATGAAGGAAAACTCGACCTATAATACAAAATTTTAGTAAGCCTTAGTGTATGGCTTTAAGGAGTTTGTGAAACTTCAATCGATTTAGACCAATATGGAAAGATTTGTGTACTATATAGAACAACTTGATGAGAGCTTGTTCTGTTACAACAAACAAGTTTTAATATTGAACACTGTGAAAAAACTAAAGCATATTACAGTTGAAAGACATTAGACTGAATGCATCATGAATCAAATATACATGATCTCACTTGTGAGGAGTAACCAAAAAAAAAAAAAAAAAACAATAAAAGAACAATCATCATTTTTCACTCATGTTCAGAACTAGATAATTGCCTCTCAAATGATACCAACAAACAACAACTTCCTAATTCTACAGCGAAATGCACAGCTATAAACAAGAGAGAGATTTAAAGGCTCTGAAGTAATTTGAGCGTCTCGCCGATATGCTTTTCAGGTTGAAATTGGTTGTTATATATGAGCTGCACAACCCCATTCTTATCTAGAACATAAGTTTGTCTTCCAGGTAATGTACCAAAAAGATCAGCAGGAACTCCCCATTCTTTTCTCACTTTGTTACCCTCATCACTTAACAATGTGAATGGAAGTCTGTATTTCTTAGCAAAAGCCTACATTCCCAAAAATGTCAACCTACTTGTTAATAATGCCAGTTTTTGAGTCTTAAGAAGTTCATCAGATGAAGTTGAGTTTAAATAAAAATATTCAGCATGCTACAGAAATTTTGGTAGCTTGGGAAAAAGTGCTTCTATAGTTACCTTGTGTGATGATGAATCATCCCCACTTATGCCCACAACCTCAGCTCCTGCTTTCTTGAACTTCTCATAAGAATCTCTGAAAGCACAGGCCTGCAAAAATGTCAATTTCCTGTTAGGGATAATGTCTCCTAATTGTTGGGTCATAACTTCATTGAACTTATGTTTGGGAGTGATTTATAACCTTGCAAGCATTAATACAAAAGCACTTGTAAACATATCGAAGTCTACAACACTTAGTGACTTAGAGCCTGTTTGATTTGATTTTATATAGGGTTAAGAAAGTGTCACTAGGCACTTGAAAATTCAATCTAAAAAGCCCTTGGTGTTTTTGGCCTAAGCACTTGGTGTTTTTATGTCTCAAGACCGAGCTTATTGGCCCAAACAGCCAAATCAACATTCACATGCCGTACACTAGCAATGTGGTTGGACAACGCTGAAACCGTTCAACTTTCTGAGATTTTTGAACATGTGACCCAAATTTTATCGCACTAATCATAAATAATAGGATTCTAAAAACATGAAAACTAGCCTTTTTTGCATGTGTCAATACTATTATCCTTTCACGATCGCCGGTGTCATTCATCACAAATTGATGAGACCTCAAATGCAATTCATATCCAAGAAAAGTCACAGCATCGCAAGAATTTGTATTTTTATAAAAATCATAATGTGCCTTGAAATCGCGTTTGAGGACTCATCAATTCGCAATTCGAGCAAATCCACAACCGCAAATGGGATCTAAGGAGAATTCAGCATTGGCTGGTGTATTGTAACGTTTGCAAAATAGTTTTCATAATTTAGGTCATTCAACCCAAGAACAAATTTGGGTTATCCATACAGAACAAAACTCCAACATTTTCCCAAAGTGTTACTATTTCAAGCAAGAACGAGTCCCAAAATATAGTAGCATCAAATTAGCCAATTTCAATGGAAGTAAACATGAACAACATTTTAGAACATAGAAAAAGTACCTGTTTGGTGCAACCAGGAGTTTCATCAGCAGGATAGAAATAGACAACCACAGGCTTCCCTTTAAATTTAGAAAGACTCACATTCCTTCCATCCTGATCTTTCAAAGTGAAAGGAGGAGGGGCTTGGCCCTTATTCACCTACACATCAACAAAAACAAAACCAAAATGAAATAATAATAATAATAAAAAAAAGAACCAAAATGTAACACTAAAAATCCCAATAAAAGGGGTTGGGGGGAGGATACCTTAGCAGAGATGGTAAATTTGAAGGAAGAAGAGGAAGAAGGAAGAGATGAAGGGAGAATGTGGTGAGAAATTTGAGCTCCATGAAAGTGGGAAGTAGAGGATCTAGAAAGAAAAGGAAGTTTGTTAGAAGATGGGGTTTTGGGAGTCAGAGATGGGAGAAGAGAAATGAGAGAGAGCTTTGGATGAGGAAGAGAAGCCATTTTTGGAGGGTTTCTGAGAAAAATATGCTCTGAAAATCCCTCTTTCTATTCTTTCTTATCTTGCGTAGATATGGTACATGCGTAGACACGCTGGTTTGTTTTTAATATAATTAAATGTGAAAATAGGTGGAAAATCATGAGTGGAGAAGGAGATGGTAATAGATAGATTGGCCTCTCCTCTACCTTTGGATTCAACCATTGTTGGCCTCACCCTCTCTAGAATCTTCACAAAGAATAGGAGCTTGGGAGTGCACTTTTTCAAGTGCTTTTGGGAGACATGTTTATATATATCAAAATTAACTGTGAGCTTGATAAGTGGTACCCATGCTTAAGTTTCACTTTTCTTTTATATTAGTGAGTTCTAAAATATTAATATAGTATTAAATAGATGTTGCTTATGCTTATATGTGTTACTCCCACCGCACTCCATCCATGTGGTCATGTGTCTTTGAGGGTATTTCATCATTATTGCTCAATTAAGCTTACCTCCTACTATCCAAAATCTCTATAAATAGTGCTTTGTAGAGATATGTGCATCCAAGGTTATTAATCGAAAAAGTGTGGAGTGGAGATAATAAACGTATATTGGTGAAATTTCTAAATCTTGAAGAAAGTTGATAATCTTGAAAAAAAAAATATTTTATTTTTCATATTTATTTTATTTATTTAATATTATATTTTTTTAATATTTGTGTTCTTGTCGTTCCTCTTTCTTACAACATTCATTTCCTTCTTTATTTCTCTTTGTTCGTTTTTGCTTCGTTCTTCACTTTTTTTCCTTACTCTTAGTGGAGGTCATGGCAAATAATGAAATAAATGAATACAAATATTTATGTGTGTTTTGAATACATTTTTAAGTGTTTAATTTTAAAAATAAATCATTTTGAAAAAAATTAGAGTGCTTGACAATTACTCAAAATAACTAATGAAGTATATTTTAAACATTTTTATTAAAAAAATTAAATAAAAATGAGTAATTTGAAAAACATGTTTTTCTTAACCTAGTACAAACTAGCGTTTAATCTCATCACGAGAAAATTTAGAAAAAAAATGAAATGAGTAACTAAGACAAGATGTTAACATGTGTGCATAAGAGTCCATACTAATTTTAAACTAACATGTCAAATGTTTTTTTTTAAAAAAAGAAATATTTAATAGCTAATTGAGAATTTAAATTTGAAAATAACTTCAAATAATCATGGTTAAAGTTAGTGCTTCATTTTTTCAAATATGTGTTTGATGGCAATTTCAAAATTTGTATTTTAATTTAAATAATTATTTTTGTGTTTGACACTGAAAAAGTTTGGTCAATTAAATTCTATCACGTCATCACAATAAAAGCAAGTCTATCTCGAAAATTATAAATGCATTGAGTCGAGTAATTAAAATGGTCCAAGCCTAATCCAATTTAAGTCCATGGTGAAATTTTGGGCTAAAAAGAACATTGTGCTCAAGCTCAAGCCCATTGCCCTTTCATTTGGGAGGAAGAATGAAGATTGAAGACTGATTAAGCTCTAAAGTTCTTAAGATCAAAGAGTTCATAAGAACAAAGCTATTAAATTTAATAGATTAAACCTTGATTGAAGACTGAAGCTCTAAAGCTCTTAAGATCCAAAAGTTTATAAGAACAAAGCTTTGAAAATTTAAAGAATATACAGTTTCGAGGATCTAAGAATATAAACCTTTGAAGATCTAAAAATATACAGCTCTTAAAAGCTCAAGAATATAACTCTCCTCAAGTTGCATCTAAGTAGATCAACAAGTTAGAAATTGATCCAAACTAATCATCTAACCTAAAGATCGATCATCCAAAAAAGTTATTTGAAGGTCAATCATCCATGAAGATTATCAAGCCAAAAGGTAGATTGAAGAAATATCATAAAGTTTGAAGACTGATTCTATAATCAACAAATCAACGATCCAAGAAGATCATCAAGCCTAAAGGCCAACCATCTAGGAAGTTGTACTCACTATATCAAAATCAATCACTACAAATACAAAGCTAAAATTCTATGAATTAAATCTCTCTTCAATTGATCTTCTCTATAAATTTCATGTGAACCAATACTATATTTAACATTGTAAATTAGTTATAGTTGCAAAATGAACATAACTCAATTAACATATATAAATAAATTTTGTATAATTATTGTTTTATAATATTATTGAATTTACAATAAATCACACTCGATAGGAAAAAGTTACATACTAAATAGGGACATTTGTTAAAATAGCAAAATAAATTAAAATATCTACAAACTATAGCAAAAATTTTAAATTCTATTGTCTATCACTCACTATCAATAACACTGATAGAAGAATATTACTGGCTATCAAATGTTTGTTATTGATAGAATTTTAAAATATTTTGTAAAATTTGCTAATTTTCTTAATAAATATTTTAACTTTTAAAAGAAAAATGATTGTAAATGACAAAAAAAATTGCTGAAAATATTTATATAAAAAATTCAAATCAATATATTATGCTATATTTGAGAAAAGAAAGTGAATATATAATGATATTTTATTTATTCCTATTATCTTTACATCCGTCTAAATTGTTGACCATTATCTTTTTAGTTGCACAATTTTCTCTTTTATTTTTTTTAAGAATGTTTTTCTCTTTTCTATAACGGCAGATTTGGATCCGTCTGAGCCCTGTCACACATAACTCAAAACTCAAACCAGTTCAACCCCAAACACACCCCCGCGCCGCTCGTCTCTTGCCCAAACCACCTGATCACCAGACCAGCCCCTCATCTCGCTGCCAACCAACATCCGTCGCGCCGCTCATCTTCCCCACACCGGTACCCACGTATTCTTCTTAAGATATACAAATTATCATAGACATTAATATGATCGATTGATAGCAACTACTTTATTTTCATTTCCTTGTGCAATAGGTCAAATTCCCACTTTTCCCTAAATTCCTCCCAACTGTAACTAACAATTCCCTCTTGGAATTTCCAAAACCTAAGTTGTGAAAATCTACCAAGTGACTAGCATCACTCTTAATCTTATGAAAATTTAAATCAATTCTTAAAATTCTTGATATGGTTTTGATTTTGAGTGCTTGTGATATCTCTGCCTCAACTTCCTTTGGCTGATAATTATTCCATACTTTGCCATTGAATCTTGTCTTTCCATTGGGGCAGTTAAATTTGGAGGCTGTAGAAAAAAAAAAGAATTCATCCTCGAGTATAGTTAAGTTCGAAAGTTTGTGAAATTATGTGGCAACAACTTCTTCGGCCCTGTAATTATAGGACTATTGAGACTGTTGCTGCTCATGTTGCCCGCAAATCCCCATTGCTTCATAATTTAATCTCCTCCTCATCCTCTCTTTACCAACCACACTTAAATCTGCACAATGAATCAAAAACTTTGATAACCAATGTAAATCATAAGCAGTGTGAAGATCAACCAGATTTCTCAATTGGGTCTCCATGTAGGGTCCAGAAACTCATTGCATCCCAATCTGATCCTCTTCTTGCCAAGGAAATTTTCGACTATGCTTGTCGTCAACCCCATTTTCGACCATCGTCTTCCTCTCTCCTCGTTCTTATCCTCAAGCTAGGCCGTTCCAAATACTTCTCTCTGATTGATGATCTTCTTCTTAGCTTCAAGTCTAGAGGTTACCCTGTCACTCCAACAGCCTTCTCCTACATAATCAAAATCTATGGTGAAGCTGATTTACCAGATAAAGCTCTTAAAGTCTTTTATACTATGATCGACTTTGGGTGTACGCCTTCTTCCAAACAATTGAACCGCATACTAGAAATTTTGGTTTCTCATCGTAACTTCATTCGACCAGCTTTTGATCTTTTCAAGAATGCCCGTCATCATGGAGTGTTGCTCAACACCAAATCTTATAACATTCTTATTCGTGCATTCTGTTGGAATGGAAGTATTAGTATTGCCTACACACTGTTCAACAAGATGTTCGAACGAGATGTCATTCCAGATGTCGAGACGTATCGGACATTAATGCAGGGTCTTTGCAGGAAGAATCAAGTGAATGGTGCTGTTGACTTGCTTGAAGATATGTTGAACAAAGGATACATTCCAGACACATTGAGCTATGCCACTTTGTTAAATAGTTTATGTAGGAAGAAAAAGCTAAGGGAAGCTTATAAACTTCTCTGTAGAATGAAGGTTAAAGGTTGCAATCCTGATATTGCTCATTACAATACAGTTATAATGGGATTTTGCAGAGAAGGGCGTGCTCTTGATGCTTGTAAGATTCTGGAGGATATGCAGTCAAATGGTTGTTTGCCTAATTTAGTATCTTACGAGAGTTTGACTAATGGATTATGTGATCAAGGAATGTTTGAATTGGCAAAGGGCTATGTTGAGGAGATGACATTAAAGGGTTTTTACCCACATTTCTCTGTCATTCATGCTTTGGTTAAGGGTTTCCATAACATTGGCAGAATCGACGAGTCGTGTAGTGTTCTTGAAGACATGCTAAAGCATGGGAAATCCCCTCATTCCGATACTTGGGAGATTATTATATCTGGGATTTGTGAAGTTGAGGACACTGTCAAATTTTGTGAAGTTTGGGAGAAGATTTTGAAGAAAGATGTAAGAAGAGACACTAGAATAGTTGAAGCAGGCACTGGTTTGGGTGAGTATTTAATTAGGAAGTTACAAGCTTCCAAATCACGAAGGATTTGAATATTTCTTAGTTCAACCAGTTGTAAGAGTATTCAAAAATTTTAGTCTCTTGGTTTGAGATATACGCCATAATCAATTGATTTGTAGCTCAAGTTGCACAAACGGCTTGAATTTTTATTGTACATGCTTGATTGAGTTTTTGGATATCTTCCATTTATTTACGACACAAACATGAACATCATTTTGTTTTTGAAAGTTATGCTTTTTTTCCTCAACATTTGGATTAGTCAAAATCTAAAAACAAAAACAAACTTTGAAAAGCTACTTTCTTCAAAATTTAGCTTGGGTTCTTAAAACATTGATAAAAGGTGGACTACATAAAGTTAAAAAAATGAGATGTGAAAGTAAGGTTTATTCGTTTTATTTTCAAAACTAAAAAAAGTATTGGATAGTCTAATGGGCATTAAATTTCTACATGTAAGTGGTTAAGATTCCAATCTAACAAGAGATACTCAAGAACAATCAAATATTGAAAATATATTGAAATATAAGCTATAATATCAAATGAACCTAACTTTTCAGGAGGACTAGACTTTTTCAAATTTTCACACAAGGAAATTCACTACAAAATTTTTCATACTAATATTCTTCTAATAACCTCTTTTATTTCTAGCTGGGTCCTTAAAACACACCTCGTTCTCAAGGTGCGGATAGAGTAATCTCATTACAAACCTTACTCCTAAAAAAAGATCAACCACCAAAAAGTAAAACCAAACTGAAAAAAGTTCACTTAAAACTTAGACTACAAATTCCTGCCATTGCATGTAAGCTTGCAGGAAAAGAAAATTGGGCTTCAATTATTTCATGGGTTAATTAGAAAGAATAACGTTAAAGTCTTAGAAAAACTGATAAACCACTTTTTCTGTGTAGAAATGGCAAAACAAGTTAAAAATATAATAAAACCAAAAAATTACAAAAGTCCAACCTACCCCAAAACTTGTAAATATGAGCTACAATGTTTACTTTGATATATTTCGTACACTTTAATTAAAACATGTAAATTACAATCATACCTTACAATGTAAGGAGAGACGTGCTTTGAAAATTTGAAATTGAAGAAGCAACCTATCCATTTATTTTTTTAAAACCCTAAAAGAGATAAATGTAATAGCCCTTTTTTCTAGATAGTCTAGGGTAATTACAAACATAATTTTTAGTTTAAACTAGAAAATTCTAAGCAATTGTATTATCACTTGCTCACAATATTAAACAAGTAGTTTTTTAGTACTTGGGTGGGACGTTTGAACATGAGACCACATACAGATACCAATGAACATGAGACTACACACTAGATTTCTGCTGATTTCTCGTTCTCATGTAGCTTGGGATTTCATAATAAGTGAAATTTAACTGTTTGTCGCCTCTTCTTTTAAGGTTTATAATATAATAACTAGAAGGTATCATTATGAACGTTAGTAAATAGAGTTTCAATCGTAACCTTAAAAATTCATATCACAGTTGAAGTTACTTTCATGACCTATAAGTTTATGAACAAAATCCAATTGAAAGAAATGTTAAAATCTTAAACCTTTTAAGAGTTTAAAAATACTAAAATTCACTCACGAAGACATCATCATATTGGTTGTTATGATTAAAATAAGAGGAAGACACAAATTGTAGAAGGAGAAATCAAGTCTCATTAATAGGAAACTATAAGTTCAAAATTTAAGTTTAATAACAAAACCTCCACTACTCAAAATACTCAAAATAACAGACAGACAACAAAAATTCAGAGATGATAGGAACCAACAAAACCATGGATAAAGGAGGGCAGTTAAATCTAAGCCTTGAGGCGACCAAAGAACTTCTGTTTCTCCTGTGTGGTCTGGAAGCGTCCATGGCCAAACTTCGAGGATGTATCGATGAACTTAAGTTTGATCTCCTCAAGAGCCACACGAGAAGTTTGTTTGAGAAGAGACTGACGAAGGGTGATGACCCTCTTCTTGGGTCCAACACAACCTCCCTTAATCATCAAGTAGTCACTCTTCACGATACCATAGTGAGGGAAACCACCCATGGGCGTAATGTCCTTCTCGGTCCTGTTTCAAACAAAGAAAGCAAAATAAGAGACACCAAATACGAGAGCTACTTTGAGATAGCTATTCAACTCATGTAGCAAGCTAACCTGTCGAATTCAGTGATAGCAGTGTGCGATTCCTGCCCCGTCTTTCCAATTTTGTAGATCTTTTTGTTCATTTCAGTTCGGTGGTGGTAACCGTTCTGACCAGCCCTCGCAACAGTGAATGACACTCTAGCAGGATGCCATGCACCAATACAAGCCACCTTCCTAAGACCCCTGTGAGTCTTACGGGGGAGACGTGTAACACCCCAACGAGTGACAACACCTTCATAACCTTTACCCTTGGTCACACCAATAAGGTCAATCATCTCATCTTTCTGGAAAACAGCTTCTACTGGAACTTGCTTCTCAAAGAAACCGTAGGCATAGTCCACCTTCTGAGCAATTGAACCACCATTGACCTGGATCTCCATCAGGTGTGCTTTCTTTTGCTTCAATCCCTTCATCTTGGTGATCTACAAAAGTCAAAGCAATGCATTAAAGTTCTAAACCATTAAACATAAGTAACATCACTAGTGTGCACACTAAATACAAAACAATTCATCTTGGTGAAACAACTTGCCCGAGTTAGTAAACAATATGAAACCTCACCAGATAACAAAACCAAGCATTACTAAAGTGCACTAAGTTCTAAAACATTAAACATACTACAGATCAGTAGGTTGATATCCTTAAATAAGATGAGAACAGAAAAACCAATGATATCTTCAACAGCTTTAATAGAGTAACCAGCAAGAAAAATCAGTCTACCAACAAACTTCATATTCAAGGACAATTGGATTTAGACGAGCAAGAGAAATATATAGATCTGTTGCCTGCACAAATAGACTAACCAACAAATTCAAATAATCCAAGAATCTTGAGTTCTTCTAATGAAAACTGAAAACGGATATGCTCATTCTGAAATTAGTCTGATATACTATTTCTACATAAATATAGGGTACTCAGTTGAATTTACGTCCACTTCATTACCTGAGTATGAGCCAAGACACGGATCACAGATGCATATTTCTTCAGCTTCTCAAGCTTCTCCTGGATGGTCTTCTTTCCCTCATCAGTTTCATATTGTTTAGAGTACTTGGCGAAAGCCTTCTTCTTTGACTTGCACCAGTTCTTATAGAACCTCCTCCTAACTTCCTCACTCAAATGCTGAGCCCATACAGTGCCCAAAGTGCGGAGGCCACGTGGGGTCTTCACATATCCAACAACACCAACAATCACCATCGGTGGGGTCTCAATGATTGTCACAGGCTCACATGTCTCCTTCTTGTGAAGTTCTACAAAAAAACACAAAATAGAAACCAAGTGTAAGAATTAATTGCAAGCTTCATAAAAGTTAATGCAATGCATACAACAAGGTCATCCAAATAGATTAGTGAATTCAAAGAACACGTACTAGATCCTGGCTTCTCAACCTCCCTGACAATGTGGGTCATTCCAGCCTTGTAACCCAAAAAGGCAGTCAACCTGCAAGGCTTGGTTGCGTCATCCTTTGGAAAAGCCTTCACTGCAGATTGGAAAACAAATTAAAAAAAGCTCAGTTCTCACAATACAATACTAAAATACATAAATGTTGATTGTTGAGCATGTCTCAACTGGGAAAGTTGTAAAATCAATATTATTGAATATAAGATTAAAAGGATGAGGGAAAAAATAGGCACAACTATCTGTCATCGTGTTACAATCGTATAATTAAAATTTTCACTCATCAACGAAATATCATATGTCTCTTTGGTTGTTTTAATCAAGATACACTTACGTTCAAACATAATAAGTTAAACTAGTCAAAACCTAAAAGAAAAAGAACCTTTTCCACGGTGACGAGCTGCTCGTTTCCTTGGAAGAAATCCAAGGGACCCGTGCCTTGGGTGCTCAAATTTCCTGTGAGACATTTTCTTCTTCCTTCACATAACCAACAAACTTTTAATCAATATCAAGGAAAATAATTTATCAGTACGGAACACTATAAGACAGAGAAAAACTAGACCACAATCACAATTAAACAATCAAAAGTTGTAATTTTTTTAACTATTATCTTAAGTAACCATCTCCTATAAGCAAATCTAATTCAGAACAGGCAATTACTTATAGTAAAAACCAATTTATAAAATCGAAAATGTTGCTAGGCTGCATCTCATCAAATGGGAGTGCAAGATCATTCAATGATAAAATAACCACAGAAGACAACATAGCAATAGATTGTCAAACAAAAACCACAGAATATGTTCAAGTGCAACTGCATTTACTAAACCTTCACATAAACCAAACGCGAAAATGACTAGAAACAAAAAGATATCAACTTCAAAGTGAACCATGGAATAAAGTCCAATGTGAAAATGTACAAAACCATTCAAAATCAGAGATAATAATTAGGGTAAAGAAGAAACAAAGAGCGAAGGAGAAAGAACCCGTACTTCCCCCTGCGGCTACTGCAACTGCACAAGGCGGATGAAAAACCCTAGATATCGTAATATATAGGTAGCAACATTTGTAAGAAACCCCAAAACTTTCTATAATTATAAATCAACCCCCGATTTCAAAAGCTTGGGCCTATTAGCCGAAACAACATGTAATGGGCCAACATACGGCCCATTTTCATAAAGCCCATTGGGAAAGTAATTTTAGGGCAAAGCGAATATAAAATGGACTCAAATCGGAGCGCCTTCTTCATTTGATCGATCCATCTTTCCTTTTGAAAATTGGGGTTTAGGGTTAGGGTTTTTTCCGAAGAGGGAATGATGATAAGTCTCAGTGCTAGAGCAAAGCGACTAATTGGCTTTGGTTGCGATGTGCCTGCACCTATTCCACACGAGATTTCTGACTCTCTTCTCTTAAAGTCTTAAAAGTCTTTACCTTTTTGGTTTGGTTCTTGTTCGGGAGAAGGACTCTAATTTTATTGTGTTTTTGAAGGGTTTTTTTTTTTTTCCCTTCTGATTCGTTCGTTTAGTCTAATTCATGAGTTCTTCTCTGATCTGAAACGAAATAAGATTGTTTAGTGTTTGAAGATTGTCGCATTACGGATTTGAGATGAATTCCGATTCGAAAAGTGCAGAACTTTATTATACGACAAAGTTGTATGTGAAATATTTTTTATATGAGAAAACAAATAATTTTTTTTAATAAAAAATAGCGGAATATAGTGTCATTATTTTAAATATTTTATTATAAAAAAAATTAATTTTATGTAATTAGTGTTATAGTGAAATGGAAATGATGAAACCTAAATTGTGTAATTGTGTAATTGTGTAAATAGAATGTTATGTTCATATGGATTTTGGTAATTGGCATGACCTTTGACAAAATAACATGGACACAACCCCTAAAAGAATTAGTATTTAAATGTTATATATTTATTTAAGAGACAATTTAGGGAAGAGATGATTTTTACATAGACTTAGGCTGTGAGATACAAAGATGGAATTTAGTGAGAGTGATTTAAAGAACATTCATATTTAATTTAATAGATATTATTCTTATATTTTCCATTTTCATAAATATAACAAAAATTTATGATATTTTCATAGATCTCAACTTTAGTGGACGGTTTTTTACATTTTTTGATTTTGTGATTTTGTGATTTGTTTATCTTCTTCCCATATTATTATTTTTTCTTCATATACTTTTTCAAATTCGTAGACGCTCTCTCATATATTTTATTTTTAGTATTTTGGTTCAAGATCGTGTATAAAGTTCAAATATTAAAGATCTCTTTGTACATGATTAAACAAAAATCGTTTAGATCTTGATACACAAATAAACGATATTGGTACACTAAATATAAATTACAAATAAATATAAATGATTTTAGTATATGATTGTAAACCAAGATCGTTTAGATTTAATACACGATAGTTTATATCTTGGTACGCGATTGTGTATCATTTTTTTGCATTACACGAACGTGTATTGAACGTGTATCATGATCGTTTAAAAGAAGAATTATATTGATCATGTATCATGATCGAAGAAAATTTACATGCGCGTGTGGTCGATTAATCGTGTTGACTGAGACATTTTTGGTGGGTTTATGGGTTTTTTTCTTTTTCAAAATTGTTTTATACATGTAAATATTTTGTCGGTTAGTTATATTTTTAAAAATTTCCTAAATATAATATATTTAAGTATAAGTCGAAATAAAAGTCATCTACTTAATAGTTATTTTTATATCTACAAAAATCAATATTACACCCAATAAACAAACAAACAATTTTATTATATTTATGTAACGACCCAACTGAGATCATTACCTAAAGAAAATTAAAATCTAAAGTCATGTAAAATGTAGTTCATTTTATTAAAGAAATAAATGTAAAAACGACCTCGAATAGTTCTCAATCATAGGGTTGATTTAGAAAACATAAATTTTACTAAAAACAATAATAGTTGTCTTTTAAAAAATATAACAAAGCAACAAAATATTTATATTATATAGAATAACTTTGAAAACAGAAAAAGCTCACAAGCTCATAATGAAAAATACCAAAAATGTTCGGTCATTAATTGGTAAATGATCTTTTAGATTTGACTCAAGATTTTTTGGTACACGATCGTTTAGATTCAAGATTTTTTAAATTTGAAACACAATCGTTTAGATTTGATCGTTTAAATTTGAGTCGATTTTTTTTTAAGATTCATTCGCACACAATTGTTTAGGAATATTTTTGGTACACGAGAAAAAAAACTATGGAAAGAAAAAAAACGCAAAAGAGGAAGAAAAGAAAGACGATGAAAAGGAAGAACAAACCTGAAATATTTTTAAAAAATGGTCAGGTTCATGAGTTCTTTTCATTTTATTACACAATCTGTAAATATTTTGTCGATTTGTTATATTTATGAAAATTAACCAAAATAATATTGACATATAATTGAAAATAAATTGAAAAATCATTAAAAAAAATAATAATGATTTTAAAACAATATATTCATGTATATCTCTAAATATAAAATGGGCCGAATATATAGAATGAGAAAAAGTTACTCACCGAACAAAATGAAAGAGATGAACGACACAATAAAATGAGTTTAATTCATTTGACTAGCAGAAGAGAGAACAAGAAAAATTGGATGGGTGAAACGAAATGGAACATGGAGAGATTGGAGAGATGTTTTAATTAAACTCAATTAACAATTACCCTAATTGTATGTGATATATACCATAGTTAGGATCATTATTAAATGGAATCAAATAAATAAAATAAAATAAAAAAATATTACATTATTAATAATGTAATTTTAAAAATGCCCCTTTAAAAGGGAATTTTCAAAAAACAGCAAATTTTACAAAATATTTACAACCTATAGTAAATTCTATCACTGATATAATACTATCAGTGATAGAATTTAAAATTTTGTAATAACTTGTAAATATTTTCATTTATTTTGCTATTTTTAAAAATATTCCTAATTTAAACATGTCATTTTAATATTAGTAATAAATGTAGTTGAATATACTTATGGTAAATATAGTCAAATTCGTATATATGTTTTTTTTTTTCAATTATTGATAAGGTCAAATTCGTCCCAAAAACATTGACTAGATCTTACAAATAGAAAAAACCAAGAATTTAAGACGATTGTGAAATAATGAATTTAAATTAGATTATTAATCTAAAATTTCCTAAAAATAAATAGAGGACCCTCCTCTTCAAAAAAGAGAAAAAAAAAACATGAAAAGGCCCCTATATAAAACATTGGGAACACACTAGTCATATAACAATCAATACAATCAAAACACACTATCACTTACCCGTCAATACAATCCGCAGGTACACTTAACGATGAACCAAAACAACCTTTGGTGATCTTATAGAGACACAGTACACATCAGTATACTAACTAATAGCCAAAGTAATCGTCACCATCAGTCCAAAATAATCTATTTTAGTCAAATACATAATTCTCATACTAAACACATAATCATCATATATCAAGAATTTCTCTGATAATCCACAATCTAAAGTATTCATACTTTTAATACAAATCAATAGTCCAACTGAACACATAATCAATCTACACCATCGTGGATCTGGTAGTAAACCTCTTACCTTAATACAGTCTAATTATTGACTTGAAATTTATTTTCCAAATCAACCTAAAAACAATACAATCTAAATCAATTTTATCCATAAAAAAAAAATTAAAATTCAAACTAAATCCTTTAGGATTTGTTTGGTAGAGAATCTAAAACAGAAATTTGAAAACAAAAGATTCAATTAAAACATAATTGTACATTTTATGTTTTGAGATATGTGTTTGGTGACAGATTCAAAAAATGGATTTTAATTTAAAAAATGTTTAAATGTGTTTCATATTATATATCTATAAATCATAAAATTAGTGAGCATTAACTTATTATTATTTTTATTTATAAATGTAATTTATGTTTAAAAGTTGGTTAAATTACAATTTTAGTCCCTATTGTTCGGAGAAAGTTAAAGTTTAACCTATAATTTGATAAAATCTCATATATAACCCTTATGATTTGACAACCTTCATAAATAGTCCCTACGAAAACTATTTTCTATGATTTTATCAAACCAAAAGATTAAATTCTAGTTATAAACCATAGAGACTAAATTCTATCATTTCAAAGTCATAGGGACCAAATTTGTAATTTAACCTAAAAATTAATATAATTAATATTTTATATTATTATAAAATTTATAATACATATAATATTTTAAAAAACAATTGAGTTTATAACATGACATATTGTATTTCTAAATGTTTTATATGTATTTAATTTAATTTTGCTTTTTAAAACGTAAATTTCAAATTCTGGATGCAATGAAACATACAAAAAAGTTGTTTTCAAAATTTCACTGTTTGCATCACAAAATCTAAAAACAATTTAAAAAAAAAGAATCCAAATTGTTTCCTACACGCATATCTGCTGAACCTAGTGAATCTGAAAACATAAAACAAAATCCAAATTCTCTACCAAACAAGCCCTTGATAACTTACCAAATTTTGTCAGAAAACCAATTCGACTTTGTTAGTTGGTCCAAGGAGGCAAAAAGGCTTAATGGTTAAAGACAAGCACAACAAACCACTGGACAATGAAATGGAAAGGATAAGAGACCGATGGTTGACAAAAAGGAAAAAGTTTAGGCAAAGGGATTGGCACTAAAGCTTCACTGTCCTAGACAATTTTGTAATGACATCCATTGACAAATCCTTCCACTTCTATTCTGATACATTCAGAGACTATAACAAGTCTGCTAGCTTTTGTATTGGTGCTTTCACTTGTTGACACACCAAGCAATTACTAACAAAATCTACCTTCTCTCTCTTCATGTTATTCCACTAGTAAACTCGTTTAAAGACTTGGTATATCTTAATACTGCTAGGATGCATAGAAAATGGAAAATTATGAGCTTTTGTCAACAAATCTTTCTTAACATTATTGTTTGCTGGAACACATAATTGTCTCTTGTAAAGGAGACCACCATCAGAGGACACAGAGAATCCATCAACTTGTCTTGCTTCTACGACGCTTCTTACTTAGATAAGGATCACTATGCTAAGCATCAATAATTCTTTGTCTTAAGGTAGGTGGCACTGTCAAATGTGTCAATTGTGAGGTGACTTCTGCCACTGCAACTGTAATCCCTACTCGTTAAAAATCATAGTGCAACTGTGTAATGATATGATTTTTTCATAATCAAGTTGAGATCATTATAGATCTAACTATCTTAACTTTCTAAAAACAATAGCGAAAGCATAGACTAAGGAGTTCCTATATGGCCGACATGGGTCCTTCTTTTCGATCATCAGCTTGCCTTTCCTCTTACCTTTGCTTGAAAAGTTAAACATGGAAATGGTGAGTATAACCAGTGTACCCAGTAAGGGACCCACTACAGGTCCCGCTAGATGAATCATTGACTTCCTATTAGAAAGTACCATGAGTCATATCAGTCTTGTGATCCCGTAAGAACACACATTAGTCATAAAGTGAACCTAAAGGTACATTTAGCAGTCAATCAATCATCAATATTGGTCGAAAGGTGGTGATCCCGAGGGATACCGTACATGTAGGGTACACTAGCCTAATAACCAAAGCTAACAACTACCATCAATCTAAATCGCACATAACAGTCAAACTTAGTCCAATAATAAGAATAACATGCAAACGTCATCCTACAGCTTCATAATTACATATTCAATCACACAATTAAATCAACACAATTTTAGTCAAACTCTCATATATGCCTATTAATGCATTTTAATTACCATCAATGCATAGTCAGTTAATCCACTCAACACAATTAAATCTTAATTCAAATGTCAAATAGTAGAAATCTCTTACCTCAAAATAGAATTAAACTCCTTTGCAAAATTTCTTGATGCAAATTAAACCACAAATTAACCTAAACATTAATTTTTTTTTTAATAATTTTACTTAATAAAATTATCAATTATGTCCAAGCAGTAATCCATGGTAGACATGCAAACAATTATCATACTTTTCACAATAAACATTCGCAAGTAACCACAAGTTACACAAATCATTGCCATTTACACATTCCACATTCCACAGTTGCTTAGACCAAACCAATTACTACCCTTCATAAATTATCAGTAACTCATAACTAAAAGCCAATAGTTATCTATCACACTTATTACAATAACCCATAGACTATGCAGATAACTCCCCATAACAGTTATCATAGTAACCCATAAGTTAAGCAAATTATTCATCAGTAATGAACTCACAGTAAACCATCACAGTCTAATTCACAACATACCATATCAATAATCCATACTAGGCATGTAAACAATCATCATACTTCACCGCAAGCACATACAATTCCCACAGTAAGCATATGCAAATAATTATCCTTTACACTTTAGCCTAATTCAATGGATACCCTTCACAATTTAATAGTAACCTTAGGTTATACAAATAATTCACCATCACAAAAATATCACAGGTTATGCATGTAACGATCCAACTCTTTATACTAAGCTGAGTTTATTACTCAAAGAATAAATATCGAGAGACATTTTTCTTGAAATAAGGAAAACTAAAATTTTTATAATGTTAGCATCAAATAAATGTTCAAAAGACATAAATCGACAAAACCAACAACAATAATTTGAAAACGTGGCCCATGAGTTCTAACAGTTTTAAAGAAAAAAAAATAAGACAACCTTGAATAAAATGTCTAAATTTTAAAATAATGAAAAACTTATAAATAGACGCAGAAGCAAAACTGTGTCTCTATATGGCATGTCATGGGATCCTTCTTGTCGCTCACCGGCTTTCTGAATCATCTACCTTTACTTAAAATATTAAACATAGGAAAGAGTGAGTATATAAAATATGCCAAGTAAGAGACCCACTACTGGTCCTGCTAGGTGTCTGTTAACTTCCCATGAAGGTTCCATGAGGAGGTACTTGAAACTATCGCGTGCCCGATGGAACACACGCAATCTAGTGATTCCAAACGAACATTCTCATCTATTAATAAACCCAAAGAAACACCTATGATATCAGGTTGTAACTATCGTGTGCCTGATGGAACACACACAATCTAGTGATCTCGAAGGAACACTCTTATCTGTCGGTGAACCCAAAAGAACACCTATGATATCAAGCTGTAGTGATCTCGTCAAATCACTCATAAACATAACATGAAAGACTGGTGGTCGACACACATAGTTATAAATACATGATAAGGTGGTGATCCCAAGGGACACCCATATGGGTGCAACCATAATAGACAAAGTTAACAGAACACTCATTCATAGCATCTAGCATCATCATAAACATGATATGAATATTAATCATAACGTCCTTAATCATGTAATTAATATATCATGTATCATAAACATCATAGACATATCAATCATCATCATCAACGTTGTATTATGCATTTTAGCTACTATCAATGCATAACCGTAAATAAATGCAAGCTCTTAAATTCATGTTCGAAGGTCCAGTAGTAGAATCTCTTACCTCGAGATTAGTTAAAATCCTGGTTGACAGTCAGAATTCGAATAACTCAATCCTAAACATAGACAAAATTAAATTAATAATTTTGTCAACAAAATCAACTAAAAGTTTATTTAATGTTTGTAACCCTACCACAAAAGAGATTGAAACCAATTCAACCTTGATTGAGAAAAATTTACAGATCAGTCCTCTAATTAAAACGTGCCAAACCCTCAAGCAAAATTGCAACATAAAGCCAACATTAACTTATTTAGAACAAAAAATTACACTTGATGGTTAAAAACCAAAACCCGCACCCAACTCACCAATTATTGGCTTGAAGGCTCAAATGGCTGCAAGGAAGGGCAAGAAGCTCACTAACGGCTTGGCTTGAAAGAAAGGAGAACAGATTCGGCTTGGCTCACAACTAGAGTAGGATGGCTCGGGCTTGGCTGGGGGCTGCGTGCGTGAGAATACCGGTTGGAAGGGAAAGGTTTGTCTCGGGTTTTACCTAAGATATAGAGGAACGAAGACAGATGGACGATCATTAGACGATGACCGTTCGGCTTCACCTGAGACGGAGAGAGGGCCATCGAACAGAGGAGGAGACGACGAGGATGGAAATGATGAACACACATGGAGAGGGATGAACAGCTTGGACGTTGACTGAGGGTGACTTACGACTTTGGACTGTTGGGATTTTTGTCTTAAAATTCGTAAATTGTAAATATAATCCATTAACCATTATTAATAAAGTGTTATTATTATAATTTTAATAAATGTTATTGATTGTATTATTAGTTTTGTCATAATAACCCAAATCCAAGCTGTTTGATGATTCATGAACAGTATGTAGAGACATACATGGATTAATGTTCAAGATCAATTTAAAGAGTCTTGGATACATTATCTTGGTAACACTGTGGATATGACTTACTTTGTATTTGATAAAAACACAATGATCCAACGCGTTCATGTAGGTGACATGCGAGTAAGGGTATCCTATGCAATGAGTTTGCGTAAGACCGGACCACGAAATAATAACCACTAAATGTAACTCAGTTAACTAGTTAGGTTTATATTTCACTAGGATGACCTAGGTAACTTAGTCTTAATCCTGAGTGTATTATGAACTCCTGTTCGTGAGGGATTGTCCTTTGATTTGTACAGGTGAGAGTGGCTAGATTGTCGACTCAATATGCTTTTCATTTTGGGGACAAGACCGAGTTGGGAGCTGAGAATATTTACACAAGATGAAATTCACTTATTTCCTACTTTAGGGTAAGTAGATGAATGTTACCTTAAATGGTGTCTTCGGGACTTAAGCAACGGGCCCTACCCTCTCTATGGCACGAGAGGGGTTTCTGTTTATTAGTTGGACCATAAACATGTTCATTCAAGGAGCACTGGTATTTAAGGACTAGAGGTAACCTAGGGGTAAAACGGTAATTTGACCCAGCTGGTGTACGAACACTCGTGAAGGACTAATTTACTGTTATTGGTCTATATCCATGGACACAAAAATATATCTACAATGAGAAGTGTTCAGCTGTGAGTCTTTAGTGAAGTGTACACTTAGTTAACGAATATTGATTAATGTGGTTAATGAGTTTAGCCAATTATTCTCATATCGTTGTAGCTTCTGATCTGTAAGTCCATTAGGTTCCCTTCCTAGCTCGTAGAGGATAATGAAATTTATTTATATTGGTTATAATTTGAAATGTTCAATTTTACTTTAGGAATTAGTATAATGTATGGTGATACATTATAATATAAATCTGAATTTATTTGTTTTTCAAAATTTTCATTTTAAGTTTCCAAATTAAAATTTTGATCTTCTTATTTAAATCTTCGATACTATCGATAGTTTAAGTCTTAACTTACAATTGATTTTGTAAAAATTGGTTTCTAAACAATTAAATGTATGTTCAATAAATACTCTTAAAAAGGATTTTGATATATATAATTGATTTTTCAATCATTATATGTTTGATACTAAAAGTGATTTTAAAACTATGAAATTACTAAAAATGGGTATTTTATATTCGAAAGTTTGTTTTTTTTTTAAAAAAAAAATTATAATAAATATCTACTTTTATTAATTTATTTTATTGTTAGATTAGTATATGCATGATTGATATGTGAGGTAAATCTAGAAATGTTTGTATCTTTACAAAATACTTAAACTATATTATTATATATTTAAACACAAATTGTCTAACAAAAATATTAACGAGATATAAGAAGTCTCACAATTTTCTCCCGCAACTCTTCCATCTTCCTTCCATGGCAAGGAACTTCACTTTCTTCATAAACACTCAACTCATTTCTATCATCACTTGAGTGGAGCAATTCTTTGTCATTGTCAAAACGCCTGAACTCAAAGGCAAGGTCAATTGTAGAATGAGTTCTTATAAAATTATGAAGTACCATTGATGCAACAACAATCTTTATTTGTTTATCAAACAGTAAACTATGTATATTACATAACATTCATCATCTGTTTTTCCAAACACCAGATGTCCTCTTAGTTGTACAGCTTAAAGATGAATGTTTGTGGTTAAATATTTATTTCTTACCTCTTGGTTGACTCCCAAGGGAGATAATATTTTTCATCTCTATAAGGCCCTAGATATCTTGCAAATATTCAGCATCAACAAGATAATTGCATAGTAGATTTTAAAATAGATATATAAATAATGCAAAGTTTAATATGAAAATCTTAAAAGTAAACCTTTAGGTGGATGGAAAAAATTTAAATCTGGCTTTCGTAAAGGTTCTATGAAGATACTTGAGATGTGGGTCATTAACAACACCTTCACAAGTAGCTCAATTAATAGCACTCAATTTGAGAAATATTAATCGATCCTCTCTTCATCATGCTATCATTGTTAGTTTTCATCATTGATAATATGCAATCCCAACTTTTACCATTCATAACAATGTTTTCACGGACATCTTGTCATCATTGATAGCTTTTATCATTGATAACATACGATTAGCAATAGAAGCTATCATTCGTTCTCTTCCTCTTATCTAAAACATAACCATGACCCTCTTCCACTTCAATGTTCTTTTCCTCTTCAATGGTTAAAGATAACCCTTTTCAAACACCCACAAACAAATCTAAAACCATAACCACGATCCTATTCCACTTCAGCGTTCTCTCCCTCTTCAATGGGGAATGATAACCCTTTTCAAACACCTGCAAACAGATCTAAGGCCCACACTCACACCTACATCCATCTCTTGCTTTTTCAGGCTATTGCTTTTGCGAACATGAAAGCCATATAAACATCAAACATTTACTAGAAGGGATGAACATCCAAATGAGATTCAATGGATCTATCGACCAAATGAATCAACAACTCCCAAAATCTGAAAGGATAGTAATAAAAGTTTACTGTTCATTGAGTCACGAACAACCCCTCCACAATGGCTCTTGCTTCCGCACAAATAGGTAACAAATAAATCTCCTAAAAGTCAAAAGAGATGGTCCTTAAAGAATACTTCCATACCTAGTAATCTCCCCCCAATAGACATAACGTCCAACAACTTTGAAACCATCATGAAGTAGCAGACACAGAAACCGAAAAAGGCACAAACAATCGACAATCCAATCACATCAGAACAAAATCCTGATGCAAAGATTCATCACAACCATCCCTAATACTGGACGAGGACACAAAGAAGGAAAACTCATCCCCTGACCAACTAAAAAATTTTCCACCCCAACCCGACTACCGGGTCTTTGGAAATCAAACTGGTTCCAAGCTAGAAAGAAAGTTTCCTATATCATATCTGAAAGTATGGTTTAGAGTTTAAAGTTAAAAAGGAAAACAAGCAATTATCTTCAACATCCCTGAATACATAAAAATATATATATATTTATAGAATAGAGATGGAGAAGGGATGCAAGGAAGTCCTCCATTATTGCATTAAGATGACAACTATAATTATTGTGATTACAACAAGGCAGAATTATAGTTTAAAATTGAAACCATAAATTTAAAAAAAAAAAAAAAAAAAAAAAAAAAAAAAAAAAAAAAAAAAAAAAATAAAAGAAAAAAAAAAAAAAAAAAAAAAAAAAAAAAAAAAAAAAAAAAAAAAAACTAAACCCCTGATTGAGTGAAGAGAGATTTACAAACAACAAATAAGGATACAACAACAATAATCTTAATCTTGACAAAACCACCTAAGGGAATGGGAAATCCCTTGTTGAGAAGGGATAAATTTATGAAGAATCAAACTAACACCCACCTCCTTTTTTATGTTTATGTGCTCTTGGATTTCAGACACAAAATATAAATTACAGTCCCTTCCACAAAATAAAAAAACCATGTATAGAAGAAGAAGAAAAAAGAATCAATGACAAAGTTTGCAGAGAGAACAAATATTTTGATGATGTGTGATATGCAAATTCCTCCATATCTACAATCCAGGACAAGTAGCCTTTTGCAACTCATCTTTCTTCTGACTCATGCTTCACAATCTCGGGTGGAGTACCGTTACCGTATTCTATTCAATGAATGTTCAAGACTAGTGAGTCCCCACGCTCAATCGTACAAATTTGAAACACAACTCCTACCCGTAATCCTTCATGTCGTGTGTATTTCGGCATCTTAGTCGTCACAGTTTAACCCGCAAACTTCCAACACAATGCCACCCTTGTCAAGGAAGGGGTTGATTCGGACCCATAAAAGCGACAAAATGGATGATAGAAGGATTGACCACACAATGATAATAGTTGGTACCTTGTCTTGCTTCCCCATCAAACCCTTAAGGAATGGATACAGATGGACAATCACCCAGAATGCAAAGAACAGCTTACCAATGAGTGGACCCCATGAGTCGTAACCATTGTTGATGGCATCTGAAATTCCGACAACTACTCCGATGATGTTTATGATCAATAAGGTCAAGGGAGGGACCAACAATGATGTCCATTTGAAGAGGTAAAGCTCGGCAAAATCCCCATCATCTCCTCCTTTGGATGTGACAGTGAAATTTGTGTTAACACCAGCCAACACCTTTAGCAGACCCTGGAAAAGTGCAAAAAGATGAGACGAAGCACCACCAATAACCCAGAACTGCTCGTTTCTCCACCAATCATGAATCCCTACACCTCCCCACTGCATTTCTAGGATACCCGTCGCTGCTATAGAGATGAAAAGTGCCATGAAAATAATACTGGCATAGTTGCTAAGCTGCATATCAAACAAAGAACGTGTCACTCAGATGAACAAACCCAACAAAAGGAAAACTTAACCCAATCCGAAGTCATGATTGTAGTTACCTCGGGTACAATAAACTGCCCTGTAAGCAGGCAGACAGCTGGCAGCGTACAATAAGCAATCAGTGGAACTGACGTCAATGGATACACAACGGAGTTTATGTATGAGAAACGCTCAAGCCACTTCAAACCACATCCATAGCCGTACCATATTGGACAATGCCTACTCAACAGAATTTCAACAGACCCAAGAGCCCACCGAAGAACTTGGTGTAAACGATCAGACAAGTTAATAGGAGCTGAACCCTTGAATGCTGCCCTTTTAGGAATGCAATAAACTGATCTCCATCCATGACAATGCATCTTGAAACCTGTTAAAATATCCTCTGTAACAGACCCATAAATCCACCCAACCTGCAACGATATAGGAAATAAAAATATTAGAGGCATGTTAAAAAGACTGACACTTCTGAACTTCGGGAGAGTGAACTTCATACCTCTTTACCCCACTCGGATTTATCTTCATAACCGCAACTGATTACGTGTATGGCTTCTTTCAACAATGAAGCAGAAGTCCCTCCTCCTGGCACGCCACCATCTTCCATGAGTGTGGAAGCAATGAATGCTGGTGATTGCCCAAACTTCTTCTCAAACTTAACTTGGGGCATCAGAGATGATTTTTCATTATCTATTCCTACATTTGAACCACAACGTAGTAAAGTGAGCATAGATTTTAACTAATCAACCAAATATTCTGAAATGTGTTCCTCTTCAAGTTTTGTGCATTTTGTTAATTGGTATTTTTTAAAAGTGTTCATACCTTCGATTCCTTCTTCAATATTTTCAAGTGCGTGAATCTGTTTGGACGTATCTTTGGTCTTTAATTTCTTTTTATCACTGGTCTTTGTTTTAGTCTTCTTTCTAGTTCCACAGCAACAGCAGCACCATTTTGGAAGACAGTTGCATGTCCTTCTTGGTGCTTTCTTCTTAGCAGGGGCATCATACCCATAAAGAGCTTGCCTCCTAAAAACACATCCAGTTCCAACATATATTGGCCCTTGAATACCATCCAATCCTTTCATGTTGATCTGAAATAGTGTTCATAAAGAGACCTTAGCATTTCCTTGGTTGTTGTGATGAGGTAAATAGTGTCTTCATATGAATATTTGAGTCCAGGTATATGGAATGTTTACTTACATCAAAGAATACAACATTTCGATTTGAGTATCGATCGTGCCTATCAATCCCATCAAATCTTTGTGGAAACTGCACATAGCATATTCTTTTTCCTGAAATTGGGTCCATCATGAAGCACATTGCTTCTCTAAGAGCCTTGCTGTTGTTGATGTAGTGATCACAATCGACGTTCAAAATGTATGGAGCATTTGAGATAATTGCCGAGACACGCACCTTGAGGAATCAAATGATATATATTAGTCAATGGTGAACTAAATTGTATGTCTGTGTGTAGATAGACAGACAGAAACAGAGAGAGACAGAGAGAGATACCAAAGCATTCATGGCACCGGCTTTCTTGTGGTGATCAAATCCTGGCCTCTTCTCACGAGATACATACACTAGACGAGGTAATTCATTTCCCTCCAAGTCACGAACACCGTTTTGACCGAGGAATACCTGCAGAAGATTATTAAAGAAAAAACTTGTAAAATAATGAACCAAATAACACATAATGGCCAGTGGAAAAAGAATTGGATATTCTGAAAGACTGCATCAAGAAACATCCACCCACCTGAATCATTCCAGGATGATCCCGAACGTTGTTCCCGGGCCATGGAGTTCCATCCTGCATCGTCCACCCATCTTCAGGAACTTTTTGAGCCATAGCAACAAGCCCATTGATACGAACTTTAAATTCTTCATAGTCTCTCTGCAAAAGGCCACACCAACTTTCAGATACAGAAATTACTTCCATATACAGTAAAAGGTCATCATTCACTCATTTGAACAATCATAATACTACTTTAAAGAAAAGCAAAAAAGGTTCAATTTTCAAACCTTCATTGCACGTCGTTCCCTGACAAATGTTGGATCGACTTTGTCTTTCAAATAGTCCACCTTCTGGGCAAAATACCATTCTGGGGCCCGAGGTTCAATATTGAACTTCTTGCAGAAAGGAACCCATTTTCTTGCAAACTCAGAAGTTTCCGAAAGGGCTTCAAAAGTAAGCATGGCAGCACCATCATCAGAAACATAGCACGAAACCTTGTCTACAGGATAATCGACAGCGAGAATAGACAGGACAGTGTTTGCTGTGATGAGAGGAGGCTCCTTCAATGGATCCACTGTACTCACATAAACATCTATCGAAGCCAATTCTGATGGCTTGCCATCTTTTTCGTACCTGAACCAAAATATAACAAATGAAAACCTGAGTATGAGAGAGAAGGAACGGGAAAATCCGTATGGAACAGAATAAGGCGGAGGTTGTACCTTAACGATAACCGATCAAGGTAAGTTTCTCGAACAATGGGGCACCATTTTGGGAACTGATCCAATATCCATGATGCAGCAAACCAAATCTCACAGATTACTGATGTTAACCACAGCCCATATGCCTCATGGACAGGATGAAGAATACGATAGTGGAAAAAGAGGCAAAGGATGACAATACGAAGTACAATTATCATTCTGTACGGGTTTATCTTGCTTGAGGGGATAGGCAGTTTTCTGGAGAGTGGTTGTCTCCCTTCATCCATCCTACAGAACAATATTAACAAAAACATAAGCTAAAGAAGAAACTAGCAGTTTCTAAATCAAACTGTATCCATGACACTAAGCCTTATGTAGTAGTTATAGATCCTAATTCTGAACCTGCATAATGGCAGTTTCGCAATGACAAAAAGAAATTATGAGGTTAAAGAAGATAAATTAGACTATTGTCCTCATGGAAAACTCAAGCATCTAGTGAATATGTTGACAAAGTACACCAATAAATGGACAATTCCATATTAAAGACAGTAAAGAAATCCAAAATCAAAGATGCTAAAATAGACCAAGCAATGACGGCGATCAAAAATTACTACCGAGACCAAAAGAAATATACTTCAGCGGATAAACAAAGCATTTTGAGTATAAAGAAGGGGCATACATAGGCAAATCTGTATCATCGAGCTCATCGTCACCTTTTCCACCACCACCCTCATGCTTAATTACTTGAAGTCTTTCATTTTGCTTCTTCCGCCAGTCTTCCATTCTTTCCTTCCACGCAACAGTTCCATATCCATACACAGCTAAATCCTTTTTCGGATCCATTGGCCTTGGATTGGCTGCAACATCAACATTTAAAATATCAGTCACTAGACTGCAAACATAAAAGTAACCTAGATGCAACAATAATACATGCCAGATGTGGATCCAAAGACTTTAAGAACATTCATTCCTAACAGACTTACGAAAATTCAATGTGAACAAGAATTCAGTGTGCTTACCAGACATGGAAGAATCAGTGAACGGCACCGGATGGACCTTTTTCCCACGGCTAATAAAAGGAGGAATAATTAGGGCATGCTTATCGGAGGAAATTCCAGCATCCTTCAGATCAAATAGCAATCGAATATTAAGCAAATTTAGAGATGACGAAAATGGTTGATGGTATAACTGTAAGGAGGAAGATAATTCACCTCTTGGCCATAGGTGAGGAGAGGTATATCAGTCGGGACAGAAGAGGAGTCCAGGTCGGAAGCCATATTTCCAGAACCATTAGCATGAGAACCACGCCCAACGGCTAGGTGAGGATAGAGCATTGCCTCATATGCACTGTTAGGATCCTTGTTTGCAATGTCAAATTCATTCTCAAGATCATCGATATCATCTTCTTCTTCATCGCCTTCAACCCGAGGACTACCTGCAATTGAATCAATACATTATTTGTAAGTCAAAGAATGAATTATCATCAATGAACCAAAATTTCTTCTTATGGAAGTTCTGAAATGTAAAGACAGTACGCTCAAGAATATTCATTCAATCGTTCACCTTTGAGACGCTTGTATCTGGTTTTGCACTGAGGACAAGCTTGATTGCCCTCTCTTCTTTCATACTCATAGCAAGGTCTACAAACTGGAAAGGCGCATTCATTACAGGCAACAAATGGCTCTCCATCTACGGTGATTTCTATCTCATCCCCACAGATCTGGCAAATTTGCCCACTCAGCTCTTTCACAGATGTCACCTGCAACTCAAAAACAATTAAAATAGTTTTAGAAAAGAAAGAAAGAGAGTAAGAGCTTATTCAGAATCAAAATAGAAAATAAGAACTTCATGAATCCAACGCATTGACTAGCTCTGAAATCTAGAAAGTGAACGGGTAAAAGTAACGCCAAGATCTGGTCTATGAAGCAGGATTTCCCAAGAAACTAGAGACCAAATAAACAGAAACATCTGTACCAAAAAACTGAAACTCCAGATGATAAAAAACAACAGAGAAAAACTTTCTTCACCCACAATCTGCTTGAAGCTTCAAGATCCCTTCTGGGATTATGAAGAAGATGTGGGACAACAAATTGCACACATGGCAAGAAAAATCAGCTAGCGATCCAGTTTTGTGAGGCAACCATGCAATATGAAGTCAAATTAGAAGAAATGGGGATGAATCAGAAGCTAGAATTGGGGTAAGAAAGAGGATTTCAGAGGCAAAGAAGCAAGAAACATCAGAACATGGGTGGAAGGAGTCAGCATTCTAAGTAAGAAGGCAAAGATAACAATAACAAAGAACTCAAAGAGCAGGACTTACTCTTGCAACCTCATCGGCATTGATGAGAACAAACTCATTTCTGTTGTGAGAACCAGCAATGAGTCGACCTTTGGTATCCATTAGAGTGGGAATCAAAAGAGAAACAACCAAAGAACTCAGAATCTAAGAGAAACCAAGCTCAGAAAAGCAGCCCTTCAAGCTCTCTCATCACTCTCAAAACCAAAAGCCCCTTCCTTCCTTCTCTGAAACTCTCACTTTGGTCTTAGGTGCCTGGTTTTAAGTCTTAGCCCACTTTCTCAGGCACCCATTTCCATTTCCATCCAGAAAACAGCACAAAAACTAGACTATACTTCTTCAACGAATAAAAAAACTGGTCTATATGAGAGAAGGAGAGAGAGACAGGGTAGTGGGTTTAGATATAAAAGAAATCGAGGGAATAAGAAATTTCAATTTTTTTTAAGAGAAAAATAGAAAATCCACAAAATTAATTAATAAAAAAAAGAAGTAAAGAAATTGTATATGTGTGTGCAATGAATGATTCTTTTCTTGTGAGACCCAGTTTCGTCCCAGCTGGAGTCTGTGCATTACATGGTGGATTCTCGATCTGTGACCAACACAAGAATTTTACAGAGAGAGAGAAAAAAAAACACCAAAAGAGCAATTGAGAGATTTACAGAGAGAATCTAATTGGGGTTCTTAAAAAGCACAAACTCAACGCGTAAATCACAAGAAGACGACGATACACAACAAAACACACACCCATCAATCCAAAATTTAACTTAAAAAAAAAAAAAGTTAAACTAATAATCAGTGACGAGTGATGAGTAGTGTGGGACCCAGAATCACCGTCACCGTCGGCGGTGCCGTCGTGGGTTTTAGCTGTTCCGACGGGAAACAGTAGGGATTCGGGGGGTAAAATTAATAGAAAAAAAGAAAGAGATTGGGGGAAAAAATGATGTGAAGAGATGATTGAGAGAGTTGAGAGGGAGGCAGAGTAGGGCAGGGGACACGTGGGGCACGTGCGATGAGTCTACCGACGGTCGTGCAATATCTCGCGATATTTAGAAAGTTATAAACCGGCTGGATTTAATGTAATAGATGAGATGTCCCTACTGTTTCCCACTTTCTTCCCAATTTACTTAAATGCCCCTTTCCCTTTTTTTCTTTAACGTTTATATTTTTTCTTTTTATTATTATTTTGTTTTGTCGGTCGGCTCCTTCTTTCCTTTCTTTCACTTTTCTCACTTTTGGTTGTCATTGTTTTTTTTTCTTTCTTTTAAATTAAAAACAAAACAAATTATTATTCTTATTTATATTTATCAATTAGGATCTCTTTGATTAGCTCATTATTACATAATTAAACCATTTTATATTACACACCACATTTAATCCCCATTCTGCATTCTCTTTTTTCTTTTTCTTTTTTTCTTTTTTTACTCTTTTAATATTCTACTAATTAATTAGTTGACAAACAAAATTTTAATTCTTTGTTTAGTGTATTATAGGAGATCAGATCAAAACAGTTAAAAACCAAAGGAATTGATAAACAATGAGTATGTGAGAAATAACTTTTTTCTAAAAAATAAAATAAATAATTCCCACGTTAAAAAGCTTGAGGAAATAACAAGAATTAGGATGCTTGTGGTAAGTACTATTGTTTTAAGAGAAGGGTCGCATATTGGATGTTTAAATTAATGATACAAGTTTATTACATTAAGTTATGTTCAAATTTGGATTTACAAAAAAACTGGATCATGACCGGTGAATATTGATATAATGTTAGTTGAGAGATGTTGAGCTCTCTTGAACCTATAATTATTTTGTCATTGTCAATTGATCAATATAATTGGATTGACCAATATGAATTTTCGATCATGAGACTAGAAATTTGAATCTCTTTACTTCAAATTGTTGTACCAAATTACTCAAATATTAAGCATATATATATAATTTATGTTGTTATTCTTGTTTTTAAAAAATAATTTTTGTCAAGTGTTTTCTCTAAAAGTGTAACCATAACCATAACTCAAACACAAACCTAAACAATAAACGATAACTTTCAATTGTAATTTTTGGACGTAATTATCATATTGACCACCCTTCGCTCATCAATCGAATTGCGGCTTTTGTTTACGAATTTAGACTTAGGTCTCATGTGTTAGTAAGGATGCAGAATACAAGTAAATAACACCAAACGTGATCATATGGAGTCCACTCTTTAAATTACCATTGATTCATTTCTATTACACTTGGGTAACGCATAGCCTGGATTCGTACTAGAGAACTAAAATATTAATATGAACATAATTTAAAAGTAATTGACATGTATTGTTTTATATCTGAATTTGAGGCTCAAATTTGCAAGATAGCGTATGAAAGTAATAGAGTATCATCATAGGATCAAATTGGTATAAATGAGTAGAGAGTAACATTTTTCTATATAATTATGGATTACACATAACAATAAGAAAAAATGAAAAATGAGCTCTAAAGAAAAGAAAAAGTGGTTTGGAAAGCATAGAAAAAGGTAATTTTGAGGGGGAAGTTTGAAAAGTCAAATTTCGGGTGTTGGTTGGTTGCTCAATTCTAATGTATTTTCTTCTTGGATTTTTTTGAAGTATAAGCTTTTTGATTTTTACACTTCCTCACAATTTAAATTAATCCCCCAAAAGCCAACTTTATTATTATTGCTTAAGTCAGCATGTACTTCTAAATTGCTTGTTGGGAATGGTTTGTTTCATGGGAAATTTATAATTTTTATGCTTGAACTTGTCAAAGTAACACAACTTTTATCATTAATTTTTCTTTATTTCATCCAATTAATTTTCTATTTTTGATCAATCAATGTTATTAGCACACAGCATTGTTACATATGTGGGGCTATAAACCTAAAAGGTCCAACTTTCAATTTTGTCTAAAATATGACCTAAAATATCAATAAATTTTTAAGATTAATCGATACATAAATTGAATTTTATAAACTATTCAATGACCTATTAGATGAAGTTGAAACTCTATACATAGAGTTCAATGACTTAATTAAATACAACATAAAGAATCTAGCATAGGCATAAAATTGAAGTTCATAACCTATAAAAAAAAATTTAGAGGTGTTTCGAGTAAGAAGTGAAATAGTGAGGAGTAAGCAATTATGAAGTCTTAAAAGACATTTGAGGCAAGGAATGAATTACTATAGTCATATGTTATTATAATTGAGTTATATTAGTTTGTATTTGGTGTTTATATTATTTTAGTTTGAGTTATAATAATACATGTTTTGTGTGTAAACTATTGTTAACTTGATTAAAAACTATTAAACACGGTAGCAAATAATAAAAAAATTATGAATGTAAAACAGTAAAACTATAGCATATAGTAAACTAGTAAACACTGTAGCAAATTTAGGGTATTTTTTTTAATTAATGTTTGTTGTAGCTAATTTGAGGGTTTTAAATAGTATTTACTATAACAAGAGGTGATTATTATAGTCTTAGATAGTTATTGTCCCAAAGGACACCTAAAGAGTTGTGAACTACCGAACTCATGGTAGAAAAGAAGCTTGTAAGATATAAAATTTAGAGCAAATGGTAAAAACCACCCCTAAAGTATGGTGGTAGTTACAAACAATTATACCCTTAAACTTTCAAAATAAAAAATTAAGCCCACAAATTTATGTAAATATTAAAATTAGACTCTCAAACTTACATAATTGTATAAATTGTGTTAATTATATAAGTTTGATTATTCAATTTATATCATTTGCGAGTCTAACTTTTTCTGTTATTGTAAGCTTGGTGAGTCCAATTTTAGCACTTTTAGAAGTTGAGGGGCTCAAATGTTGTTATTAAACGTTTGAGAATGTAATAACAACTATAATCATACTTTAGAGATTGTTTTTGCAATTTGCCTTCAATTTATGTGTATTTTGTAGTGGGATCCACTAACGTTTCGGGTCAAATAAGAAGTGAAGATCACAATTCCTACTCCCCATACTTCTAGCTTGATTCCAACTTCACATCCTAGACACACCCTTAAAATTTACAAGCATATTGACACATATTTAAAATTCTAGATACTAAACTTGCATTAAGTTAACCTATATATCACATCATTGTCTAACATAAAGTTTTTTGTCACATATGAGGTGAAAGAATTGAACCTCTAATAACGTAATCGATATTACATTATATAATATAGGTTAGTTGAGCTATGTTCATATTGACCATCATCCTTTAAAAAAATTAAAAATTCTATAATTTAAGTCTTTTAAAATTTTATAATTTAAGCATACAACTTAGAAAGAAGAAGAACTTATATATAAGTTTTAAAAGATAAAACTTAAGTAGTAAGATATACTTAATACTTCCAAAATTTGGTACATAACTTTAGGGTGAGTGTTTAACTTAGACACTTTCAAACTTTATTTTAAAATGGCCATGTGACTTTTAATGGGTTTTTTAAAAATATATAAAAAAATCTTTTAAGTGGAAAAAAAAAAAAAAACTACATCCCATATGGTTAAGGTTTATTTAATTAATATTTTCTTTTTAATTAGGTTGTTTTCATAGTCTAAGCTTATATTTTTGTATTTGGAAACAGTAAAAAGTCCTGCAAAGTCCTCAAATTTTGTATTTTATTTTCTCTTTAAATAAAATTGTAATTAATCTAACTTTGTTTTAAATGTTTTATTGTCCATTTTCTATATTCTCGTTTTCAAAAAACAACGATAAAATTTTGAATTGTTATTCAAAAGAACTTAAATAAATCAAACATTTTGTGTAAAAAGATAAATAAAACTATTAAAACTCTTTGAGAAATTTTTACAAATAGAAAAAAAAAATGTCGAACCATTTACCGAAATAATAAAAAGAATATTGATAATGTTACTGATAGACTTATATCAACCTCTATCAATAATGGACATGTATTTGTTTCTGTTCGTGATAGTATGAATGATAGACCTGTATTAGTTTCTATTATTGTTAGCGTCTAGTAGTGATGTTAGTGATAGTTGTATCAGTTTCTATTATTGATAAACTTCTATAAGAAAAAAAAATTACTATAACTGGTAAATAATTTGACTTATTTTGTAATATTTTAAAAGCAGAAAATAGTTGAATAAACCAATAATGCACTTACCTCTCTATCTTGTATTGTTTATTTGCCTTTGTTGCCTTTTTTTTTTCTTTTCATTTTGTTAATAAGAATAAGACAATCTTTATTTTACCCTATGTTTTGTTTTTCTTTTATTTTCAATAATTATTGCTTAAAGTGACTTTTGTTAGACAATAAACATGACTTTTCACAATGATAAACATATAATTAATTGTGGGCAACTTTTTAAATAATATTGTATTTTCATTACCTCTACCCTCAATGGGAATGGCATGCATTGCCAATTTAATTAAACATAATTTATAATCATTGATTCAATAAGAGATTATTAGGAAAAGAAGAAGAACATTATTCATTTGGCATGAAAGAAAAAGTAACTGGAAATTCAACTCAATGATTTTAACTGCTCAAATTTTTTCACATCTACAAAATTATTGAAAAATGTGCTTTTGTTATTCACTTTGTAATTATGTCTCTTTTTTTTCTTTTTAATTACTATCATTATTGTTGTTATTATTATTAATTTTGGGTATTATTGGATGTTTTAATAGAATGCGATCACTCTAGGTAAATAATAGGGCAGGTATAGCTAATAAAAAACTGTAACATCTCATCAATGTCATAGAAATTAAATAATTAAATATTTTAGCTGCATCAAAAAGCCTAAAATGATTATTTCATAATTTAAAAATAAATCACACCCTATCTTTTATAAATATCCATCCACATTATCATCGATTTTATCGATATTTTTGTTGTCATTAAAAAAAACTATAATCTATTTGATAAAGAATTTGAAAACAAAGACTTCAATACAAACAAAGTTAAGTTTGATGTATTCATATTTGTATTTAGTAATATACTTATATATTAGATGATAAACGTGTTGAAAATATTTATTGATATAGCAAAATTTTACTTTTTAGTAATTTATAGATAATATATTTTTATCAATGTCGATTATTATATTTGTTCTTTTTAATTATTATATTGGAAACGAACCTAAGAAATATTTTACTATTTATTTATGTGTTTTTTTTTAATGGCTACATGTCTTGAATACCATTGAATTAAAGCACATGGGTCATAGAGTAGAAAGAATTTCATTTGCATCTAAATCTAACCCTATATGTTCATAAAGTTTTCTTGTAATTAATCTTTCCATTTTTTTTGTTTGTTCCTTTAGAATGTTGACTCTCCCAATAAAAATTTCATATAGTTTAAGTTTCACTCTTTGTATAATTTAATTACAAATTAGTTAGATATAGTTGAGCGTAAATATTTAAGAAAATCAAAAGGTATATATTTCAAAAGTTTAATGTCTATTTTATTTTGCAATTTCAAAAGTCCATATTTTATGTCGAAATTAAAATTAAACAAAATTCGAAATACAAAGATTAGAATGATATCTTAAAATCAAACTATTTCTACTCCTCGAAGAAATCAATACAACTTTTTATTTGAGTTTCTCTCTAACTTACTTTTTCTATATTTTAGTCAAATACTTACTTTAAAACATTTTTATCATTTACTTTTAACATTGGGTAATTATTTTAAATGATAAAAATGATAAAAATGTTTACAAATATATATTTAATTTTTAAGTAGTTAGGTTGAAATTGATGAGTGAAATGTTGTTGATATGGAAGACACATATAAATAGATTTGTCTTTTTTTAGAATAGGAAAAATAACAAATGCTCAATAGGAGAGAGAATGAAATGGAAAACATATATGAGTTGTTACCTACATTGAATATATTTGATCAATCAAAATAGTCAAAATTTTGCTGTCTCTTTAGTTGATATGAATTATGAATCATTTATTATTAAAAAAAGAAGAAATAAAAAGAAAAGGAAACCACACAAAAAAAGAAGTAAACTTGGTTCAATCATTCACAAGATTCTACTTTTCTTTTTTCTACAAAATTAATTGTAATGGGAAAAGTGATTGATCAACTAATTTAATTTTTAAAACATCAAATATTATAAAATAGTTAAGAGTATAAGACTACACTCATTCACTTCACAATAAAACTTATTCAACCATTTTTTTTATTTTTTTTATTCTTTTTTAAATAATTATATTTTAATCTATGATCAAAATCTCAACATGATCCACATATTTTGAAAATATTTTCATCACTGATAGGAGACAGTAACGTTCTACTATATTTATAAATATTTTTCAACATTTTTATCATTTAAAAAAATTATTTTATATTTAAATAAATAATGTTTTGAATTAATTTTTACCAAAATAGGTAGCAAATTTAGGTTGGACACAAATACAAGAAAAATATTAAAAAGGGGCATGTGAATTGAGAATAAAAAGAAGAGATATTTTAGTTATAGAAATTATTGAAAAAGAAGTAGATGAGTGGTTCACATGGTGAATAGTATTTTTATTTTTATTTTGAAAAAGGTAAGGGACAAAGACAATTCCCCAAAATAAATAATATTAAGGGCAAGTGGGTCAAATAGATAGCTTCCATCCCACCATTTGTTATGCCCTCTCAAATTTAATTTATTTCCTCCCTATTTATATTCTTCACCAAATACATCTTTCATTTTTCTTTTTCTTTTTTTCTATTTTAAACAAATCATTGGGTTTTTATATTCAAATGGGATGGAAATATATTTTAAATTTGTAAAGAAAGATGTAGCTCAAAGGTTGAATTTGTATGATATATAACTTTGCTTATCTCTACCCACTATTTTCCTCAATTTAGTCTGTTTTGATATAATTTCTGGAAAAAAAAAAGAAAAAAAAACCTATGAATTTAGTGATTATTCATAAGTGCTTTTAAAATTTCTAAAACAATGTTTGACTTTTTTTCCTTTAATGAAAATTAAAAATTAAGATTGAATTATAACTTGTTTCATTAAAATTATTTTAAATACACTTTAAAATACATTTTGAGGGATTGTTAAATGTTTTTTTTTTCTTTTCAAACATGACTTATTTTTTTAAGTTAAATAGTCAAGAATGTATTCCAAAACAATTTGGGAGTAATTAACCAAAAATCTCCAAATATATATATTTGTTTTAAAAAATATTTGTAATCAGTCTATCACACTTTTAAACACAAGAATAAATACAATTATTTAAAATACCAATTTGGAAAAATGTATGATATAGAATTAGTAAATTATCCAACATAGAATCACTCAAACTAAGCATGCTTAATTTAGACTATTGAGTTCTTCAACATGTTTTGTCCACTCTCATATATTTTATAGGAAATTTCTCGAGAGGTCGCCCAACATAAAATTACTTGAAACTAATCAAACTTAACTTTCTAATTTCTATAATCAAGTCACTATAAAGAAAGATGCACCTTGTTGGTATAAGCAGTAGTTATCATTTCTGTTAAGCCTTTCTTAATCATACTTTCATTTCTTCAAAACTCCTCTCATTAGGATGTGATCTCAATTCATCAATTTACCATTTCTAAACTTGGACGTTACACGAGAAATTGCCTTTCTCAACAATCTCATTAACAACATAATTTTGTAACTGTGTCTAATGTGACAAAAGCTTTAAACTCCACGCAACGAAGCTAAGAAGAGTGTCATCCACTCCATCTGTTTAATGGGCGCCAAGCTCAGTTCCTCTCCATATCTAGAAGACAAATCACCTGAATACAATCAGGTTCGATAGCAATAGGCAACGAAATACGAGACAAAAGTGATGATAACACTTTTAGTTTCATTACAAGCACAATGAAGAAATGACAAGCAATCGTGCTATGAAACAATAAAAATTTGATTGAGAACTATGTAGATATGTGACTAGTAAGAACCTCAAATATATATATATAACTCAACTATCTCATTACCAACCACACACAGGCGATCAATGGTATTTCTAGTAAAACAATGCATCGACCCCATCAAGATCCTAGGCCTTATCTTTGAGGGCCAACTCCACCTTCACCTAGAAAAGTACTCCATCATCAATAGTTAGTCTACAAATTTTACAAACTATTATCAAACACCTATTGAAATAAAATGAGGTCTTAATTTATAAAACTTTTAGAGTTGATTGCATACATCTTTCCTTACACACTAAGAATGCAGACAACTAAGTACATATTTCCTTACACAATAGGGCAATGTGTGAATGTAAGGGATGAATTTGAATGAGTTGAGTCTCCTAAAGCTGGTTAGCCCTTTGAGTGTATATATCTCGATGATACCATAAATAAAACATAAATTCCAATCATATCTCATATCCCAATAAGCCGATCCAATAAAATAGAACCAAATAGTTCACCTAATTTTTGCTTACTTATTATCAAACCAAACATTAATGCGAACATATAAGTTAACCAAACTAAACACAAATATTAACTAGATTAACCACAACTTAAACTAGTTAACACATATGCATTTAACTAAGGCTACGTTTATCAAACCATGATGAAAATTGATGTAATCGTAATGAAATTTCATTGATAAATCAATTGTAATGAGCTTGAATAGCAAACGTAATTAGATTTGCTTTTGATCGTATTTACTTAAAATTATGATTTTTGTCAAATTTACTGTTAGACCTCTATCTCTACCTCTAAGGGTCAAACAGTAACGGTAATGGTAAAGGTTACACTAAAGATGTCAAAATCGATAAATTTAAGCTGCAATAGTAAAAATAATGGTAGCTGTAATGGTAACGATACAACGTAATTCTCATACACAATCAGATTGAACACTGTCAGGTCATCAATAATTAGATTATGTTATTTTATTGCATATTTGGGTGTGGACAGTCTAATGTGTCAGTACAAATGTCAAAAGTAAACAACATGAAAATAATTAAATGGGGTCCACTTTTGTATTTCCATTGATCTATTACATTTTCATGGGATAAACCTTATGTCCAGGATTTGGAATTTTACTTGTCTTACATGCTTATTAAAGTACCACAAACCAACACGAGTTCTTTCAGCATGTTTTGTCTTCACTCACATGTATGATAGGAAAATTTTCAAGAGATCACCTAACATAGAATTGTTTCGAGATAAACATGCTAAACTTTGGAGTTCTTATGATTGAGCCACTGAACAAGAAGATGCACCTTGTTGGAATAGGTACTATCTCTTAATTCTTTCAAGTCTTTCTTAACCTTATTTTCATGTTTTTAGGATCACTCTCATTGAGATATGATATCAGATCATTCATGTTTTCCTCCTAAATTCAAGGCATTACATTAAATTCTAAACCATAAATTAATTATAATTCTATTGATTTAAACTTTGAACTAATAATTATATTGACTTAATTAGATACTGTGATTTGTAAGTGAGCTCATATGACACGTATGAATGGAATGCAAATACACAACATAATCAAATGATATCTATATTTTATATTACTACTGATTTATGATTTATGATCATGATTGCTAAATTTTATTTGAATAAAAACAAATTTTGGCACAAAAAAAATTAAGTATGATAAATATAAAAAAAATGAATAATTTCCTAAAAAAAAAAACTTTAATGTTAAGTTGCGTAATGAGAAGGTCAGTTGTAGACAAACTGTAATGATATGATAACACTTCATTATAATATCCCTATTTACTACAATACAAATAAATGGACTCCACATTGATTTTTTTTTATCCTCCTCTAAATTAAAATTCGAAAAATCTAATTCTGAAAACAACTAATTAGTTTTATTTTTAAAAAAGAAATGAGTCTTTATTTGCTTCTATTTATAAATTTAAAAATATTTTCCAATATATTTTCAATAATGTGAGTATATTAAACATAAAATTGATAGTTTATTGCTAAAATAATTAACTGACCTTTGATTTATTTAATAATGATAATAATAATAATAATAATAATAATAATAATAATCACTTAAATTTTTTTAAAAGAAAAAAGGAAAAGAAATGAAAAAAAGCAAAGAATAAGAATGGGTTTATATAAAAATAATAAATAAATAAATAAAAATTAAAGAACGTGGGTTGACTGGAATTAATGATTGTAAAAAGCTTTTTCTTTTTCTTTTAAGAGAGAAAAAAAGATAAAAAGATGTATGTTTATTTTTAAATACTATTTTTTGGCTTGTATTATAAAGTTTTTACAACTTTATGTCTACATTTATAATGGAAATGTTAAACATTAACATTTCTTTAAGAAAAATGAAATCAACCATTAGCTATTGATTGAAAACTACATACAACATTTTAAATCATTTTGATATTGGTGGGATTTTAAAATTTATTGGTTTTGTTAGGAATTTTGAATTTGATTTTGTTGATGGAGCCATGAAGGTAGGGCTGAACTCTAATGTCTAAATATTTTACTTATTTTAAGCAAAAGCCTAGTTATCAAGTCACGTAATTAATTAAAAAAGAATAGCTTGGTCACGTTTAACATTATTGTTAGAGGAAAGAAATCGTTTAAATCTATTTTACAAAATTTAGGGAGTAAAAAAGATTATTTTTAAAATTTATTAAAGCATTGAGGTAAATTTGTTTTTCAATTAATTAATTTGGAATTAAAGTAAGAAAAGGGAAAGAAAGGAGGAGGAATAGAGGCGGTGCCGACACGTAGGAGTAGCCGCGCGACCCTTTTGTCTATGCCTTTAATACTTCAAATATTTAATGCTTTCTCTAAACAAAATTAATACGGAATTTCTTAATTTGAAAAAACTATCTGTATATATATATCAATTACTGAGCTTTGTTGATTGTGATTCCCAACTATTTCATCCTTAAAAATCTTTATTTCTTTTTAACTTTTGGTGAATTAAAATCCCATACTAATTATTTTACCAACTAAAACTTTGACTCTCCATGAATTACAACCCTTAATTTGATTTAAGGTTCCATTTCAAATATAAAAAATATGGTCAAGAATAGTAAATTTAACAAAATATTTACAAACTATAGTACAATTTTAAATTTCATCAATAATAAGAAATGATATCCTTCTATCAGTGGCATTGATAAGTGATAGAAATCGATCGATGACTATCAATTATAGAATTCAAAATTTTTGCTATAGCTTTAAATATTTTTAATTTATTTTGTTATTTTTAAAAATGTTCCACAAATTAACTAAAATATTTACGAAATGTAACATTATTTTATATTTTAATTTATATAAAATATTTTTTTGTCAGATCTTAGAAGATTCAGTCTATTTTTGGAATTTTAGGAGATTTGGTTGTTTCCGTAGTTGTTGACCTAAAATACAGCTTGTGGGTGTTGCGTGATATATACATGCGAATGATAGAAGTTGCATTGTGTACTTTTTAGCGGATTTTGCATTGATAGTGAGTTTCTTGCAAAAAAAAAAAATATGCATGGTGTGTGGTGTTGAACACCTTGTTACTGACTTGTGATTCACTTCATTGAGAGGATTTGTGAAAGTTAGAGGGAGTTTAATGTTGAAGTTTATTATGAGGAGTCTCTCTTATGGAGAGCCTGGAACATAAGGGTAAAGCATGAAACATATGATCTAATGTGAGCTTAAATTGAATCCTTTGTTCACACAATATCAAGTGGTTTAAGGGAGACCCTAAACATTTACAGTATGAAAGTTGTGTAATACAAGATAGTTAATTCTTGATAAACTATGTACTTGTGAACATCTTGAATTTTAGTAAATGATTTTTTCAATCAGAACTTAAGGTCCTCTAAATGTAGATGTGATTACACCAAACTTGGTTGTGTTCTGTCTTTTCTTATTGTTGCTTACACTATTTAATCTGTCAATAGCATTGATGCAAACATAATTCTCCAGGTTAATACTGTGTTTTTCACGTGTTTATAAATGTCTATTAGTAATATTGATAGATATTAATAGAACTCTATATTGTCAGAACCCTCGACGACCTTCTCTTAAGTGTTGGGAGTTCGGATCATCACGATTATGACTGCCTATTTTTTGCCGACGACTTTAGCCACTGGGTGATAGAGATAACTCCTGATAGCGTAAGCGTTTCGTCGAGAATGCCTTTGCTACATAAGTTTAAAAATGTATCTTCCGACTGCGTTGTTTGACGTTTTTCATGAAACTTCCCATGACATCATCGGAAGATGTTTCTTCAAATTTTTTTTTTTTATTTCTTTCAACTTTTTAATAGCAACCTGAATAAATTAAAATTCAAAATAACATTTATCAAACCAAACGATATATAATAAATAACAAAATAGTAACATGAAATCGATGTACAAAATTATAGTATATTTTGTAACGAAAATTAGAAAAAAGAGTTTATAAATAGTCTACCAAGTGCTTTTGAATAAATAATTACATAAAAGAAGATAACATCTCCAAAAACCGACTCCAAACATCATCTTCGAACAATAGTTTATCTACAATCACATCAAACAAAACACATTGTTACAAAATTCAATACATCTAACATTCCAATTAAAATGACAAAAACCTCATTTAACTTTCCAAAGCAAAGTAAACAAAGATACATATAACAAGTTAAGCAAACACTCACCTCTCAACACAACAAGTTAAAGCAAAACTCTAAAAAATCACTAGGACTCGAAATTGAGTAGAAAAGTGTTCGTGTTCAAGCTTTTAGAACCTACCCCTCGACACAACAAGATAAGCAAAACTCACCTCTAAACAAGTTAAGCAAACACTCCACCCCTCAGTACAACAAGTTAAGAAAAACTCTAAAAAAAAAAACAATATGAGAAGTCATAATTCTCATATATGGGTAGAATATAGATTACAAAGCTAACACTCAAAACTTTTTAAAAGCTACATTTTGTTTTAGTTTTTCACTATATTGTAAAATGTGAATAGTCATCATTCTCATATGTATTTGTCTAAGTTTTCCCTCTTCTTTCTAAAAGTAATAAACAAATGCCTTAATTTAACTAAAGTAAGTTTCTAGAAATTTAACGAAGGTATATATTAAATCACTTTAGCAAAGTTAGGATCTTAATATGCAAAGTTTAGGGTTTCAAGAAAAAAAAAATTTTGAGTGTTATAATTGATAAAACTATATAATTTAATATTTTAATTAAATCAGCCTACAAAATTAGGTATATATTTATTTTTCTATTTATTTTCTAAGCTAATTAATTCTCCCCTTATTTATCCACCTAATCAATGAGTTGGTTTTAATTTTTAATTAAGAGAGTCAGTCAACAATGTTGTTAATGGTTATTAATCGACCAATTAGTAATGGATACATTTTCTCAAAAGTATTTTTTTACATGAGTTTTGCTAGATTTGATACATATCCAAATTGTTTTTATTAATGTCAAATTACTATGACTATTAAAAGTTGCAAACTAATAATTTTAAATTTGTATTTAAAATAAAACACTTTTATTCGTCGAGTTTTTCTAGCATATAATCGATCTAATTGCTAAGGTTTTCATATCATTCAATAGGAATTAGAAAATCTTTTGTGATGGGAGAACCCCTAATTCCCAATCACTAAAACTCCCTAAATCAAGATGATTTCAACCAAACCCTAAGGATTGAGTTAGACGTGGATTGCGGCTTTAAGGTCAATATCTTGAAACAAGAACCAATTTTTTACCCCAAAATTCTAACACTTCACAAATGGGATGATCAATTCCACATGAATGTTTTTGAAAAATTCAAGAAGCTTTAATGCTAATCTTGAAAACAAGCACAGACGCTAAAACTTATTCATAGTCAAAAACTAATTTAAACAATCTAAAGGTAAAACTTAAATAGCTTCCCAATAAAACCCTTATATATTGTAAAAAAAAGACTAAATTATACTTAAATGTTATTAAAAGGATAAAGCTAAAAAATATTAAAATTACATCATAATTATTAAATAAAATCTAATTCATAATTTGATGCTTGATCGGTTCATATCATATAGACTTCTCTATTTAGGCTACTAAAGAAACTAGAGATGATCGAATGAGATGTTTTTTATTTTCCCTGATAAGCCATATTGTCTAGGTATGATGCATACACGTTACCTTTTAAAACATGTGGTTCTCAAAGTTGAAACTAAGTTGTATCCCTAATTATCCCATTTTGTGATTGTTTTTTTTAAAATCAAATTTAACCTAATCACTATTTATTCACATCTAATTACTTTTGGTTACATTGCCCTAAAGAATTAGGATTGGGTTTAGCATCGTGAGATTGAATACTTAGAATACTCTCAAGTTTATTACTTCATTGACGGTGTGTTTGTTTGCACACTTATACCATCTATTATATGCATTTTTTAAAAAAACTTTTATAGTTCAAACTTTTAGCCAATTTGAATATAGAAATTTAATAAATAAGAAATCAATTATGATCATGAAAATTGATGATTTTATTTACTTCCAACAATTATTACAATGAAATATAAATTAAAATACAAAAATACATTCTGTATAAGAATTGTGTTAAATGCCAAAGAAAACTCAATGCAACAGTAATTGACACAACCTCAATTTGCACTCTCTATTATGTATGAGGCTTATAATCATATTAATAAAACTCCTAAATTTTCATTATAGAATCAATTTAAACTATCAGTTAAAATTTTCACTATACTTTAATTGTATCAAGCAATATACTATATTGCAATGACTTCCATTAAAAAAAGTTCAAGATGTCATTTATATTTTTGAACTTTATTTTATTTATTTCCACAATAATAGAGGAATTCAATGTTTGACTTTTGATAACATAAAATTTATGTCAATTGATTCATTATGCTTATTTTGATTGTATCAATAAGAACTTTAAACTAACTGTTTCGCTTAGCTTAGCATGAGCATAGTTGGACAATAATTCTTCTTAATTTATTTTAAGGGTGTTTGATCTAAGAAGTTGGGCTAGAAGAAGTGATATTGTCGAGCTCTTTGTTTGTTTCAAGAAAATTTATAAACATCGTAACTAAAAAAGAAAAAATCAATTAATTTATACTTTATTAACTTTTTAGATTGTGAATTGGATCACCCCATAACTCTCTAATCCTACCACTTCACTCCTTGTCTAAACATATACACAAATGGTTTGATGGAAGAGAGAAGAAACAAGAAGAGGAAGAAAAAGGAAATGAGTATCAATTGGTCCCAAACAAACATTAATAATAAAGAATGGAAAAAAGAATAGAAGAAATGGGGGACCAAACAAAGTGGGTGAAGAAGGGAAAATAAGGACCCCTCAAAACCATTGGAATGTAAAGTGGTGGGTTTATAAGACACATTACCTACCATATATTTTCTTTATTCTTCCATCCAAAATCAAATGACAGATAAACATATTTAAACCATCTCTTTCTCTCTCTGCTCTCATGCACCGACGCTACGGCGTCTACATGATTATTATCATCGATAACTATATATAAACTCAATTTATACAACTTTAATTTATACTATCAATCTCAAAGTTAAAATTGTAAATACATGTGGGAGAATACACAACTAAAAGTTTTGGTTTATATAATAACTATTTTGGTTTTTCTTTTATTTTTACAAAAAAAAATTGCTTGTTTTCTTACCATTTCCTTAGTGTGATTTTTATATCTTCAAACTTAATCACAAGCCCTTGACTTCTTAGGTGAAAAACTATTTTTATTTTCTTTTTCAAAAACAACTTTTTAAAAAAAATTAAAAAAAAACCCTTGAAAAAATCAATAGAAAACGAAGAAATCAATAGGGAAAATTATTTAATTTTTTTAAATTAAGTTTATAAACGCTTATTCCACTTATGAGTTTCTTTACTTTGCCTATCTATCTTTTAAGAATGTTTTGAAGTTAAAGCCATGTGAAACAAAAAAATTGTAAATTTTAAAAACATGAATTTACTTTTAAATTTTGAATTTAATTTTAAATAGTTTGTAAATATATATATATATATATATATATATAAAAGGATGGCTAAAAATCAATCCATCATCAAACAATACACGTACGAAATAGATTTTAGAAATCTATGAACACAAGATGCAAAAGAAGTAGGCTCAAAATTATTTATTGGTTTTTTTTAATTTAATTTTATAATAGTTTGATATTACAAAATTTTATTTGATGTAATTTTAGGAAAATATTAGTTTCCATTGTGAAAATAGTTAAATGGATATAATATTTGTATTATCAGTTTCAAAATCTGTTTTTGATTCTTAACTCAAATTAAATTATTGTGATAAATATGTCAATCATTTCCTCATTATATTTTTCAGGTAAAGTGTCTCAATTTGGATTATGCACCTTTACAAATACAAAATAAAATTGAGTTAGGTGTGTCTTCATTTATTTTAAGAAACTATTACTATTTTAGTTTATATATTATTTTAATTCCTATACTTCAGCTTAAACTTAGTTACTTATTTTTCTTATCAAAATTTGCTATATAATAATAATAATTTTCATGAAACAAAAACACAAAATTGGAATACATGACATGTTGCTCAAAATGTATGGAGAGAATCCAAATAGTTACTAATCTTTTCTTAGAAAATGAAAAATTAATTACCTTCAAATAACACTACAAAATCATTAAATTTACATTTCAAAATACATTATTTAACTATACCTTTGATTTTTTTAATATTTTAAAAGAAAAATTTTGGTAAATGGAAAAATTATTGACAAAATATAGAGTTTTTTTTTTAATCTATATTTAGTAAATATTTTAGTTCATTTTAATTATATTTGAAAATGCTCCCACTAGATTGTTAAGGAAATTTAAAAACCACTTTTAATTACTATCTAATGGAATATAGTATTAAAATTTCACAGAAAGCTTAAATTGGTGAAGTCATTTTCAATCATCCCAAACTCAGCTTTGATATGTCATTTTCTACAATCTATTTTTCTAACTTACAATAGTTCAAAAGTATATAGAAACCAAAAGACCACATATATGTGTGTTTTATAAAATTGTTTCATCTACTTTTTATATTTTTAATCTTTTTGGGCATTAAAGTATAATTATACTACCAAATATGGTTGTTGTGTAATCTTGAGGAGGAAAGTGATTCTAGATTAAGATGTTTGTGTGGATCCATCTCTTAATGAAGAAGAAACTGAAAAAGGTGAAGCAATACAAAATGAAAGAAGAAAAATAAAAGCACAGTGAATCAATCAATAATAATATTTGAGATACAAAGATATTCATACAATATACACAAATAAGGCACTGTTTAGATTAGCTTTTTAGATTCTTTGTCTACAACTCCATATTTAATTTTGAGGGAGGGAGGAACAAAGGTGGAAATTTTCATGAATTTAAAACCACGAACCTTTTGATCATATATATATTGATGTCGATTGAGCTAAATTTTTATTGATATAAATTAAACAACTAAATTTATAATGATTTACTTTAATTTTTTAAGAATTTTGTTTCTATATTTTAAATTTTTTATAATTATTCAACATAGGTCGTTGTTAACGTAATTAACTTTCTTATATAACGATGAAACCAAGTCAATTTATAAAACACAGTGTACTGACTTTTCTTTTGCACATTATTTTTTGGAAAACAAAAATGGAGGCTGTTTTGGTAGAGCCAATTTAATCACATTTGTAAGAATGAACGAATAAATAAATAGAAAAAAGAGTCTCAATTATATTTTCCTTTTCAGAAAAAACAAACACATGTACTTCTTCTCTTTATTTGCTTTAATAAAGAGAGTACTCTTAATCATGCTATTTTATTTTTCAAGTAATGATTTAAACAAAGAGGAAGAAAAATATATGATACTCAAAATAGCTCAATAATATCAATTGAAATCTATAATCATTCGTGGATAATATTTACTTAATTATGGTGCTTTAGGATTGGTAATTTATAATATGATTAACTTGATGTTTGTATTTGTATAATGATATAAAAAAAAATCATTAAATACGTTCATGTAATCTAATAATTAATTTGTTCAACAAACTACTCCTTTTAGTGACACCACATCTTAGCATAAATAATTTGCATTTAAAATTATTAAAAATGATGAGGGTCTATTTTAATTTATATAAATGAAAATGATGTGACATCTACTTGAGAGGTTGTGTTATTAGCAATAGAAATTAAAGTATTTTTAAATTGATTTTATTAAAATGTGTGAGTATGATCTAATAATTCATATATTGTAAAACTCTTACCGACACAATTCTAAACTTTATAATTAAAAAAGCTACTTTTTTTTTCTTTTTTGAGAAAATTATAAACATGCACTTTTACTTTAATGAAAATTTGCAAGATATATATATATATATATATGTACATGTGTGTATTTTGTAACTTTTTTTTTAATATGTGACATCATAAATAATGAAGTTGGTATATTTTTTTAATGGTATTGGAAAGGATGACATCACAAATCAAGAACAAAAAAACACCAACCACAAGGATGAATCCGAAATAAAACGTTTAAAATAACTAATAAGATAACAACTTGACAAATACGTCTAATGAAATACAAAGTAGTACAATTGAACAAGAAAGTTATGCTCTTGTAAAAAACGATACTAATAGTTCATCAAACCAATCTATAGACTATCACGTGGACTCTTACTTGTACTAAAAAGACAAATCTAACCAAGTTTAGTTTTTCATAGAGAGAATTGACACTATTGTTTTGTTATGAAGATTGAGTTGATCGAATTACAAGAATTATAACACGTGTTATAAACCGACTTGAATACATACAATGGACGATAATTTGATCTAAAAAGGATGTGTGTGTGTGTTTTTTTTTTTGGGTAATGTGTTAATGTTTAAGAACAAAAATGAGGGAGTAATGAAGGTGTCATCCATATGAATTGATGAGTTGAGAAAGTAAGTGAAAAAATGAATAGGGGGAAACCTACTTGAAATTTTGTACATGATTAGTTGATTATTAACTTCGAGTGGTTCAAGATGGAATGTTCTTTTTAAAGTCCAACTTGGGAAAGACCTTTTTATCAATTTACTATTAAAATATTTATTTAATCATATATAAATCCTCTCTCTAATCAAACCTTACACTTACACACTTGATTTTTTGTTTCAAAGAAAATTCCAAAAATGTCCTTCCCCTCTCACCCCACCAGAGATTGACCTTTTTGCTTTGGATGCTTTTATCAATTTCATTGATTTGAGATTTGTTATGATGGAAAAAATAGAAAGTTTCCTCTATAATTGAAACAAATGTATTATAGCTTTAATCCATTGTATTTTAATCCAAATATTACCCAAAAAAAAAAAACTATTTTTGAATATTCCTTAATTAGTTAGTTCATTTAATCCACCCTCATATTAATAGCCTATTTAATTATAGATGGAAAGTTTAAATCTCTATCTAATATTGTTAATCGTAATATTCTTTTTTTTAACAATTCTAAAATATATGGTTATCAATTTAACAATTTTTTTTTTTTAATTTTCATATTTTTATCTACTTCATGACATTAAAATTAAATAAACACATGATGTGGTCCATAAGTTTAATTTGGTTCCTAGATATTGACTTTACAAATGAATTGATGAGTACAATTTTTTTTTCCTTTTTGTAAATTTGAAGTATATATTCTATTATAACCATTAAAATGTTGGGTTGTTTTATATTGGTATCATAAACTTTTAAATAGTTTGTTTTCATACTTTCAATTTTTGTCGGTAAAATCGATTTTAGTATTTATTTATTATTTTGCTTTAATGAAAAATGGCAAATGTCTATTTTAATATTTCTATTTGGTTAGAATATCATTTTTGTCACTTAAAAAAAAGAATTTTCAAACAATGTAATATAAGATTTGTTTATTTTTAGTTTATGGAAATTGAAATTCCATTTTAATTCTGGTACTTTTAATGAATATTAAATTTAGGTAATTAAAATTAATTTTAATTGATTAAATAATAATAAAATAGGAGACTATTAAAATAATTTTTAAAAACTATTTCTTTAATTTTTGACTTCTATTAAATAAATTATTGAGTTATGTAAACTTAGATATTGAAGAATGAAAAACCAAGGCGTATGATATCAAATATCTCTTATTTGGTCAATAAAGCATATAAATTAGTAATTGAATAAATACTTTTTCTTTTTTGGACAAATTTTGAATAAACCCTTTAAATTGTGTAAATAATAATGGAGATTTTTAAAATTTTTTTTTTTTTTAAAAAAGGACTTTTTGTTTTTCTATTGTTGAAATATATTGTTTTATACCGACACTTAGTTCTGTTTAGTTTAATTCCAATAGGTCATGATTGGTGATTTTGTATATTAGTTATTTAGAAAATATAATCTTATTTATTCAATTTTAACCATGACAAAATTCATAGCTCTCTATATATCATTTAAGTTTTTTTTTTTTTTTTTATATAGTTTGTAAATACTTTCATTTTTTTTTTTAATTGTTGTTCTCCTTTCAATAACAATTAATGTTTTGCATTATGTTAATTCTATCAATTAAATAAACTTACCTACGTATAGAAGGAAAGGAATATATGTGAACTTATGACAATTTGATTATAAAATTAAGATAAGTCGTTTAATTATTTTCATAGACATTTTTAAATATAGTAAAATAAATCAAAATATTTTGAATGTATAGCAAAATTTCGTATTACACTAATAAACATAGATAGAAAACTATTAGTGTCAATATCGACAGAATTTAAAATTTTTCTATGTTTGATAAATGTTTTCTACATATTTCCCATTTATAATAATTTCACATATTTTTTAGGATAATTTTTAAAAATAGAAAAATAAATTAAATATTTACAAACTATAGCAAAATTTTAGATTCTGTCACTGATAGTCTTCTATCACTATAGCATATCAATGACTATCAGTGATAGAATTTGCTATAGGTTATAAATATTTTATAAAATCTACTATTTTTAAAAATTCTTCTATTTTTTATAATAACAAAAAAATAAAATAATAGACGGTGATAGAAGTCTATTAATGACTATCATTAATAGAATCTAAAATTTGACTATAACTTGTAAATATTTTAATTTATTTTGCTCTTATCTAGAATGGTCATAAAATATTTACTTTTTATACAAAACTTTTAAGTGTAATGAACTTTTGTCTACGTAAATAGTTTGTGTTTTTTTATAATATTTTTAAAAACCTCATTATTTTAAATAACGTAATTTCATATTGAAATAATTAAAAAAAAAAGCCACATTTTTCTATTATTGAACAAATTTTAAAAATGAAAGATTTTTATATATTCAATTAGGGAAAAGTTTAAAAATAATTTTATTTAAAAAGGGAACAATCTTTTCAAAAAAGAATATAATACTTTTAGATATTCACCTTGGAACAAAAATTAAGAAAAGAAAATTATTTAATAGTTTTTGTAGCCAATAATTTTATTTACTCTAAAAATAATAATTTAGGTTTAAATACTCCTAGATAATCTGTATTATATAATCTAAAAAGGGGCTTTGGGAGATTTTTCCCAATAAAATTTCATAACATATTAAACAAAAGAACAATAATAATCAAAGCATCGGGAGATCGAGTATCTCCTAACGCCAACTGTGTAGTGTCGGGAGATAGAGTATCTCTCGATGTGAACTCTCGACAACTTAACAAAGACGTCTGAAAACAATGGGAAACTCCCGACGTGTAGTGACATCTTCTTGTTTACTCTAATTTGCTTTTCTGTTTTCGTCTCTCTATTCACTACAAGGAATTGAGGCATTCCTGGCGTTACAATGCGTCGTAAATAATACAAAAATGTGTCGAGAAAGGATAGGTTTTTCCAACGTCAGAAGCTCTCCGTTAGGAAGGACGTTTAGAGTACAACGTCAGGGGAGATTTCTTCGATGGGCCAAAGGGACGATGTCAGGATTGTCTTATCCCCAACACCGTTAATGTCGACGTGTGGCTGACATCGATAGTGGAGTACGCTCGACATCTCCTTCGTGCGTCAGGGCTAAGGCAATCCCGACGCTACATCGGAAAAAGTTTTCCTTAACATCATGGAAAAGATGTTGGGGAATCCCTTGTTCCCAACGTAGGATATACGTCGGAAGAAATTTTTTAGTTATATTTTTTTTATTTTTTTTTGTTATTGTGAGGTATTATTTTCGGTTTCGCTTCGAAAGACAACAAACAAAATTCATAATAAATTATTAAAATAAAAAATTTCAATTTATAAAATTAAATATGAAATCTGAATATATAACAAAAATTACAAGTTGTTGTTCAAATTGTTCAAAACAATTACATTAAAAGAAAAAAAAAACTACACTATCTCCTAAAACATAGTCGCATGCGCCAAATTAAAAGAATTTCAAACCTGCAAATGACATAAAAGTAAAGTTGGAAATATATATCACCGATGATAAATTAAATAAATTAAAAGTTCAAAAATACGTACCCCAAATGTTCACGGTTCTCTCTTTGCCTGACTCATTTCCTCAGTCATCTTTCTCATCTTTTCCATTTGTCGTGCATTTTCTAGTACTTTCTTCCATTTTTCAAGTAGTCTCTTCCATTTTTCGGTCATGCTCTTCCATTTGTCGGTTATGCTCCTCTAACCTTATTCGTTGTTCTTCAATTAAGCGGTCAACGTTTTCAAGGTTAGCCTTTAGTTGGCTAACGTCTCTAGAGTGCATCTCTTAGTCATAGGAAGAGGAAGAACTGGAAGCAGTACTCTTTCGGAACTTGGGTTTTGGGCCCAACGAAGACCTTTTGAGTAGTCTGGTAGCCTACCCAAGACCTTTTGACCTTTTGACAACCTCCAATGATCACTTTGATGGCCCAACTTCAATCAAAGACCACCTTCGACTCTTAATATTGGTGAAAATCACCTTCAACAACTAGCTCTAAACGACTAATTACACTCCCAATGACTAATTTCTAGGATCACCTACAATGATGACCAATTTGATGACCAACTTTGACGACCAACTCTGACACTCTCTCTACTTGTTCAACTCCAGTGAAGATCACCTCTAACCATCCAACTTCAACAACGACCACTTTCACCACTATCGATGATTACCTTTGACGACCAACAACGACTTTGATGATCATTGCCAGTGCCAGTGACCACCTTTTGTAACCAACTTCAGCAAATACAACTATCGACTCCCAATTTCAATGATGACCGCCTTTAATGACTAACTTTGAAAACTTTCTCTAGGCAACTAACTTTAATAATAACCTCAAGCAACTAGTTCATAATGGTTGATAGTCTTCTTTTATAGTTATTTGACATTAATAGAAACATAGTATAGTAAATCAAACAAACTTGTGTATATAGAAATACTTTTGAAACTAGTTTGTATAACATTTTGAAACATAGGAATCGAGGTAAACTATACCAAATAATAATTTTCACTTTCAACTTTTTCATACTATTTCATTTTTTCTCTTTTTGCAGTTTAGTTCTAAAAATGAAATAAAAAATAAAAAATAACCTCAAACTTGGAGATTATAATGGTTAAAATTAGCATACGGACGGTGGAAAATGATATTTAAAAAATGGTCATTTTGAAAAATAGCAAAATAAATTAAAATATTTACAAACTATAGCAAAATTTTGGATTCTATCACTGATAGTCTTCAATCAACATAACATGTCAATGAATATCAATGATAGAATTTGCTATAGGTTGTAAATATTTTGTAAAATTTGCTATTTTTAAAAATTTCCCTTTAAAAAATGTAGGAAAAGTATTATTTCTCAAATTATTATCAAATTCTATGGAAGAAGAAAATAAATTTTGATACAAACAAAATTTTTAATTAAAAAACAACACATTTTAACAAATATGCAACTAAATAAAATTTTAACTAAATATCAAAATTCTATCAATTTCAATTTTTGGGGTCTAATTTTAATAATGGTATAAGTTTGAGTGCCCTCACAATTTTATTAATAAATACAAGCAATTAATTTAGGAGACTTAACAATCTTTTTTATATTTAAATTACCATTATTTATTTAATAATAAAAAATAGCTGAATTTTTTTTTAACTCAAACAAAAATAACCTGCACTACACGCTCTATATTATAACTTAGATTAAAATAAACTACACCTAAAACACATATTATTCTAGTATACACTTCAAACACATAATATTATAATCTAGATTGAAATAATTTACCTCAAACACAAACTATTTATAATCCACAAACTATAGTAATTCATTTAGTGCCCCAAACAACCTGTAAAGGTGTTTTTTGGAACAAGAAGTTGGTTATTATAATCTTATGTTATGGTAGTTGATTTATAATAGTTTATGTCTAAAGTGTAGATTGTTTTGGTTTGAATTATAATAGTATGTGTTTGAGGTGTAAATTATTTTTGGTTTGAGAAGAAAATAGTAAACATCGTACCAAAAAATGAAAAAAAATAATGAATGTATAACAGTAAAAACTATAGTAAATAGTAAATACGGTAGTAAATTAATTAGAGTTTTGAGATAATGTTAACTGTAGTTAATTGAAGATTATAAAATAATATTTACTATAACAAATTAGATAGGTAGTTATTATAGTTTTAGATAAATTTTTTTTGGCTTGAAATCACTCTTTAAGTGATTATCTAACAAGTATCGAACTTATTGGAAAAATATATTTCTACTCAATGAAACTTAATTAGTTCCTCTTTTTCGTATATTTGTCTATTTCTTTTGTTTAACACGACTCTCACTTATATATTTTCAAAATTTTAAGAAAGAGTAGTAAAACTAAAATCAATAAAAATGGTGTAAGTTTAATACAATAAGTTTATCCTAAAATAAACCCCCTTTTGCATATTTATAAATTATTCATTTCTCTTGCAATTGCTTAAAATTTAAGTGGAAAACACAACAACACATTCCTATCCAATAGAGAACTTAAAGAAACCATATTCTACAAAAATAGAGAAGTAGTGAGCAAAGGACAAACCCATTAAGAAGTCTAACAAACAAAGAAGAGAAATGCAATAAGCTTCAAACTCTCTTGAGTTGCCTTATTTAAAAGAAATTTTATATTTTGAAACTAATTCGAAATTTAATACAAATGATTATATACAATGTTTTTAAAAAAGAAAAATATTAGTAAACATAGTTTTATTTTTTGTTTTCTATTTACTAATACTAAAATACAATATAATTGAATGGAATAATACTTGAAAAAAAAAAAGACTAATAGCAATTCTTTTATGTAAAACAATTCAACTTTGGGACATCCAACAATGCACAAGAAACAAGAAAATAAATGTTGACTATTTTTTTTTTTTTTAAATATTTATTTTGTCAAATAAGTTGTACGTATATTTAAAACAAACTATTTTGAAATACTGTTTCCAAGTAGCCCTTTACTATTTTGTTAAATGATAAATTGGATTATTGATTAATAACTATAGTACAAGCTAGTAAATTAGGCTATATGGTATATGTTGGTCATAAACCCGTTCATATAGATGTGTAGAATCCATTGTTGATCCAATAACAATGGATGTTATCTGAAGTTTAATACCATTCTAAACATTTTTTTCGAGCACATTAGAATTTTTGGTATGAATGACACTTGAGCAACCACTTGCAACTATTCTAATGTGAAATAAAAACAAAAAATTAATTTTGGCATAAATAATTTGCAATAGTGATTTCCTCAGTCTATATATAGAAAACTGAAATAGTGTAAATGAGTTATTTTCGTACAAATTTTGTTCAAGTTGGGTTTCCACAATGATTATCAAGTTGGATATTCAAGCATAAAACAATATTTCCAATATGTGTGATCAAATCAGTTCCTCGCTAGAGTGACATATGTACCTAAACTATAATTTAATTTAGATGGAGCATCAACATAAAACAATTCGTAGATGGATGTTATGTTGCTCATAACATACCCATACATACTTATCCAAAGGCAAACGTATTGATAATTTGAAAAATGGTTGATTTGCGTGAGTCTTGACATGTAGTGTCAATTTTTAAAATTGTAATAAAAAAAACACAAATTAATTAAATTGTAAAGGTAATAATATAAGAATGGTAAATAAATCACAATTTACTACTATTATCATCATCACCATTATTAATGAAAGACAAAATAAAAAACAATCTAATTGTATTGTAATTGAGATTTTTAATATTATAAAATTTTTGATGATGCTATTTATAAGGTGAAGTAAATGAAAAAGGAAAAGGTGAAGGCCGTCTTTTGAGATTAGGACAGATTTCCAATACACCAAAGATAATACACAAAATTAATGAGTTCATCAGAGCAACAAAATGACTCTTTTTGTTCGGAAAAAAAACGACTGTTTAAAGTTAAAAAGAAAAAAAAGAGAATAAAGGAATGAATATATATATATATAGAGAGAGAGAGAGAGAGAGAGAGGAGTTGAGAGAAGGCACGTGGGTAATTGGGAGATGTAAAAGAAAAGGAGGGTAGGAGGTAATTGGGTGAAGGAGTAATGATATAAAACACATATGATTAAAGAAATTTTTTTTTTAAAAAAAAAGAGGAAAGAGGAGAGATTAATTAAGAGAAGAAAAGTACGTGTACGTCCAATTCATCAAACTCTTAAGACATCTAAAGTGAAGCCACGTGGCAAGATCCAAGAGCCATGAGGCCCATGAGGCCCATGACCCCACTCTCCAATTATGGAGTGTACAGTCCAAACGGGATCGTCGGTGAGAGCCTGGAAAAAGAAATATTGTTTATTTAAAATTAGAATGAAGAGGATGAAAGGATCGTAGGGGTAGGATTAAGCCACGTACGAAAACTGGGGACCAGTGACAGCTAAGTCAGCAACCTGTGATTGTCTCTGTGTCGCTTTCATTAGCTGTCACTTAAAAAAGTAAAGGTTGACGTCCTTAGTTTAAAATCTTTTCATTATTTGATATTTTTATCCCTTCTTCTCCTTCTTCTTCTTCTTCTTTTATTTATTTATTTATTTTTATTATTCAAAATTAAAAAAGCAAAAAAAGCAAAAAAAGCAAAAAAAGCAAAAATTAAGGGAAAATCTTCCGGGTTGTCGGTGGAAGGGGTTGTTTGGTTACAGGTGTATGGTATTCGTCGGTGGAATTGGACTCGGTTGGTATTTTTGGAAATAGCGCCTTTTTGGTCTTTCCTACACTTGGATGCCGCCACAACGTGCCGCCCTCCTCCTCCTCTTCTTCTTCTTAATCAAATTCATAAAATTCCATAAATTTTAACGTTTCTTTAGAAAAAATTATTTTTCATCATTTTTCTTTAGAATTACGTTATTTATTTTATTCTTTTTTTTTTCAAAATTAATTTTTAAAACTCTAACCCCTAAATCCTAAACTAAAAATGTAACATTTTAAAAGATAAATACTAAATAGATACTAAATCCAAAACTTAATGATGTTTCATCAGGTAATCTACCGTAGCCTAAAAGTTTATAATCTCCACAAATAGCATGTTCTAATAACCCCTTATACTTTGAAAAATACATCTAAATTAAACAACTCTCTAAACTTCTATAACTCCAGTCATTTCCTTCGGACTCTAATTAACTTAATATTATTTGTCTTTTTCCCGGATGAAACACTGAACTTAATGTTTTGGTTGAAGAAAAGATAGCAGTATGGATGTTTTGAACAGATTTTTATTACTTTATCATGGGTTTGAAAGATTTGAATAAAACAGAGATGAAAAATAAATGGTGAGTATGATATTTAGATGTGATGAAACATGAAATTCATGGGGAGAATATGAAGAATGAATAATTAAGCATAATTGCACATGAAAAGATATGGTGGGCTTGGGTTGAGATGGGCCCAGTGGTTGCTGCAAGCCCTCTCTCTTCGTCTTCATCTCATAATGCTATATTATTATTATTATTTACTATGATTCATTTCTAAATTATATAACTAAATAACAAATAAGTTTAAATTAACCAAAACAAATAAAAATGTGTTTTAGGATTTGGGTAAGATTTATGGTAGTTAGTTCCCAATTTATTAATATTTTTCCATTTAATTAAATTTAATATAATTTGATTTGTTAAAACATTATGTTTGAATCTCTCATACTAGTTATCAATTCGAGATATAATATTTAATAAATGAGTATAGTAGTTGAACATGGAGACACCAAGAACATTCATTAAATATCACCAAGTTTGTAAAATCAATCTAATATTTGAATGCAATGTTATATATTCAAAAATAGAAAATAAACATTTAAGTTGATTTGATTTAACATACATACATACATATATATATAAAGAAAAAAAATCAATTAATATATAAAGTGAATAATGGCCCTCATCCTTATATTGCTCAGTGGCTCAGCCCATTGCTGTTTGTGTTTATTATTATTTGATTTTCAACTACTATGGAAAACCTTACACCACATCTCCAACATAAATAACTATAATTTTTTTTAAAAGTAGGGCGATTTAGAAGACAACCAAGGTTGTAGGCTTCTTTTATGGTACTTGAAATTCTTTTTTAACTATTTTTTTACGTGGGACAACTATTCTTCTAATATTTTGTTACGATTGAACAAATTTCTCTTTAACAAGATATTTGAAGAATCTTCAACTTCTTTTACATCAAAATTGTATATGTCTTCACATGCTAGTTCTCAATATTTCTTTTATTGTCACCTACTTGGCTCACATTAAAGTTCTTCCACCATTCTTCTTTTGCATGACCGTCAAGTCAATGCATGTGTACAAATTTATGAAATCGCTATCATCACATATTCTCTATATGATAAAATACCATTTTTCTTTGGAGGAAGTCTTTGTCTTCCCCAACAAGAAAGACAATAACACCATTATCCAACTTAAGGAACTTACTATAGTTTCATGCTTATGCTCCGTTTGACTGTCATTCCCAGTAACCTATCTTTTGTGTGTAAACTTTCTTCTTTAAACCTATGTTGAAATAACCCCTATACTCGACTGAACCACTACACCACTTGACTCTTAAGGAACACCAATGATTGGTTTACTCTTCAAGCCCTTGTGTAATCTAAAATGTATAAGCATCAACATATTCTTGATTTGTGCTTTTCACAAGTCAAAGTTAATCATTGCATTAAATTTCTCCATATCAATCGTTACTAGACTTGTAAAGTTTGACACATCTACTACACACCTAGCAAATAAATAAGTAGTGAACATCACATACTCGTCCAAAAATTATAGCACGTTTGTTTCTTCTTATGAAGAGTTCAAAAAATATTACGATGATATAGAGTACTAAGAATTTTTCAAGACTATGAATTTAAAGTTCTAATAATATCACTTGTTGGAAAAAACGTCCCACCACTAGCCACTACAAAAATAAGTAAAAATTTAATTGAGAAATAAAAAAGAAAACTAAAAGCACACAAAAATTTACATAAAAACTTCCAAACATATAGAAAAAACCATAGCGCACGATTTTTTCTTTTTACTAAATAAAAAATTGATACAATCTCGCATAAATAATTTTTTTTTATTCTAATTTTAAAAGTGTTCTTTCAACATTTTTGTACTAGTTACACTTTTTAAGATAGACTTCGATTAACTTTCTATGTGCTTAAATAAATGTTTATTAGTGCAGAAAAAAAGTGTTTATAAACAATTAAAAAGTCAATTTAAACATACTCTCAAACTAAAGATAAAAAAGAAATTGAATTAGAGTTATAGTATCTAAACTAAAAGTATTTCTATCTGGGACAATTTGAAGTTGAAATCATAAGTTCCTTTTATATGGTATTTAACTAGAACTTTTTCAAAGAACGCCGTAACTTATTCTTCTAATATTTCGTTAAAACTTAAGGATGATGCCACTAAGTTTTATGTGTAATCTTGTGATCCTTTTGACAAATAATTTTTTTTTTACAAGAGTGATTTATTTTAAATAGTAAAAAGGCTGTATGTAATTTGAACTTTTATGTATGATGGGGAATTTTGGGTGGGAAAAAAAAGGAAAATAGGGAGGGAAACGAAAAAATTGAATTGATGGATGGAAATGAATAAGAAAATGGGTCCCTTCAAAGTGTCAGAAACACCGAAGTAAATATTAAAATGTCATTCACTGACTTCAACTTTTACCATCACACACCACATTACCTTCCCACCTCCCATTCCCATGTTTCCTTTATTTATTTATTTATTTCCCTTCCAATACAAATATTTTCATTTTCTAAAATATCTTCTCTCTCCATACTATACTCTTTTTTCCAATTTAGTTAATATATTTTTAATAATGATTAAATATAATATTTTTTAATTTTGTGTAATAAACTAAATATATGGAAAGGAAATAACAAAAGGAAAAAAAACTTTCAAAATAAAAAACATATTGTTGTGAGAAATATTTTAAGGCGTTATTAATATTTAGGGACTCAACGATCTATCTCAGAATCTTACGAACTAAAGTTATTTGTTGGTAAGTGTTGTATTAACTCTTAACATTAAAAAGTTAACATTAAAAAGTAAATATGTTCTTATGAATTTTCTTTGTAATCTTGTAAATGAAGGTTCAATTTCACTATCATACATGTTCTCAACCAAAACAAAAAAAAAAAAGAAGTCAAATTTGAATGATCTTTTCAAAAATAAGAATTGTTATTCATATTATTAAGTTTGATAAAATATTTGAGCTCAATATCCTTCAAAATAGGATTAGGTTTAAGTCGAAAATGGGCCTTAACCTTTTCAAGCCCAATTTGCCACTTTGGAATTTTTTTTTTTTTAAAATTTATATAAAAAACATTTATTTGCTACCAAAACATTTTGTTGTACTACTACTATTATTATTATTACAAATTTAACTATATGGGTATGGAATTGACATAACATAAAGCATGCTATACAAAATTGAAATTCTCTTGAATCTTTGAGAGTGAATGTCATAGAGATATATTTTACCAAATAAAACGAGACAAACTCAACTTTTTTTTTTTTTTTAAAATAAAGTCGATATGAAGCTTGAATATCATAAAGAAACGATTGTTGAACAAGAAATTTTGGGATCAATCACAAATTGTCACGTTATTTACTAAATTAATAATGAAAAATACAAACAATTGAATTTGAGACTAATTAAGAATTGACATGTGTCCCAAATTCAAATTAAAGACCTAAATTGGCTAATTCTGATGATACCACATCTTTTCATTATGACCGTTGGATCAACTTAATTATTTTGGTCAAATTAAATATTATTTATTTGGGCTAATGTTCAATTGGGCCCAAAAATAAGCTTAATTTAGCCCATATGCTAAATATGATCCAAATTCATGTGGTTGAGCCCATAGGTCTGGTCCATTGACCAACCAGGCTCAAGTCCATAAAATCCATTAGAGAACTCTATAAATTGAGGAACTCCATAAAATCCCAAGAGCTAGAAGACTCCCTAATTCTGAAGTTGATTGAAGCTCCTGTGGTTGTAAGGCTGCTTCGCTCTAGCAGCCTTGCAAAGATTTGATTGCTCGCTCCTATATTCAAACAATGATGATATTTTGCAAACTTTAAAAATTGGAAAACATGATATTTTGCAAACTCTAAAAATTGGAAAACTCTTCTTCTCTGTACTCAACAGAAAACCTATCCTTAAGTTCATCAAACTCTTGTCCATCTTGTTAAAAGCTTTAACACATAAATTCAATGAATAAGTTATGTTCAATCTCCCATTAATTACAGGCTATCTAACATTTTAAACACCTCCAATCTCAAATTCAATGAACACTCGTCCCAAATACGTCAACCTTTTCAATTACAGGCTATCTAACATTTTAAACACCTTCAATCTCAAATTCAATAAACACTCCTCCCAAATACGTCAACCTTTTAAATTACAGGTTATCTAACATTTTCAAAAATTGAAATTGAAATTGAAATTGAAATTTATATTCATATCCATATTCAAATTAAACAACAAATTCAAATTCAATTTCATATTCAAATTCAAATTAAATAACAATCTCGAATTCCATGAACAGCCCTCCCACAATCTCAAATTCAATAAGCATTCCCTCCCTCAAACTCAAATTTAATAAACAACCACCCTAAATTCAATATAACACCACAAATCTCAACAATCACAAATTCAATAATAGTCCAAAATACTCAACATCAATCTTAAATCCTAAATCCTAAAACCAATTTAAATTTAATACTAAAATCTAAAAATACTTAACATACATTTGAATCTAAATCCTAAAAACATACATTATATCATATACATTCAATTTTCTAATTTAAAACAAAAAAGAAGAAGAAGAAGAAGGACCTTGATTGTGAGCGGTGGCGGTGGTGGTGGTGGTGAGCGACAATGGAGGACGGTGGACAGCAAAGTGAACGATAGCGATGACGGACGACGACAGGCTCTCTCCCTCTCTCTTGGTCCTCTTTTCTTTTCTTTCTGTGTGTTCTGTTCTGTGTTCACGAACACAACAAATATGTTAGAGAATTCCCGACGTTCACGAAATCATCGGAAAAACAACTAAACCACAATGTTTGCAAATCTTAAGCCCTTCCTCGACGATCCACTAATAGCGTCGAGGAAAGATTATGATTCAAAATTATTATACAATTTTCTTTTACGTGGTCAATGCGACATTGATCAAAGGGGACCTAAGTCCACCGTTTCTCTCCCACACGTCGGGAAACGTGGATCAATTAAGTAATTATTTTCACTTTCGTTGACGTTTCTCTCTTACACATCAGGGAAAGTGGACCAATTAAATAATTGTTTCCACATTCTCCGATGTTTCTCTCTTACACGTCGGGGAACGTCGTCGGAAAACATGGACCAATTAAATAATTGTTTCTTCATTTCCCCGATGTATACATCCACAACATCGAAAATGCTCCTCAAAGTTGATGCAAGCAACATTGCGTTAGAATTGGTAGGTTATTGTCGATGTAGTATTTTTCGACGCTATTTTTCGAGTCGGGATTCGTCCGATTTCTCGTAGTGAAACTTTTTTCCAAGACTCCAACTTCAAGAACATCACGTGCTTCATTTTCTCAAATCAAGCGTAAGCATCCAACCGAGAGAGAATCAAAGAATTAAATACTAGAGATTGAACCACATCGCATTAAATCAACACAAACACAATATAAACACAAGTTCAACTCTACGAATTACATTTCTCCGAAATTCTAGTGTGAACAATAAAGAATTTAAAAAGAGCAAAGTAAAAAAAAAGTGAAAAGAAAACAAATGAAAAAGAGTGGTAAATTTTGTAGAGAGCATAGTTTTCTTGTTATAAAAATGAGGAGGAAAAATGAAAGATTGTTGGAGTAAAAGATAAAAGAAAAAAATGGAGAGATGTTAGTGATATATAATTAAATTTGTGTTGTACTTGTAGCACTTCAATTGAACTACACTTGAGCTACACTTTGTAGAAAGAAAATCTGCAAAACAAAAGCACGAGTCGCGGATCTCGCTCTTTTTAAGATAAAGAAAAAAATCTTTCGAGAGATGTTAGTGATATATAATTAAATCCAGGTGAATTGATGGTTTAATAGGAGGGAAATAAGGAAAACATAAAAAATTGGAGAGAAATTAAAACTTCTACAATTTTTTTAGTGTGATGTTGTGTCTCAAAGGAGACATGAGTTACTAAGTTTATAGAAAATACAAACCCTTTTCAATTAGTAAAAGACCAATTAAATTAAATTTAAAAGGATTAAATGTTAAATGAAAAATTTGAGTAAACAAATATTTATTATTTTATTCAAAACATGTATTTTTGCATCTAACAATGTGAAAGTCTCCTTTATAAATTCATAGATCTATTCATGGGTTTGGGCTCTAAGAGCAACCAAGTTTTGGAAGAGGTGAGGAGATATAGGCAAATGTAGATATGCCTATATCCACACACGCGTGCACCGTCCGTCAGGCTCACGAGACGAAGAATAATTTCTTTGTCATTAATATATGACCGTTGGATGTCTCTGCCCGCTCACTATATATATTCTTCTCTTCTAAAAAAACACACAGAAACGATTTCTCTCCCAAAAATTCTCTTCTTAGTATTCCAAGCATTTGAGTGTTTATCTGATTGTTGTGAATTCCGATTAGTTTTAGTGCAAAATTAATTGAAGAGCAAGGTTGATTTATCCTGGGGATGATGAGACAAACAAACTCTTTGCACAAAGAAAGCGAAATACAAGATAAAGAAGGAAACACGTGTTCTGTCTAGGCGTTAAAACTTCTCTAACTTACAACTCCTTCTAGACGAAGTGCAACTATACTAAATAATAAATTTAATAGAAGATTATGTAATTGATTTGATTATTTTTTAATGAGATTGGTTTAATTAAAACTTGTTTTACTAAACACAAAATTGAAAAAATCAAGAGAGAAAACTAACTTACAATTTAACCATTTTTTAAAGTGATGACAAAAAAGAAAAAAGAAACTAGAAAACAAGTTGCCGGATTCTCTTAAAGGAAAGAGATACAAAATGGATTTGATTTATGAAGAAATGGGTAAGTTGAGGGATGATGAGTTCCTTCTTATTTGGTCACAAATTTGTGTCGATCCTTCAAGAAATTAGTCCAAGTAAACCACCACCACACTACTACAAAATTATTAAACGTGCAATACTTCATGGCTGTAGTTTTGAAATACTTGATGCTTTTAATAAAACTGTCAAGTAACATAAATAAAATGTTAAAAATAACAAAGAGTGGAATAAGACATAATTTTTTATTTTTTTATTTTAAATACTTGACAGGTTAAAAACGTCAAAGATTAGTTATAATTACTTGACATTTTTTAAATGTAAACTAATATATATTTTCACCATTTTCTAAAAAAAAAAAAAAAAAATTCTCTCTTTTGATTTTTCCAAATTTCCATTTTTTCCCCAATTCTTTTCACTCTTCTTCCCTGATTTTCTCCCATCACCAAATGACACGTTCGTGCATATGTTTGACTTCCCCAAGCTTCAGCGTCCATTTGTGCACCACCACTTCCCAGATCGTCAGTTCGGCTTTCGTTCGTCAATGTTCATCAGCGTCCAATCGTCAGTTCGACTTAAACTCAGTTCATTAGCGTCTAATCGTCAATTCAGCTTCTGTTCATCAATGTTCGTTCGTTCGTTCGTGCACCAGATCTTCCCTGATTCTTGACGTACGACAGCCACTGATAGAAGCATATCAATGTTTATCAATGTCTATTATTGATAGAATCTAAAATTTTGCTATATGTTGTAAATATTTTGTCAAATTTGCTATTTTTGATAATTTTTCTTAATTAAAATATAAATTAATATCAAATAGTTAAATTAATAATTTTCAACTAACTACGCACAACTGAATATGAATTCGAATTCAAACTTTTTGGTATTTTAATCATATTTAAGTATCTTAAATACTTTCTCTACACCAAGTTGTTAACTCTATCGAATATATTTCAATGTTTTACTCTATAAACTAATTCGAACATTTCAAATTTATTCATTACATTGTTCTAAGGTTTGTTTCGATATGAGCTAGTAAAGGAGACCTAATGGACTTATAAATCATGTGCTCCAATGATCCGAGATTAACCCAGTCAAACTCTTTAACCTAATTAAACTAACATTCCTTAACTGTCGGGACAGTTTACTAAAGCCTAATAGTTGCACTATTCTCACTGTAGATATATTTATGTTCACTTGATATAACCACAAATAGTAATTCGATTTTGTACAAATCATTTGTAATTATGGCTGGATCAAAATTACCGTTTTTACTTTGAGATTGCCTTTTGTTCCATAAGTACTACTGATCCTCTAATGAACAATTAATTTATGGTCTAACTACTAAATTGAGTTCCTCTTGAGCTAATGAGAGGGTGTGGCCCCTCGTTCAAGATTTTGAGTAGCATTTAAGGGAACAACTTCTCTACTATCCCAAAAAGCAAGTATGAGTGAATTTTGTCTTGCACCTTATGTGCCCCCAACTATTTAACCAGTCTTACCTTTGAAATGGGGGTGTCACGCTCCGTCTCAATTGTCACCTATGCGACTAGATGGGGGCATGTCGCCTAGACATCCCTCGCGTACCTCTCCGCAAGATGACGCGTCGAACACCTAGTAAAAGGAACACTCCACTACTACAAAAACAACATTACTTGACGCCTGCAGTTTTGTTATACTGGACAGTTTTAATAAAAACTGTCAAGTAAAATGATAAAACGTCAAGAATAACAAAAATTGAAAAAATGCATCATTTTTTTAAAAAAAAATTCAATACTTGATACGTTAAAAACGTCAAGCCTAGTTTAATGTACTTGACATTTTAAAAATGTCAAAAAAAGTTTCCCCTTTGTCTAAATAAATTTATCTTTACTTTTTTACTTTTTTGTTTTCTTATTTTCCTTACTTTTAATTTCTTCTTTTCCTCTTAAATTAAATTAAATACCTAAACCCTAAATTAAATTTCCAAATTGATTTACTTTAATTTTCCTCTTTTCTTCTTCGTCTCCCCGTCAGTACACTGTTCTCCCTTTTCTTCTTCTTCATCTTCGACTTCGTCTTCTCCCCGACCAGTCCTTCTCCTCTTCGACTTCATCTTCGGCTTCGTCTTCTCCCTAATTTTGTCGTAGAACTTCGTTCCCCATCTTCGGCTTCGGCTACATCTTCGTTTTCTCTGACTTAGAATTTTTGTTCGGCTCTCCGTTCCTCTTTCACCTTCGATCTCCGATTAAGGGTATGTAGTTTTTCTATATTTCTTTATTCTCAGCAAGTCAAAATATGGTTTGTCTCATGTGGATTTTCATCTCCCTTAAAATTAGGTTTCCATAATCTGATTTCAAAATGTGTTGATTGTTCACTGTGTACTCATGTTTTTTGTTTTTATTTCAAAAGGATTAAGAAAGTGTTCATGGATTGGTCTCTCTCTGCAGGTTCTATTTCAAAATTGTTTAATTGGTCTGAAAAGTGTTCACTGTGTACTCAAGTTTTTTTTGTTTTTATTTCAAAAGGATTAAGAAAGTGTTCATGGATTGGTCTATCTCTGCAGATTCTATTTCAAAATTGTTTAATTGGTCTGAAAAGGAGTAATTTTGTGTTTAGATAACTAGTAACAATGAGTTGATCTATGACTAACGCATTTTTTGTGTGTGTTTAATTTTGTTATTTTGTGTTTAGATAACAAAATTTTGTGTTTGTGTATAGATAATTTTTTGTTTTGTGTTTAGATAACAAAAGGAGCAATCTCTCTTCCACGCATTTGTGTTTAGATAATTTTGTGTTTTGTGTTTAGATAACTACTAACCACAATTGGTTAATTTTGTGTTTTGTGTTTAGAAGTCCTTTTACTTTCAGTTTTGAGTTAATATGTCAGCCACCTTATATTATGCAAGTGTTTGTTTATTACTAGGAAGATCAAAATACCAACTGATCAGCAAGAAAAAACATAGAAAAATGTACTGAGGATCACAAGAGGATCAATTGAAAGTAAGCTTGTGGGATAAATTGCAAAACAAGTCCTCAAGAATAAGAGTGTAACACCCAAGAATTTAAGGTATTTTATTTTAATCGAATTACCTTATTTTTTTTAAAGATTTTAAAATATTTGGGTGTTGTATACCATAAATTTAAGGAAAAGAAAAGAAATAGAAATTTAATGAATAAAGTAATAGTAATAATAGTTATTATTATTATTATTATTATTATTAAAAGAAAAAGAAAAAAAAAAAATTTCTCCCACTCTCTCCCTCACGCACGCGTCCCCCCCCCTCATCTTTTCTTCTTCTTCTTCTTCGGCAGCCCTAGCCGACCGCCCCCCTCCTTTTTTTTTTCTTCCCTTCCTCTCTTCTTTTCCGTTCAAACCGCACGCACCCGAGCCGCGTCTCCCCTTCTCCGTTCACCTGAAGCCGAAATCCGTCCGACCGCGTCCCACTTCTCCGTCCGAGCGACCTTAGTTCGCGAAACACCCAGCCGCACCGCCCATATCTTCATGTCCTGCCTCCTGCTGCTGTCCACACGTCGCTGTCCCAGCAGTCCGATGAAGCCCAGCCGACCGCGCGCAGCAAATCCGTCCCAGCTGCCGCCTGCCTCCGTCCGCGAAACCGACCGCCTCTGTCTCCTTCCAATCGATCGTTTCCTTCCAATCCCCGCGTCGAAGTTTGTCAAGTCGACATTCGTCCATTTGTTGTAAGTTGGAGGCCGATCTAAAACTGATTTTCCTTTCAATTGAACATTTCACAGTTTTGCTTCGCTTGCTGCCGTTTGGTTACTATTGTTTTTGTCTCGTCATAAACCGTTGAGATTCTTGGTGGTTGTTTTAATAACCAATATTGTTGGATTAGTAAATTGATTTGGAATGTTTCTTGAAGGTGCAAAGCGTGGACATCACCTAAATCCCTTGGATTCCAAACGAGTTGGGTTAGGTTCAACCTTCCACTTCTTGGGTAAGTTGTGGAATTTACTTATAGGGTGATTTGGATGGATGAAATTATTTAGAAAGACGTTGATTTTATGTTTGTCTATGTTTAGGATTCAATTTATTGGATTTAGTTCGATTGAAGAACTTGCATAAACTTGAGGTAAGGGACTTTCTACTGGACTCAATAACAAGAATTAAGGCGTATTGATTATATGGACTGAGTCGGGATGACGGTTATGTTGTGTGTTTGGGTGTGGACTGAAAGTTTAATGTATATTGTGCTTGACTGAATGAAATTTATATATGTATGTATGGATTGACGTGGACTTGTTGTCTAGCGTATGTTGTGACTGCTGGGCTATTTATGTGGCTGACTGATGTAGTGATATGTTTCGACTGTCCTTGGGTGAAATTTGGTTAATATGGTTGTTTGAGGTTAAAGGGGGAGCTTATGTGATAAGGAAATTTGACTGTATTGAGAATGATTTTTAAGATGTTTAGAATGGACTGAGGGGATAAATTATTAGTTTCCTAGTGGATAGTTACCCTGCGGGTGTCCTTCGAGATCATCCCCTTTATGTGCATCCTTCGGGAGCACTAGACTGATATGTGCATCCTTCGGGAGCACTAGACTGATATGTGCATCCTTTGGGAGCACTAGACTGATATGTGCATCCTTTGGGAGCACTAGACTGATATGTGCATCCTTCGGGAGCACTAGACTGATATGTGCATTCTTCGGGAGCACTAGACTGATATGTGCATCCTACGGGATCACAAGACTGTGATTGTGCAGGGTACACCATAGGATGCTAATAATTTATTTTCCCCTAACGGGACCAGTAGTGGGTCTCTTATTGAGTATATTAATACTCACTCTTTTTATGTTTAACTTTTCAGGCAAAGGTAACACCAGGGGCAGACCGACGAGGGACAAGAAGGACTCGTGAATTTCCATAGGGGACTGTCTTTAAACTGCTTCCGCTGACGGTTTGAAAATATTTTGATTTAACTAAGTCTACAAATAGTTAAATTTTTTTTGTAAACAACATTTGAAATTTTGTATTTTGGAAATAGGGCCCGATAAAAAAATTTCCCTTCGTTTTCTTACTGTTTCAACTGAATCTTGTTATGTCTTTTGTCAACAAACGGTTTTGAGTAAACGTAACGACTTAGACAAGATCGAAAAGTCTGGGTCGTTACAAAGAGATATTACAATCTCATTGACACAACACTCTGAGAGGGATAGTTTGGGAGCCTCTCAGCAAACTGTAAAGCTTGGGAGATTTTAGAATTTTGTTATTTCAATAGATTTATATATCTGTTTCTTTATATTTACCTCACCAACAGATACTGTGTTTTGGATAACTAGTAACCATAAAGGAGGGTGTGGAAGAAGGGTTCGTAGTGATTTATGTTTTCTATACATTAGATACCACGTTGAATTTAAACTAGGTATCACTTGGTCGTTTGTTAGCAAGATTCCACAATGTGCACTTCATATAGAAATCCCTTCTCTCCTGCTATTTTCTTCTAGGTAACTATAGTATATGTTCCTTTTCCTAGCCACGAGTGCCATTCTCTTCTGCTGTTTATTTAAGGTCCCACCAAACCCATCCAAAGGTTGCTTTAGCCAAAGTCAAAATCCCCATTTCCTTTTAAATAAATACAACAAATGCCCTTTTGATTCACTAAGATCTTCATTCATCTTTATTGGTTGAAATGGAAACCCCATAATTTTCCCCCTCCTTTCTTTTCAAACCTATCTAACTTAACTCATCATTTTTACAAAGTCAACCACTTGGATTTCCAAAATATACACTTAAATCTCCCAAAGTTTTTCTTCTCATTTTAAAATCACTTTTCTTTCAAACACATGACTATTCATTTCATTGTATTGTGAAATCTTTAAAATCATTAACAAAAGTCATTTTGTTGTTATTAATTTAGACAATTAATACTTTTATTTGCATATCTTTGATAGGTTTGTTTGAACTCAAAGTTATTTATGGTCTAACATTAGACCATACATACTTGATACTACTACTTGGATAGGTAATACTAACAACCTTTTATTAATTAGCATGTTTTATTTGTGCATATCATATTGTAAGAATAATTTTTTTAATAAATGAAAGCAAAATCTCTAGTTTTTACAATTTCATAGATTATACCTTGATTGTTTGTACAAAAGTATATGATCTATTTATTAATTAGTAGACACATCCTTAGCATTAGATTTTATCTTAAAGTACATTAAATGTTAATATCTTTTTTCTTTATTCTTGGATTTCTTTATCATCTTTATCGATAACCATTACTCAATAACTTCTCTTAGGATTTACACCTATGGATAAAGCATGGATGCACAAGAGTAGGTTATCTAAAGATTATGAATTGGGTGTAGAAAGCTTCTTGAATTTTGGGTTTTCTAATACAAATGATGGTTCAATTTGTTGTCCTTGTTTGAAATGTGGGAATTGTGAAAAACAAAGTCGCACTACTATTAGAGATCACTTATATGTCAATGGAATTGATGAAAGTTATAAAATTTGGTTTTGGCATGGTGAACAACTACCTAACTCATCCTCATATGGAAAATCTTCTCAGTTTGATACCCACAAGTATGAAGATAATGATGTCTGGAAGTATAAATGAAATGATTGAAGTTGCTCATGAGGAGTATTCAAGAGATCCAAATGAATTTGAGAAATTGCTTAATGATGCCGAAAAACCATTATTTGAAGGATGCAAAAAATTCACCAAGTTGTCCACACTAGTCAAGTTTTATAATTTGAAAGTTAGGTATGGATGAAGTGATATTAGCTTTTCAGAACTACTGAAAACTTTAAAGGAAATTTTGCCTCCTACCAATGTGATCCCAACATCAATGTATGAAGCGAAGAAAACTTTAGGTGCATTAGGAATGAATTATGAAAAGATTCAGGCATGTCCTAATGATTGTTGTTTGTATAGAAAAGAATATGCTGATGCAATTGAATGTCCTAAATGTGGTGAATCAAGGTAGAAAAGAATAGTGTTCCTTTATTGACTTTTCCATCTTTCTTAGGTATTTGCATTCACAAGATGTTTCAAATTACATCTTCGTGGACCCATCCCTTATATCGGTTGGTCACAACACACAAGAAGTTAGAGCTTGCAATCTATGTAGTAGATTAATGGCTTCAAAACCAAATCAACTTGTTCTGGCTCCTTTTAATCCCGGGTAAGTAATAAAATATACTTTGAATTGAATTTTTTTGCAAAGAAAGTGTATGTATAAGTTAGTGAAGACAGTGATGGATGAAGAGAATAGAATATAGCAAACAGCTTTTATATGAATTTTACTTTGTATTGAATCTATGGATTTAATCTTAGGATACTTTGAATTGAATTTTACTTTGATATGTTTGAGGTTTGCAAGTGAATGTTAATTGAATTGAATTTTACTTGCAAATAAAGGTAGTGAAGACAGTGATGTTAAGGTAATGTGGAGGGGGGGGGGTCAACTTTTATTGTTGTAGTCTACTTTCATAACATCACAGAGATAGGAAGAAATTGGTCTGAGGTTTCAGTTTTCTTGTTTGTTTGGTTTGGTTTCAATGTTTGATGTTTGGAAGTGAATGTATTTTGGTTGACTTACTAGACTTTCTGTGATATGAATATGTGGATTTTACTTTGATATGTTTGAGGTTTGCAAGTGAATGTTCTGCTTCCTTTACTTGACCAACTGTAGTTTCTGTTTCATGGTGGAAAAACAAAACTCTACTGTTTGTTTGTTTGTTTTTTTGCTCATTCAGGCTCATTCAGTTTCAATTTTTTGTTTGAATTGTTCTTCTTCCTTTACTTGGCCATTGTTCTGCTTAGTTTGATCAAAGTTGAGTTTTGTGTGATGGAAAGGCATTGTGTTGTAGTTTCTGTTTCAAATTTCTGTTTATTTTACAATTGTTCTGCTTAGTTTGATCAAAGACATCTTAGTTTTGTGTGATCTCTGTTGTTTGTTTTGTGAAAAACATTATTCCCAAATAGACATCAGAAAAGAAAGTAGTTATTAGGGATAACTTGTGTGGGTACTGAAGGAGCATTCTTTGTCATAGTTCAAGAAGTAGATCATTCATAATCATATAGGATCTTTGGAAGTGCTTTATTCTTTCTTGTCTTTGTATAATAATAAGAAATTTCATTCTTCCCCAACAATCAAAACTTCCTTTCTTGAAAACTCAGTCTTGAATTTAGTTTTTTCATGTCAAAACTGTATTCACTGCTTATATCTTAATTTTCAGGTCATATGTCTAAAAATGAGAACTTATGTTGTTTTATTAAAAAGTATAGGACCTTATTTTGGGCTGTAAAAATAGAAGACGAAAAGACTTCCTTTTTAAGTTGCAAGGACAGCTTGTAGGAAAGAAGAAGTTTCCCTTGGTGTTAGGTTAGAATGGAGAGAAGCCCAAAGTAGTTTAGTTTAGTTTTACATGTCCAATGACACAGTAAATTTGGCCCATCTGCCTAAATATACAACTTCATTTTAATAACTTTCAAGTCTATATAGTACAAGGCTCTTCTTTTGGATTTTGTCTCCATCTAAACAAAAACGGCAAAAGACTTCCTTCTCAAGGAAGGGAATTAATTCTGGTTTGAAAAATGTTCAAATACTTTTTGCTTCAATTCTGGTTGTATTCTAACTTTGAAAAGGTTCATATTTTAAACTTTTGTTCATTCTTGTTCCTGTTATTTCAATCCTTATATTTTTACGAACAAGCGTCTCAATCTTTTGATTAAGAAATTGATTGGAGTGCTAAGTTGAGTTTTGTGTGATCAATCAAAGTTGAGTTCTGCTTATTTTCATTCTTCTGTTTGTTTTTTCTTCAGCTTTGTTCTTCATTTTTTGATTGAATAAGTTCAAGTTCTGATCTTATATTACTTTGAATTGTTGTAATGGTCATTGGGCAATTCTAGCTATTAACGCATACGATGAGACAATTTATTATATTGACTCACTTCGAACAACATCAAGAGTAGACATTAGATACGTAACTGACACGTAAGTAAGCTTTTTTAATATATGATGTTTACCGTATTAAAGTTCACTTAATGGTTAAAGTGTAGTTGTTTCTAGCAAATAGGGCTATTACTATCTTTTGCTCTTACAAAAATATTCAATCAAATCGAAAACAACCAATATAGAAAACAATGAAGGTAAAGTGTAAACATATTTATTCGTTAATGAAAAGTATACGGTATATGAGCTATTTGCACTATTAAATATATATTAATTTTGGTAATTTATGTATTTACAGTGTCCTTTGCAAGTTGGAGTACTTGAATGTGGGTACTATGTGATGAGATACATGAGAGATATAATCAATAATGGGAGCATAGTAGTCACAGATTCGGTATATGTTGTGTTTAAATGATGATTATTAGAATTATATTTTCTACAATTCAAGTAATCTAAGTGATAACTTTAATATTTTCGGTTTCATATCAGATTGATACAAGGAGTTCATATAGTCAATTCGAGTTGGATGAAGTGCGCATGGAGCTTGTTGATTTTTTGGGTGGCCACATTTGATTTTATGGTGAATTAAATATATTTTGAGTTAGATAGACAAGTTTTTGTTGATATACTGGATATATATAGGTGTGATATTTTGTTGATATACTTGGATATATCTAGGTGAATTAGTTTAGTTGATATTTTTGTTGATACACCTATAGTTAGGCTGCTGTTGTTAGAAAAGTTAGGCTAACTATACATGTATGTATATGGTTCCATTGATATTATTATATATGTTAACATATTATTAAAAGTTCTTTGATGGAAATTAAAGTTAGTTCATTCAATTGTTCAACAAGTGTGATCTCTTGCATTACTTATATACATTCGGCTTCAAAACAGGTGCACGAAACATTATTATGATATTTTAAAATATATAGTTTTTTTTTTAAAAAAAAAACTTGACTTGCAAAACATGTCAAGAGTACATACATTCTTGACATGCAAAAAATGTCAAGAAATCACTTGTACTTGACGTTTATAAATTGTCAAGTATAACTCTATTTGACGCTTAAAATCTGTCAAGCAAAATCACTCTTATTCTTGACACTGGATTACCTGACGTTTAAAAAGTGTCAAGTAATCTCATATACTTGATCTCTTTTAGCTGTCAAGTAAAATGGTTTTGCTTGACTCTTAAAACCAGTCAAGTATACCTTCCTTATTCTTGACACTGGATTACTTGACACTTTTAAATGCGTCAAGTAAACCTTTACTTGACAGTTTTTAAGCGTCAACTAAGACCGATTTTGTAGTAGTGCTCCTTTCACTTGTCTCTTCGCAAAGTTCTTTACTTGAACCTTCGAGACCTTTACAACTCTTTGCAGCATAAAACAACTTTTAAACTTAGGTCTGCCACTTAGCATTTAACACTTAGTTCTAATTGATTTTAGCTTCTAGGCAATAAGCACAAAAGAAATTACAGGAATGAGTAAACTTCTTCTCTTTATTAACTTAACACTTACATAGAGTTCATAAATTACAAACACATCCCTTTTCTTGCAAGCATAAAAATAAAACAAAGTCTAATTTATACCCCTTCCTTCTTCCACCAAGGTGCTACACTTCGTGCCTAGGTGTTTAGGAGTATAAGACTCATTTTCTTTCTTCGCCGTCTAACGCTGCTTCTTGAGGCGGGGTACCTGTGTAAATACCTCATTTCTTCCTTCACCTTGGTTGCCTAACAACCTCAATCTTGAAGACAACCTTTAGGGCTTCCTTTTCCTGACTTGGTTCATGGCTCTCTCGCTCCCTAAGTGTAGCACTCGCCTTCCTTCTGAACTGAGCCATTTGCGTTAAGGAGCAATGCGCTTACCAACCGACTCTTTAAACGTGAGATAAGATGACACGACTCTCACGTCGCATAAGTTTTCATAGCAACTCTGCCTTTCCTCCTTTACTTGGCTTCCACGCCCAAGATCCATCTTTTACTTGGCTTCAACTCTTGACAACCTGAGGAGGGAAAACTTAAAAAGTAAGTCAAATGGACTTAGTGGGTGATGAGTTTGAGAAATATATTTTGGGGAATACAAAAATTTCAGAAATAAAAACAAGGTCAGCTCACAAGCATATGGTTCTCATCACATCAAACCACAATCAATCAAACCACTATCATAACATGCACAAAAAGTTCCACGAGTTCAAGTCATCACACATTCCAAACTCATCACCAAGACTTGAGATTCTCCCTTCGTCTAGACCTGAGATTCACATTCAACCAGCGTCACGTGAGTTACCTGAGATTTCCACCAGTGTCTTGCGATAAATCTCATATTTTCATGTTATACAACCATTACAAATCAGTAAACAAAAAGGTTAGCTTCCCAGCTTACTTTCTTCACATAAAATCACAGTAGTAGCAATATCATGCAATAAGCAACAACGAAAGAATACTTTCAAACAATCATCAATAGAATACATTTTTCACTCATCAAGTTCATAACACAACATTAACTATTTATGAAAATTATTCATAAAACATTTTTGTAAAACATTTTTTCCATTGATGAAAGATTCACAAATATATTTTGCTTATGAAAGTTACTCAAAACAATCAATTGTTACAAAGATTTCTCACAAAGATATGCTTTTTGTTTTTGAAGAATCACTTAAGAAAATACTTAGCCTAAAGTCCTTCCTTCTTTGCTTTCGGCTTTCTCTTCTCACTTAGCGATTCTCTCGATCAGCCGTTCAACACTCAAAACTTTCTCTTATAATCTATCAAAGTGTCTAGCATCTCTAAAAAGAAACTCCTTTTTCCTTCTGCCTTGGACCCTATTTATAGTGACCTTTCACATCTAAGGATCACTTCCACACTTTTCATGTGTCACCTTACCGATTTGCTGTGCCATGCAGGAAACCTAAGCTCGACACATAGGCTAAATATCAGTAGCGATTAGATGTTCCCTTGAGATGCCAACCTTATCTTCTAGGAAGGCTAAACTCTTTAACTGCCTGACTCTCTCTCTCTTTTCGAGAAGCAACATACATTTACTTTCCTCAGTAGGTTATCTAGTCATCTCAACAGGACACTTGCTTCTTTGCTACACTGTTTTAGGCGTAGGAACTTTTTTTTCACATTGCTACGATAAATGCCTAGTTCTTAACATCAAACACATGCTTCTTCTTTTCCAGCTATTCTTATCGCGTTACTTTCCTTATAGTGATAGAACTCAAACATTTCTCATCGCATCAGTTTTTCTCCTCTCGCATCTTTCCTCACAGAATGCCCCATAACTTAAACGTATACGAGATAACTTTCCAACAAGGCTCCTCTTCAACATCACTCCCTTTCTCTGAATCAGGGCCTCATAGTACCTTACAAGCACGATGTCCTATGAGATCACCACATGTTGTGTTCCTACGGGATCACTAGAATAATTATGTGCACCTTCGGGTTCACTAGACTGATTATGTGCATCCTTTAAAATCACTAGACTGATTATGTGCATCCTACGGGAACACTAAACTGATTGATGTGTATTCTACAGGGTCACAAAACTGTTACGATGCAGAGCGTCCTAATAAAAAGTTAATAGTTTTTACCCTAAGGGGACTAGTAATGGGTCTCTTACTAGGTATATTTTTATACTCACCCTTTCCACGTTTAACTTTTTCAGGCAAAGGTAATATGAGAGATAGACCGACAAGGGACAATAAGGACTAGTGAATGCTATGTGGGAATATTTCAAAAGGCTTCCACTTAGTGTTTTTACTGTTTTTAAGTTTTGATGATTGGGATGAGTTTCATGTTTAGAACGATTGTATGTTTCGTTATGTCTTAAAACACAAATACTTTTGTACTTTATCTTGTTTGAAATAGAGCCTTACTTAAACTTTACTTTGATGTTTACTTTTGAAATAGATTTTTTATAATCTTTTGTGTCTTAACGTTTTGTTTTGGATTGAACTTTAAAGTAATGACCTCGACTTAGTTTAGGAAGTTGGGTCGTTATAGAGTATTGATGCAAATAAATAAAATAACTCATTACTTTATGAAATAGATAATTCATGTACAAGTTTACATATACAATGAGAACCACGAGATTTAAAACCCATCTCCTGATGCATAAATGAATGTGTTGGGAGTTCTAACTAATCTTCAGACGCTTATATATTATGCCCCTAACTCCCAAAAATGTCCTCACTGCATCGGGAGTTAGTACCAACTCTCAACGGCTGCTATACGACAGGCAAGGAGCATTATTTAGACTAATCATCTCCTGACAATTGGTTGCGAAGTCGAGAGTTTTCTTTTTTTCTTAAAGTGTTGGGAGCTCGAGCGCCTTAGATCTATAGTAAATCCGCCAATGTTTTTAAATAAGAAAGATCATAAAGTTGAGGGGGACTCGTAGCCCTCAGACTTATGGTAATTCATTGGTGTTTCTAATCACAATTTTTTGTTAGATGGAGTTGGAGAACTTTCTTATTTTTAACTTAAGCATACAATAAAACGTAACAAAATCATGATTTCTATTTTGAGGTTCCTTCCAAATTAAATAGAAAGTACCATAATCATCAATATATCAAAGTTTTATGTATGGTAAAAATACATATCGCTTTTATCTCTTTTTTCCTTGTCCATGCACATAACTTCCATAAAAACCTACCTTTTATTATTACACTAAGAATAGCTATACATATTCGCTAATAAACTCAAAATAAAATTGCACTATTAAACAAATCGAATTCTTGTGTGTTTCAACAATGGCTTCCATTGCTTTCAAGCTCTTCTTTCTCGTTTCTTTGCTAGCTCTTGTTCTTCCTACCTCTATGGCTATGAATGGTGGTAGCATGGCGCTGGACGCTACCACGACGATGAATTGCTTCAACCCTTTGCTTCAATCGTGTAGGAATGAAATAGTGACGTTCATTACAAATAACGGTTTGGTTGTTATACGTTCAGCTTGTTGCCAAGCAATTCTAAATTTTCGTAGTGAATGTTTGTCTGAATTTCTTAGTTCACTTGGAATTACTGTCCAAGACTTCCATATTCTTGAAACTTATTGCAAATTGGTTGCAAAATTTCCACCTTCTAATTAAGTTGTCACCGTGATCTTTTTCCTTAACTCCATTAGTTTTGTCTTATGGAGGTTACCTAAGTCCAACGTTGGTTCAAGGCTAAAATGCAATAAATAAGGTAAAGCCTTGCTGTTTTTTTTCGGTTGTAAGGTTATACTTTAAAATAATAAATAAACAACTAGTTGTTTGGAAATTTGGTTCAATATTGGAATATGGTACCGGTTAGAATGGTTTTTGTCATTGTACTTTCATTATAGTAACCATTTAGTCTCTCGATTCTTTAAATTTGTTCTCTCCATGGTTACATTAAGTTTAAAATTGCTAGATATTTTGTTCATGTTGTGAAAAACGTTGTTAATTATATCTAATAGAATTTCTTGATCAAGAAGTGCACATGCACCTCCTTTTTACTCGTAAAATTAATTTAAATTATTTATTTATTTGTTTCAAACTATTATTTTTTAGGTAAATTATTGTCATCAGCCTTATAACAGTACAATTTTGTATATCATATTCATTGCTATCATCTTACAAACATTTTGTGCGCATATTAATGATATATTTGTTTGTTAATTGACATGAAACCGGAGTATATCAATGATTTGTGTATTTAATTGTCATGTGTACTAGTGATTTACGTTAATGTTTGACAAACTATTTGTTTTTTGTTTTTTTTTTTAAATATTGATGTATACTTAAATATTGTTTCTTTATCAAGAAAGGTTGATACATATGGATATCAATTAGATAGGTAAATGTAGTGTATCAAACTTGTTAAAATACTTAAATAAAGGTACGAATTATGTAACAAATTAAATATATATATTATCAATGATACATGAATTTCAATTTACTAATAATATATTGATGATAGACATGATACTACATAAAACTAAATTAAAGTGTATCATCAGTGTTGTTGCTTGCAATATTGATCCTATTGGAAAATATAATTTATAAAGTATAACATTACAATATCTGTAATATACCAACGGTTCTTCAAAATTCATATATAAAAGTAAAAGAATGACATGTATCAATAATATATTAATGAAGATACTACATTAGAAGTACAATTTTAAGTATACCAATAATAAAATATATTTATTTTAAGTATACCAATCATAAAATATATTTATTTTAAGTATCATTTTAGTTTATGTACTTTAATAGTTCACTACTAAAAAACTGAGATGTAATGTACGATAAAAATTATGTATTATAATCAATTTCTATAACACATATTTTGCGTCCTTGATGTCGCTATAAAAATAGGACATTTAATAACACATAAAAAAGTGTCATTAATATTGCTTAAACGACAATGATTTAATGTCAATAATCAACTTCTTGTAACGTTTACCATTTGGCACTGTTAACTGTACTTTGACACTATGAAATTGTCATGTCAATAATCAACTTCTTGTAACGTTTACCATTTGGCACTGTTAACTGTACTTTGACACTATGAAATTGTCACGCGGTTGACATCCAAATTGATTTATTTCTGTAACATTTTCATTATTGACGATATTGTTGTTGTGTCACATGGATTGACTTTTTATAACAATTTATTACTGTTTACGTATACACTCTCATAACACTTTTGTTATGTTATAATTGCTGATATACTGACACTTCTTCATAATCATTATTTTTCAGATTACAACATGGGTTCTTATAATCATGTAATCACATAATTCTGTATATATAAAAAAAAATCTAAGTACAGATTGTCATTTCTCATACAATTTAAATAACAAAGTACCCACATATATATATATATATATATATATATATATATATATATTTATACATATTTGATAATGAAAAGTTAAATTACATTTGCATCTAGTCACATATTTTTGTCTGGTTTTATACAAAATTAATTCAATTGTTAGATTGATTTTTTCTTAATTTTGTTAATTTTAAACTTTTTGATTAACCACCTTTTTTGTGTGTTCATTTTCATAAATATAATAAAATAAAAAAATATTTACGGTCTATGTAACAAAAAGCAAAAGCCCATGAAGTCGGTATAATATTTTCATAATTTTCAGATTTGTCCTTGAATATTGCGAACGATTAGTCACTTTTTCTTTCTTTTTCTTCTTTGCGATTTATTCATCTTTTCTTCTTAGATTTCTTCATCTTCTCTTTTAGATTTTCTTTCTTCTATTTTTCAAAGATTTATTCTTCTGTTTAAATCTCCCATTTCATCTTCATCGTTTTCGGTAATATTCTCAAAATATTGAAGGGTAGTTTAGGAATAATAACAAATTTTAGATGGAGAAGTGAAAATTTTGCCATATTTGCAAAATTCTAAAACAATGTGCTATAATTGCTATATCATATTCTCAAAATGCTATCCTATGCAATTTTCCTTTCAAAATTTTTAGAAGCGGTAGAACATAATATGAGCTTAGCTCAACTGGCACCTGTATGTATTTATGGACAAGAGGTCCTGAGTTCAAATCATTTATAAATTTGATTTCAACGTTACAATTCCTTATACAAGAATCATTGAGGACGGAGGAGGGAATCAAGATCATGAAGAGGAAAAAAGTACACTTTACACCATTTACAAGGAAGCCTGAATAGGCCAAAACTCTAGAGAGAGGTGGAAAGGAATAGCCCATCCACCACCTGTAAAAAGCTTTCTTTCATCTTCTTCGATAATATTGTAAATTGAGCTTGTAGTCTAGGTAAAGAAGAATCCATCTTCCACTTGCCCCTAACTTGTAATTTTTTTCATTCTCTTTTCTTTCCATTTTTTTACTTCTTTGTAATATATGTTGTTTATATTGTACAATGGCCGAAGGCCTGCATTCTTTAATATATATTACTGAAGGGATAAAAGCCTTAGCAACAGAAGATTTAATTAGAACCATAAACTCAATTTAATTTGGATCTTAAAAATACCAAATACATTGATAAAAATGCTTAAGAAACTAATTTCTATGCTAATGCTGTATCAAAATATACAAGAAGAGGAAGAACACTTACTCACGTCGACAACTCTGGATCTGCCAATCATCAAATTTGGGGCACTGCCACTTGGAAATAGCTGTAATAACCCAAACTTTACTAGAAGGTTGAGGTCATTACTATTTAAATAAGTATAGTTTTTTTTTTTTTTAAAAGGAAAATTAATTTATAAGTTGAGAAAAATTTAAATAATAAGAAAATAAATAAGTAATTAAAGTGGTAAACAAAATACTAGTTTGGGCCCATAAAATAAAAGAAATACATTAAAATAATTTTATCAAAGTTCTGAAATCCAAAAAAAATATAATTACTGAAACATAAATGCAGAAAAGCTGAACTATTCCCTATGGCGAACCACGGTCACTTCTTATCATTCGCCAGCTTGCCCTTTACCCTTACCTGAAAATTAAACATTTAAAAGAATGAGTATAAAATTATACTAAGTAAGAGACCCATACTTAATCTCCCTATGTGTTGTTAGTCTCTTTTGTTAGAGTCCTGAAATAAAGTACCACGCTCTATGGTTTTATTTCAGTAGTTCTCGATGAACCCGAAGGAATCACCCTAAAGGAGAGTCGGGCTGTAAGTGATCCCGTCGAATCACGTCTCAATAAACACTCAAACATATATAGGGGAGGACCTTGATGGACCCCTCGTGGTACGACTCTAACCAGCAGACCAACAGAACACTATAGGCTATACATGCTCATCATAAAATCAACATCTCAGCTCAACACACATAATCTCAGAAATACATATAATCACATCATGCACCAATGGTACTGCATCTCAATCAAAAGGGAGAAAAATCTCTTACCAGGAGATCTGCTAAATAATTCACAGGTTGACAGTCAATTCCTCACAATACTCAGTCCTAAACATAAACAAAATTAACATTAATAATATTGTTAACCATCACCCTACTGTTTAATTAAGCAACCAAACTTATCCAAGCTTACCCCAAGATTAGGGTTGAATCCAACACCACCTTAACTGGAAAATTCACAGTCCTATTTCCACCAATTTCACTTGACCCTTCAAGCAACCATAGATCAACTTATTCCAAATACCATCTCATTTAAGATAAAAAAAATATTTAATTGGGTGTACCAAACCCATACAAACTCACCCCAAATGGCTCAAAAGGTTGCAAGAGGCTAAACTTGAAGATGGCTCGACTAGAAGAGGCTTCGGCTCGGACGCGGCTTGGTAGAGACAGACGCGTGCGGCTGGACGAACGACTTGCGGACATGTGCGGCTGGACGCGTGGAGGAGTTTCGTCGGTTGTAGGATTCGCGGCGGTCGTCGTCGTGCGGAGGAGTTGAGTCGGTTGTAGGATTCGCGGCGGTAGGAGACGCACAGTGAAGAGGGGCGGCGGCTAGGGTTTTAACATGGAGGAAGGTTGAAGATGAAGTGCACACAATCCAAGGAGTCCTATTTAATAATAAATATATTATTATTATTTCCCTTCCCTATTCCTATTTAATTTCTCTTTCTTCATTAACCACCCCTTCCATCACCATAAATTTGCTCTTTTTCCAAAAATGCCAAAGTACTCCTCTCTTAATAATTATATTAACCCACATTATAATTATTCTTATTCCTCCATGATTTTATATATACACATAACCATATTTACTCATAATACCTCCAACTTTACAATTTAAATCCACCAACCAATAAATCCAAAACCAATTTTAACAATAGAACTCCAATTTCCATAAATTAACCACTTATCCTTCCAAAATACTTAATCTCCACAATTTAAACAATTTCACAAATAACACCCAAAACTAAGCAAAATAAAATGATAATAAAAATAACCTAATAGTTTTGGGATGTTACAACAGCCCTATTCTTTAAGTGAGATTTTTGGTTGGTGGGAACAAAAATTAGAATAAGAAAATTTATAGGATTTTCTTATGAGAAAAATTACTGAAGGGATAAAAGCCTTAGCAACAGAAGATTTAATTAGAACCATAAACTCAATTTAATTTGGATCTTAAAAATACCAAATACATTGACAAAAATGATTAAGAAACTAATTTCTATGCTAATGCTATATCAAATTATACAAGAAGAGGAAGAACACTTACTCACGTTGACGACTCTGGATCTGCTAATCACCAAATTGGGGCATTGCCACTTGGAAACCTCCCTATTCTTTAAGTGAGATTTTTGGTTGGTGGGAACAAAAATTAGAATAAGAAATTTTATAGGATTTTCTTATGAGAAAAATTGCACAAAGTCAGAGGTAGAGTATCTGTAAAAAAAATATGTATCTTTTTTTGGCGCATGTATAACTCCCTCTTCTTCATGAAGTTAGAGAGAATATGGGAACGTAAGAAAACCACCCATGTTCGCTATTAATTTAAAAAATTAAATTAATATAAAAATAAAAATAAATAATTAAATTATTAATTAATTAAAGTGACAGTTTTAAAAATAGCAAAATAAATTAAAATATTTACAAGGTATAACAAAATTTTGGATTCTATCAATGATAGTTCTTGATAGACTTCTATCACTGTAGTATATCAGAGATTAGCAGTGATAGAATTTTAAAATTTTGCTATAGGTTGTAAATATTTTGTAAAATTTGCTATTTTTGAGAATTTCCCTTAATTAAATCATATTTAATTAATATTTCATTTAAATCATATTTAAATGAATATCTTTCACATAATCTATAGTTTTAATTGAATTCATTTAATTAAATCAAATTGAACTAAACTATTAATTATTTCTCAAATTAATAACGACTAAATTAAATATCTTATATTTAATTTAATCCAAATTTGAATCATATTTAAATATAAATTTTTTTTACAACTTATAGTTTGAAGGGGAGTTTTTAAAAATAGTAGATTTTATAAAATATTTACAACCTATAGCAAATTCTATCACTGATAGTCATTGATATGCTACAGTGATAGAAGACTATCTCAGTGATAGAATCCAAAATTTTGCTATAACTTATAAATATTTTATTATATTTTGCTATTTTTAAAAATGTGTATCATATACATATTAAATTTTAACTTATAGTTTTAGTATGAATCTAACTCATTAAATTAATATTTGAACTCATTCAAATATTTTATTCTCTCATAAATTAATTTTGAATCATATCCAAAATTAAATTTATATAATAAAGTTTAATTATAAAATATAAACTTTATATTATAATGCACACACTTTCCTTCACTCTTTCTCTTACCCAAATTAGCACACATCTTCATCTCGCAACCATGTCAACCCCTTTTTATAGATTCTCTAGGTGTACATATGTAGATTTAGTTTAAGTTTATATTTTGTCACCTTGTATGGAATTCTTTTATATCGCCTGAATGATAAGCAGACTCTAAAACTAAGTTTTGATTTCAATTTTCTGTATACGACCTTGGATCACCCATGAAAATCTATTCTTTCGCTTATACTTGGGTAAACAGTAGGAAAACTTGTACACAATGATGACTTAGCTATTATACGATAAAGAGGTACATAGTGAATATTCTGCCTACGATGATCATTACACCCTAAACCCTAAACCCTAAACTATAAGTAGTAATTCACAACCGCATTTGATAGAAAGACTGAAAAACTGTACCACTCCAGTCTGGAGGACTATGAAACCTATTACTTTAAACTTGAAGTAAAGAAAGCTTTTCTTTATCGTATATCCTTTTAAATTATTACCATTCGATGATTAAAATCTGCGAATTCATATATGAAATAATCGATAAGAAAAGATATTTTCTCCTTTCATAAATATAGAAGAAGTCCATTATAAATTGATAATGGAAACCTCTTTATCAACTCTAATTTCTTAGTCTTTATCTACTTGCCACATGGAATTAATTAGACACATAACCAACCCTAAGTCCCAATAGAAATATCTTTCACCATAAGAAGTGCGTGGTGTCACAATCGTAGCGTTTCAACCTTGAGACGGACGATTATGCGGCACTTGTTCTAATTCGATGAACAAGTCAGCCGATCAAAATTCGAAAGTTGTGGGTAACGTCGACGTATGTCGTAACTTTCCTTAGCGTTCTTGGGAAATTTATTTATAAAACGCGGGAAAGAAAGAAATACATTGAAATAGACGTTACAATAAGCATTAAAGACTGTCAATTGCAAGGAAAAAGGGTTGCTTGCAAAGAGTACAACTAATGCTTGGGCGGGGATTCAACTGGTATGCCTCCCCTATAGTACATTTTGACATTTTTGGCTCTGGTAGGCTTGCATATGAAAATTCCGAAACGTCACACCCAAGCTTTATGACTTAAAATGAAAAGCAAATGCCTAAACTAAATATGGTGCTTAAAGATAAGATAAATGGGAGCTAATCGGAGCATATAACCAAAGGTAAACTCACTTTGGAAAAATATGTCCGTGACACACTCCCCCACTTAAACAGTTAACGTCCCCGTCGACTGGCAAAGCTGGAATCCTTCGATCTTCTGCTTCCATGCTTCACGGTCTTGGTACGTCTTCCACATGCTTCTTCCACGAGGAGGCTCTTCCACTTCACCATGAACTTGTGTTTCCTCCCCGTGGGTCTTCTTCTTCTTTTCCTCGCTTCCTTAGCAAGGACTTCCGCTAGTTCCTCGTGTCTTCTCACGAGGTGACGATCTTGGTGTCTTCACCATTGAGTCAGTTCAGGTCGGTGTTTGACGTTGACCTGGTCTTCCACATGAAAATTCAAGGGGCGATGTTTCTTATCTGCCCACTTTTCCCGCCACTTCAAGGCTTCCTCTCGATCGGTCCAGACGATGTCTGACTTCTTCTTCCACCTCTGTGCAACGCTACGAATCTGAGGACCCTTTCTCATACAGGGAAAATCAACAAGGCGCGACAACACATGTCGTCAGCCACCAACACTCTCTGTTGGACCTCTGTCAGTTGACGAATTATTTTCAGCTGTGACACAAGGTTGGGTTGCCTTCAAGGACTGACCGCCACCCCTTTGCACCAACTTACCGGCCTTCATCAAGCTCGCACCATTTTGAGCGACAGAGTTTTCCTGTAGGAATTCCTTTGACGCGTCCCGCATTGGGCCATCAACCTGACATGCCCGCGTACGAGCCAACATCTGTGGAACCTCATGATTGCTTCTCTTACTAAGGGCTTCAACTGCCCGATTACTCGCTCCCTTATGTTCTGACCCAAAATCAAGCTTGAGTACATCTCTCTTTCTCCTTGCTTGATTCGAAGCCAGATTCGGCTTAGTACCAAAATGGCCGGCAACATCGTCGTTCATCTCTCTGACAAAAGTTGATTTGTGGGAACATTGTCTCCCATGCCTCAGACTGTGTGCTATGGCAAGCGTTTCTTCTGCAGACACCATACAGGTACCTTCTGTCGTACTCTGCTTCTGACTCTCAAATGCGATCGGGTGTCCCTTCTGCACTAGGGCACCACTCAACGCACGATTAGACGCCTCAGCGTAAGCTTCAACAGGTTGAGTCCCACTTACGGACCCAAAAGTTGGCCCTCTCCTCGGGGCTTGCTTCAGGACACTGTTGTCAGCACACAACCGTCCATTCTCTTCCTTCCGTAAGATGGCTTGAACCTCATACGGAGCTTTTGCAGGTCTAGTGAATCCTGCACTCGACAATCCCTGTGACTGTCTCCGGAGTCCAGTTGACTCTAACTGCGCCATACGACAATTACTCTTCGTAGGCAATTCTGACATGGCGAAACTATCACATTTCCTATCACAACATTTCTCCACGACACACCTTGTGTCTTCCTTAACACGACCCTCCCTCAGTTGCATGGCCGAGATCATTCTCAGTCTTTTGGGTTGCCGAAGGTCTGTCTGCACAACGGTGGGGGTAGACCCCGTGATCACCAAACATCTAGCTGCAGGCATCATGATCACTTGATGTCCAAGAAGGAATTCCATTCCAAGGACTATGTCAAAGTCATCCATGCCCATAACTACGAAATCAACGAAATCGCTCCATCCTTCCAACTGTATCACCGCTCGTTTCACTACTCCAACGACGGGTAGAGCTGTAGAGTTCACGACCTTCATTTTTCCCGCATCCTTCTTCCAATGAAGGTTTAGTCGTCTGGCTTCGGCCACCGTTATAAAATTATGAGTTGCACCGGAGTCGACCATAGTGCTCCTTGCACGTTTTCGGTTGATCCAGGTGTCAACATATATTAGGCCCCATTTCGTGCTTCCCCTTGTCTCCCCAGCTTTCTTCTGGAGGGACGACAAGAGTCTTATGGCTCCCACTCGGACATTTTGAACTTTCTCCATTTGCCCATCTTCCTTCTCTGGTTGACTCAACTTGTCATCTGAGTTCGCAGCCAAAGAGGCCTGAAAGGCATAGAAGGCCGCTTTATCTGGACATTCCCTTGCCCGATGTGGCCCGTTACATATGTAGCAACTGACAGGACGATTCGACGTGTTTAGACTATCACGTCTTTTTCAGGTGTCTCCAGCGTTGGACTGGGAAGGCTTGCGGTCTCTACCAGGACTTCTGTTTTCACTGGCAACCTTAGGAGAATTCGGTCGGCTGTTTCTGTCTCTTCCAGGTGAAGAGCTTTGATGACGTCTCGCGTCCTGAGAGTCACCAGACAGATCAAACAAACGTTCAGCTATTGCATAGGCTGATGTGAGATCTTGAACTTTCTGCTCATACAGCTTAGTCCTTGCCCACGGCTTCAGCCCTTCGACAAAACTGAAGATTTTGTCCTTTTCGATCATGTCTGGTATATCCAGCATTAGCCCCGCGAATTGCTTCACATACTCCTGAATGGTTCCAGTGTGTTTTAATTCTCACAGTTTCGTCGAGCTAGAATCTCGACATTCTCGGGGAAAAACTGCGAGCGGAGTTCTCTTTTCAAACTGTCCCAAGTATCTATGGTGCAACGCCCTTCCTGAATGTCCACATACCGGGATCTCCACCACAATTTTGCATCTTCAGATAGACGCATGGTCGCCAATGTCACTTTGGCTTCTTCTGTATGAGTGTTCGTGGCTTTGAAATATTGCTCAATGTTGAAGATAAAGTTTTCTAGTGCCTTTGCATCTCTTGCCCCACAGAAGGGCTTGGGTTTTGGGATCTTTATCTTGCCAACTGTAGTTGCTCCTCCAGCTGGAGCTTGATTTTCCAACGCTCGCATTGTAAGGTTCACCTTCGTGTTCACCTCTGCGATTTCATTTCTAACGACATCCAGGGTGGCTCGAAAATCCTCTGTCATGCCGTTTATCATCTCCATTATATCCTTCTGAGAGTTATCTAGCTCAATAACTCGTTCTTCCATATGGGCAGCAGCGCCCGACGAACTGTCCCCACGCTTGTAGGTGACATTTCCAGTTCTCCTGATTTGTGACTTTAACGTGTCAACTCTAGCCAACAAATCTTGTATGGGTAATCCGTCTAGGCGACCGGACACCGCATCAACAGCATCGGCTCTCTTAGAAACATCCTCAAGCTGCTTCTCAAGAAACCGGATGGAATCAGGAACTTCCATCAGGTGGAGCATCTGCTCTTCGATCCCCACCAATCGTTCATCATGGGTCTTACCCGTACGTTTCGCAGCCGACATCTTGTGTCTCAACTGTCGCTCAGCCAACTTAGGCTCTGATACCACTTGTCACAATCGTAGAGTTTCAACCTTGAGACGGACGATTGTGCGGCACTTGTTCTAACTCGATGAACAAGTCAGCCGATCAAAATCCGAAAGTTGTGGGTAACGTCGACGTATGTCGTAACCTTCCTCAGCGTTCTTGGGAAATTTATTTATAAAACGCGGGAAAGAAAGAAATACATTGAAATAGACGTTACAATAAGCATTAAAGACTGTCAATTGCAAGGAAAAAGGGTTGCTTGCAAAGAGTACAACTAATGCTTGGGCGGGAATTCAACTGGTATGCCTCCCCTATAGTACACTTTGACATTTTTGGCTCTGGTAGGCTTGCATATGAAAATGCCGAAACGTCACACCCAAGCTTTATGACTTAAAATGAAAAGAAAATGCCTAAACTAAATATGGTGCTTAAAGATAAGATAAATGGGAGCTAATCAGAGCATATAACCAAAGGTAAACTCACCTTGGAAAAATATGTCCGTGACACGTGGCATGCCTCCTTGTGAGGTTAGCACGTGGCAAGGCCTGCGCAAGTCCTACACGTGCGTGCTAGCCCTTGCCTCTCACCCTCTGCATGCCAATCAGGTCAAATATGTGTTTTTGAGTTGTATTTAGTGTTTTTGGGAATTTTATGTGAAGTTTCGACATTTTCATGACTTAAGGGAATTAAATTGAATTATTTTCCATTATTTCAGGTCATGAGGAGGTGAAACAAGTTTACAAGTTGAGAGTTTGAGCTCCATCTGTGAGTGACAAAGTGATTTCTAAATGAAGTTTTTAACACTACTACAAAACTGACAATATTTGACGCTTGCAGTTTTGATATAGTTGATAGTTTAAAAAAAAACGTCAAGAACAACCAAAAGTGAAAAAATGCATAATTTCTTATTTTTTATTTTTACTACTTGACAGATTAAAAGCCTCAAGATTAATTTTAATTACTTGACAGTTTTTTAAACGTCAAGTAATATGTTTTTTCTTCGTTTTTTAAAAACAAAACTTTTTCTTTTTTTTTTTTCCTCAAATTTTCTATTTTTCTCCTATTTCTAAATATAAAATTTTCCCTAGTTTTCCCTTAAAATTTTCCTCATCTTTCCCCCGATCCACGATTTCTTCATCCTTTTGACAAACTTCACTAAACGAAATCTCCACGATTTCTTCCCCTTCTTTGCGCGAATCTCTTACCAGGCCCAAGCTTCAACACTCATCGTCTGTCCGTTCGCGTTCATTGCCGCGTTCCACCTCTCCAAAAACGGGTTCCATATTCTTTATTTTCTGTTCGTCCATCCGCGTTCACCGCCGCCCTCTCAAAATCTCTCCTTGATGCCGTCTACGACTCTCTCCCTACAACCCTGTCTCTCTCTCTCTCAGCTTCCTCTCAATGTTCTTGTTCTTTTCCTTTGGGCTTTCATTTCTCCAGGTTTCAATCGATTAGTTTGTAATTTTGCTTTAATTTCTCTGTTCTTAATTATGATTTCGGCCTCAATTTTCCTAGGGTTTTTAATTGTAGCTTGTTGTTTGTCACATTCCAACCTAAAGAGTTCTTCTTCTTCACCTGTTCAAAACATTTAACTTCCTCTCAATGTAAGTATTTTTTTGCTTTCTTTATATTTCTAATCAATTAACCACTCCTAAATTAACCAACAAAAACTTGGTTGAAAATCAAGGTTTGTAATCTTGGATATCATTCAGGAGAAGGTGGTAAAACTGAAGAAGCAGCTCTCTAAGTTTGTTGAGGAGCATCGTGAGTGAGTTTCTGTTAGTGCCAAGAATTTTTAGTTTCAATCATATCTAAGTTTCTGCCTTTTTAGATGGTTGGAGGAGATTAATAGAAAGCAATCTGAAATCTTGGCCTTACAAATTGCTTTGGAAAAATGTTCTGGGCTTTGAAGGGATCAATAGACCGTTCGCACTATTGCGAAAGTTTTGAAAACTTAATGAAGGGCTACTTTAGAACTTCCCTTGGTTTTGTTAGGTGGGAGAGTGTGCTGTCATTTTTATCCTTATGAACTTATGTCTGTTTGTGTTTTTCTCATGGTTTTATTTCAGCTTCCTCAAGATATTGATTGCCATTTGATTGGGCATTTACAAGCAAAAAAGTTAAATCGCTTCTTGGTACAATCCCTTCCCTGTTTTATTCTTTCATTGATTTATTATAGTCTTCTTGTTTGTAATTTCTGCTTTAGTGGAGTTTTCCTAAGGATTGGTTGTTTTCTTGATTCTTTATAATGTTTTGAAAATCTTGGTTGTGAACTTTGAAAGTTGTGTCTAATTGGTGCTTAAATTCTATAACATGTCTAATAGTTTCCTAAATTTATAATTGTGTTAACTGAATTCCAATTTTGTATTTAAAATCTCTATATGTTCATTGAAAGCTTTTACTTTATCCAGAGGTGGAGGAAATTGAAGGTAAAGTCTTCTTCTTTTTGCTCAAACAGGTATCCATTGAGTTCTGTTGTTCGAATATCAAAAAAATGTAGTTTAGTTATGTACTTGCTTTTTGTATATTTCAATAACCAAAGGTAGTTTAGTCTTTTTAACAAAAATGACATTATAGATGATTTTTGGTCATATCTATATCTTCCTACTTTATGAACGTTGGTAAGAGAGTAAAATGCCAAAAAAGTTAATTTTATATGGTAAAACAAGTACATTGACTAAGACGCATGAGTCTGCAAAGCTGTGTTGGTACTTCATATTCTATTATGTGCAAAGAGAGTGAAGACACTGACTTTCCTTTGAGTACTTTGCATTCTTAAGAAAATATTCTAAAAAGTAAGTTGCTTCAATCTAGAACAGTTGGGAAGAAAGTTTATGTCTATTTCACTATATGTGTTTTACTTGTTGTTAATGTGATTTAATTGTGTACTTGTAAGTAATTGTTATGCAGTTGAATAACAAATTTTGGGTAAAGTTTTAAGCTTTTCTTCATAGAGCAAGAGCCAATTCTTGTTATATGTTTAAGTCCATTTTACTGAAATTATTTTCTTTGCTAGTTTTAGCATTGCTTTTTATTTTTTAATAGAGCTCAAGTAATATGATGTTTCATGACTTTGGACTTTCTACTGGACTCAATAACAAGAATTAAGATGTATTGACTATATGGACTGAAATGTTATGTCTGGACTGTGTAGTGATGACGGTTATACTGTGTGTTTGGGTGTGGACTGAAAGTTTAATGTATATTGTGCTTGACTGAATGAAATTTATATATGTATGTATGGATTGACGTGGACTTGTTGTCTAGCGTATGTTGTGACTGCTGGGCTATTTATGTGGCTGACTGATGTAGTGATATGTTTCGACTGTCCTTGAGTGAAATCGCGTAAAACAGGCATAATGCTTATGTAAAATATATTTCTAAATACTTATGTATTTACAATAGAAGCCACGCGTTTTGACCTTTTTTCTATACGTTTTGGCCACGTTGTTCTATATAAGAGGCTAAAATAATGGGTATGTCTACACGTTATCACACCTCCAAATTTAGAATAATGCTTGTTCTCAAGCATCACTCTGTATCATGCTTGTCCCCAAGCACAATTCCTCTTCAAAGACTCACCTTCCTCCTTGCGTATCTAAACTTCTTAAAAAGCACATTACTAAAAAAATGAATTTTAATGACACTACTAATCAAGACATTGTGTCGTTGAAAATAAAAACTGGGAGCTAAGGAAAATTGTGTCGTTGAAAATAAAAATACGGATTATTTCTTGACACAATTTTTGCGTCGTTAATTGACGACAAAATTTTTATGTCATTAAAAAAATTTCCAAATGAAAAAACCTCAAAATTTTTTTTTTTTTTAATTTCCCTCTTCACACAATTAAAACAAAATAAAAACCCCAAATTTTCTCTAAAGCAAAAATGATGTTGTCGAACGAAGCCTTAACGCAATTTTTTTCTATCTCTATAAAAAACGCAAAAAAAAAAAAAAATTATGTCGAACGAAGTGGGCTACCACACTGTTGGGAAGAACTCTTGCCTTCCAATTTTCTGTCACCCGCTGCCATCGATTCCACATTCCAGCCACTGTCGTCGTTGACGCCACAACAAGCCTTTGATTTCGAACCCACCAATCTAGCCAGTACCGTCGAATAAATTTATTTAGTAATATGAGTTTTAATGACACTTGAAATCAAGAAAAAAAGGGGTGGGAGGAATAAAGTGTGTCATTAAAAATAAAGATGCTAATTTTTTCGTGACACAATTTTCTTAACACAAATTGAGTTTTCTTGACACAATTTTTGCGTAATAAATTAACGACATAAATTATGTGTCATTAAAAATCACCCTAATAAAATAATTAAAAAAAATAATTTGACGCATCCCTCTTGCGAACCAGGACCGAAAAAAAATCCTTACTTCATCCCACGTCGCCGTTTTCTTTCTCTCTCGCAAACCCTATGGTGACATTTTCCCCCCTCTCGCAAACGCTATTCACGACTTTCCTTCTCTTTCAAAAGCTCTCTATCTGATGTTTGAAGGAGCTCACCAAATTTACAGGTAGTTGAAGAATCTATGGACCATGAGATCTATCAAGACCTTTTATGAGTTAGTTCGATTAGATTAGGTCACACATACATGTATTGCAATTAATTTTTCTTTTGAATTATTGTAAAACCTTTATGACAATGTAATTTACATTTTTTTATTATCAATAAAAAAATCTTTCTAAACGTATGTGGGTAAGTTGAATCATGTATTTAATTTATTTATATTCATCATTTATATGTCAGAAAATGTGTTGTGACTTGAAAATTAATGATGCCAAGCAAGTGTCCACATATAAGCCTTTATTAAACAGTAACAGTGTTGTAACTATCATGGGTTGACCTAGTGGTAAAAAAGTATAAATTAACTAAGAGGTGTGTTCGATCCAAGACAGCCACTAACCTAAGAATTAAATTACTACGAGTTTCCTTGACACCCAAATGTTGTAAAGTCAGGCGGGTTGTCCCTTGAGGTTAGTTGAGGTGCAGTGTAAGCTGGCCTGGACACTTACGGATATTAGTGTCAAAACATTTAAACATGACACATTTAAAGCGACGAAACATTTAAACATGACAATATATTAGTGTCGAGTTATAGATAAAGAGGACATAAGCTCAATATAAGGGTACTAATGACAATATATTCGTGTCAAGTGATAGATAATGATGACATATTTTATTGCGTCAAGGTAAGGGTATTAATGACACAAGGCTTCAATGACCAAAAATTATGTCGTTGAAACTCTTTATGATGCAAATTTTGCGTCATTCAAACCCAAATTTCTAGTAGTGGTGATCAAGTTTTATTCGTTATTGCTCTCATTGCATACTTCTCGCTATGAAAACACTTCTAAGTTCAGAATGCGGCAAGCTTAATACTCAAAGTACCGTTGTTCATTCCCCGCATTAAATCTTATTTTCAACTTTAGAAATGACTAAAATTTTTGAAAAATTTTGAATCCTTTTATTAGCAAAAGAATACCTTTTAATCAGCTTTTTATTCACGGGAATGCGTTGAGTGGAAAATCATAGGCACTATATGAGTCCATTTCTCTCCTTAACTGTAACTCTTATCGCCTCTTATTGCTCACTCACTGATTTTTACTTTTGAAGCTTTGCTTCTTTTTATTTTATTTTTTTTTGGGAGAAGAGGCGACAAAGGAGTTATTATTTACTTGGATGCAAAAATCTTTCAACTCTTTGGCTTTGTTTCAACTTTTGTTAAAACGCCTTGTTTTTGAACGCTTTAAGAGAATTTTCAAAAAGTTTCAAAAGCTTTAGTGAAAACCTCGCACACCCCCAAATTTAGAGGTTAGCAATGTCCTCATTGCTAAAAATGAATAATAAGAATATTTGTAGAAGAATTTTACAAAAGAAGTTTGAGGTAAAATTTGCTCGCCTAATAAACTCTAGAAATATTTCCTAAGGAAGGTTCCTTAACAAGTTAAACGCCTAAATAACAAATGAAACTTTATTTCACATAATTTATTTCATTGAAGTGTCATTGAATCGCAAAGAAAAATTAGAATACTAAAAAGCGGGGAGCCAAGCTTGAGACAAGAAAGATGAAAGGCAAAAGAAGTATATTAAAAGTTGTAACTTTCATTGAAAAGAACATATGTACAAAGAAACAAAAATTACACAAGTCAAGAAATAAAAGTTACGAAATATAAGACCCAAAATACATAAAACACTTCCAAGTGTACTGTTGAGGTGGTGGTTGTGAGGGTTCTGCCTTGCCGAGTACTGCAACGTCATTTCAAGTGAGGGGCGTTGCTATCTTTTGAGGAACCTCAGGCACTGGAATGATGCTGCATATCACTGCGTGAAGGTATCTCAATGTAGCTCTGAACTGCACATCGTTCCGCTTGACAGATTGTTCGATCATTCCCATGATCACTTGATTTTGTACTTTGAATTCTATATTTAGCTTTCTTAGGTCTTATGCTGTAGCTTGGAGTCCTTTTATCTGAGCCAAATAATGGGCATGTGCATTGTCACGTAATTTGAGTTGGTTGGTTGGTTCAAAAGTTACTAAGGCGAGAGAATTATTAGGTTCTTGCCTTGGGGAGGATAAATCAAATTGGATATTGGAAAGGGGTGGCAATTTGGATTCTAAGGGTTTGGCTTTATGGGCCCAAGGGAGAAATAGGTGTCTGGGAATTGATCGGGGATGGCGGAGGTGTACGATTGATTTTGGCCTTGGTTTTGGAAGCTTTGGATTTGGTGGGCGAGCTGGTTGGTGTGGTGGTGTGGGGCATGACGGAAGCGAGAGGCAAAGGGTCTTTAGAGTCCTTAGCCTTTGAGATTTTCTTTTTCTTTGAGCTTGAGACCTCCTCCTCGCCTTGCCTCTTTTGCTTCAGAGGAATTTCTCTATCTTCAATTTTCTTCTGTTTTTCTTTTTCTTTTGTCTTTTCTATTGTATCCACTTTGCATCTATTCTTTGCTCTTACTTCATCTCGCGTTTTCAACTTTTTGGTTGTGGCCTTATTTTTGTGGAGTGCAAAGATGCAGCTAAGGTTGGTTGCGTTACACATTCCTTCCTTAAGGCATGCTATTTGTGGTGACTGTTCAAGCTCTGGGCATGCTTTCAGACAAAGCCTCTCAATTAAATGCGAAAAGGGTTTAGGTCCCCGCGGATGTTGTAACTAGGCTTCGATGTGCTAGCAAATAATCTCGTCCACGTCTATAGGTATTTCCTCCATGATATAGTAGACAAGCATTATTCTTTCCAAGGAAATTGTGCTATCGTGTCGTGTGGGCATAAGCTTCTTCTTTATGAACATCATCCAAACGCTGGCTACCGTCTTTAAATTATGCGGGAAGAGTTGATACTTTCCGTTGCTTGTTATGTCCCATGTTGCTCCAGACCAGGCAACTTTTTCCAATGTGTCTTGCATGTCGCGGTCTGTAGGTTCTCTGAAGATAGGTTATCCTTCCGCGATTTGATTGAACTTAATCAATGCATTGATAGTCTTCGATCCGTAGTTCACTTTCTTTCCCTTTACAATGGCATAATGATTCTCCGTGTTGAACTTGTCATTGTAAAATAAATTTACCATACCAGGCCTTATTGCACTCACCCCTCTAAAGATAATTCTTGCCATCCTAATGCCTTGATGGGTGATGCGAGGGGAGGTGGTAATTGGCCCTCAAATGGGAAGAAGCCCTTTTCCATTATGAATTGTTTGCTTCCTCTGAAAGGACATCTTCCTTTTCCACTTCTAGGCTCACATCTTCTTGCTGAGCCTTTGTTTTCTTCGCTTGCTTTTTGGCGTTTTGACTTCTTGACGACTTTTTCTTCCTTGATTGATCCTCGTCAACATTATTCTCTAGTGGGTTCATCTCGTCCACCTCTTTATTGAACTCCTCTCAGAACTCTTCGAGGGGTTTCTACTTACCCTTGCTCTCCTTCGTAAAAAGATCTAATTCTTCTGTCTTGTTGAGGAGTTCTTCCCACTCCTTGAACTTTCTTTCTTTCTTTCTTCTTTTTTGCTAAAGCCTGAATGATTCTTAATTTTCTACAGCTTAGAGTTAACATCTTCTTTCTTTTTCTGAGCTTCTTTGGTCAATCTTCCAAATTCCGTGTCAGCAATAGGCAAGGAAGGTGCGTTCTCGCATTCTTATTTTTCAGATACTTCTTTTTCTTCTTCCCATCTAATCTCTTCCGGTTCCTTTCTTTTTCTTTTCCTTTTTTTTCCTTTTTCTTCTTCTCCTATTTTCTCAGTCTCTTTTCCTTCAAATTCCTCCTTTCTTTCTTTGGTTTCTTTATGTTTCGCCTAAGCTAATTCTTTCGACCTTTCTCTTCTTTTCTTTTCTTCAAGGAATAGCCCTAACATAATTTCTATATTTTCCGTCATCATAGGTATCTCTCTACCTTGAAAGTTGAAAGGATTGAAGCCCTCTGATCCAAAGATTTTGCTTGAACTGGACAGGGCTTAGTGGTGAGGCGTGGAATTGGGTTGAGCTTGCTCCGACACAGGACCTTCGGAGCATATTAACTCTAATTCTTTTTGCTCAGTTTTCTTAATAGCTCTATCCCCGACCATTATTAAAAATAAGAAAGAAGGGGGGTGGGAAAAAAAGTAAAAGGGAAAGAAAGGACTCTTACTTTGCTTGTCGGAAAAGGTTATCGAATGCCTCGAAGGGATTTGAAAGCTTGAGTGTACTTGTGCAGCAAAAATATTGTAACTAGGGTTTTGAAGGGTTTTTAAAGAGATCGTTAACTCAGGTTAAGGCTTGGTTACCACAAGGTTAACATCATGCGTTTCAATTGAAAAATGATATCCTGAAATGACGTTTCAAATTTCGAGGGTGACTTGCAATCATTACTTTTAAAATTTTAATTTTAAAAGAGATGAAACGTTTCAAATTCACCGAAACCCTAATTAAAACGTAGCCCTTTTGCTCAACACCATGCGAGAAGACCAAAATGCTTACTGTATTTTGACACAAACTCTCCATAAGATATGCTTCATTACTCAAAACCTTAGCATTCTTCACCTACTGAATTTTTGCGAGAAAACTCACGCTCCCTCCTCTAAGACTAAAAGATATACAAAGTTGAATACAAAACTAATTTACACATATAAAAAAACTTACAGAGGTATAAGAGTATAAGTAAATATGTACACTAATATAGAAATGGAACTCTAAAAAAATTGGAAGAGTTATGCGTTAAAGATGCATCCATGCGTTCAGGTTCCTTGGTGAGGAAGAACTATGGTATCATGCACAACATGATGCATCGGGAGATGCTTTATTTTTTTTAAATACCTTCCATTATTAAATGGAAGGTATATATATCGCTTACCCTACATCACATTTTTTATTGCTACAACTTCATTTGTTTCTAACACTTAGTCTATGGCAATGTACATGTGAAATAAAATACATAACCAACATCAAAGGGTGAATGAAGTAAAGATAGTTTAAGTTTTCTAAGGGGCCGTCTGTAGTCACCAAAATGTAAACAAAACATACTAATTCAAGTATCAAAACATACTAATTCAAACGCAAGAATAATATCAAGGTTACAAAAAAGAACTCTACAATGTAAACAAAACATACTAATTCATGAATCAAAACATACTAATTCAAACACAGGAATAATATCAAGGTCACAGAAATGAACTCCACAATGTAAACAAAACATACCTTTGTAGTTTGTATTCTTCTAGGTTATGGCAGAAAACTCATTGTTTTGGCTCTGAAAAATAATGTAAGAAAATATAGGCTAAAGAAGCTCACAAAAAGGAGACAAACCTATAAGAATGGGCTCTAATAAGACCAAACGAATAGTTACAAAAAAAAGTTTTAAGACAATGGAACGTGGATCGTAGCCACATATGGGTACCGTCATACCTAATTATTTATGTTCTTCTATTGTTACTACATATAGAAGAAAGAAAATACAAAAATTAGAACCATAGAGGAACTTTGGTGAAAAACATTGTATAACTCAATTTGGGGGCCAAAACATACGTTTTTTTGGGATGAAGGAGGGGCAAGTTGCATGGAATCAAAAAACAATTTGCCCAATTTGGACAACTATGCTCGAAGTTATGGACTTTCAAAGTTTGAACATAGTTTTATGTAATTTTGAAGAGAATTCAATGTCAAGATACGTTAATAAAATACTAACTTGATGACAATAGATGTAAAGATCGTGAAAAAACACATCAAATCAAGTGGGCATATGCATAAAATGAGTTAGTATTGATTGAGATATAAAGCTCGAAAGATAAACGATATACATAAATGAAAAACAACTAACTATAAATGATCAAAGCAACACTTTTCAACCAAACCTTAAATAAAATGTACACAACATTCATCAACAACATTCATCCATAAAACGAATCATAAAATTATTAAATATAAAAAACATAGATATTATTTAGGAAAATAACGTCTACAATCCACAATTAATAAAAAAACATACAAATTCAATATAACCTTTACCCCCCCTCCCCCCCAATTCAATATAACTCCCAAATTCAAATTGAAAATTTGAACGAAATTCAATATCAAATTCAACTTCAATCTTAAATCCTAACAAACACTTCAAATTCAAATCTAATACTAAAACCTACAAGTAATTCAAAATCTAAATACTAAAACTAATTAATTAAAAAAAACAATAACTAAACTAAACTAAACTAAACCACTTACCAGAATGAAGAGTGGCAACGGTAGATGACGACAAAAGGCAGAAGAGATGGCGTGGATTTCTCTTCTTCTTGGTCTCTCACTCAACTCTCTTGGAGTTCTCCTTTTTAGTTATGTGAATTACAGAACTGGAAGTGGGTTTTTATAAGGTAATTACTGATGCACTTCGAAGACTTCGAGAGACACCTCTATTCCTGACGTAGCATGATAAATGTCGGAAATAGTTTCTACCTCTCTCGATGTTTTACTTATGACATCGAAAATAGGGTCTACCTCTCTCGACATCTCTTGCATGGGGTTGGAAGAAGTTGAACAATTATTTTATTGTATATTTTATCCAACGTAGTCAACATAGATGTTGGGAATGACTAAACTTTCCCTAACGCTGTGCATAGAGACATCAGGGAAAATATGAGAATTAAATATTCATTTATCTTCTCCTGACTTCGTTGGGACTACTTATCTCGGCCAACGTGTATTTTTATGCGTCAGGGATGGGTCTTTGTTTCGATGTTGCCTTCGTCGATGCCTATTTCTGTGTCAGGAGAGTGCCGATTTCTTGTAGTATGTGCATATAATAGTTAACTCATTAATAGGAATAAGACTAATGGTTTACTTGCAAAGATAATATACAATTATCAAACATAAACATAACTCAGGCTTTCTTTAGAAATCATTTCTTTTATAAACATTAGCATATGAAACAACATTACAAGTCAATAAGGAACTAGAAGAAAACTTTAAAATCTTTTAAATGATTTTAGAAAATCAATCACTAACTAATCCCTTTTTTAGTACGCCTATTTCCCCCAAAATATTCTCCTCACCTAATGCTTCTTCTCTCCAATAGAGTAACTTTAAGAATTTCAACAAACTTCTTTTGTATCGGTTTCCACCCATATTTATACTATTCCAAAAATTAGATTAGTCAGCCTTAATTCTCCTTAAGCTTGCTAGCTCCTGCTTGAAGTATTACACGTGTAAGCTTATTCATGTTTCAAACCATGCTTCACCTTAAACTTACACGTAAACAGTTGTCAAATCAAGATTACACATTTTCTCGTATGGCTTCATCTCGTGTTGAACTTCAGAACACCCACTTCTTTGTATTAAACGGATATTCCTTCAACGCTTCACCTCACTTCAACACCATCTTCAAAATGTATACTTCTTCTCAAAATGCCTCTTCTTCACACTTAGTCAAAATGACCGTCTTATTCCAGACACGAATCTCACAGCTTTCCTTCAAGAACAGATTCCATAAGACATAAAGATTACGTAAATTGCTTTGATACCTAATGAGAAAAATAACACAGTCAATATGAGGCTTCATGCACACACTTTAGTAAATAACTGAAGAAAAATAATTGAAAGAACAATGATCAGAAATAACAAATGGAACACCCCAAATTGTTAACTCAGTTTCATGACACAACATCTGCGTCTGGGAGGTCATTCACCCATGATAAGAGATTATATATTGCCTTGTGATATAATTCATTATTACAGACTTATGACCATCAGTACAAAATTATCAATATATTTTCAACCTTTTATACTTTGTGACATTGTCTTACTAACACATGAAACAGTAAATATCATCACTAATGTCTTTAGGGCTTTTGCAAAAATAGCAATAAAAATTATGATAATAGAGCCCATGTCTCAACATTTTCTAAATTTGCAAAAGTAGCAATTTAAAAGTGATGACCCTCTGATAGTCCTATGATTATCTTCTGATAGCCATCCACTAATTTTGCCATATTTGTAATATGCAAAAAATTGGTGCCATGAGCTATTTTTTCTAAACGTTTTTGTTACTAGATGCAATTTTCCAATGTTTTTCATAGACAACGCATAGGAACACCTCCCCCTTAATCGACTATCATGTTAAGCAATTAATTAAGTAGCAGTTGATCTTGGACAATCTTGAATCTCATTTCTAATTCCTTATCAGAAAACTTTTGTCAAATTATTTGACTCACCAAGGAGTTCACACGTGGTTACAACTTTTCTTTTTGTTAAATTTTTTTTTTCTCTATCAAAAGCACACCTTATTTTCAATGCCCTCAAACACATTAAACGAGAGAGAAGAAACATGCCAGAAAACTAAACAACCTGCAAAGCCAGGAACGAATGTCAACAACCAGATGGATCCAAACAACACAACCAAAATAATAATATTTTTCTGAAATAAAAATGTCGTGAATAAATAAACGGAAGTGGGCCCATCATCCCAACATTTGTCCATTAATTTTTTGTTCTTTCGATTTTAGATTTAGATTTCTATTTGGTTCAGCAAGTTCATAATGTTTCATTCTTAAAATGAGTTATTTTCATTGGTTTTAGGTTTAGATTTCTATTTGGTTCACCAAGTTTATCAAAATATTTCATTCTTAAAATGAATTATTTCAAAATGGAGTGCATATTATAATTATTATTGTTTCAATTTTGGCTTTAAATTTTAAAATGAATTATTGACATGAATAATTTCAAAATGGAGTGTGTTGAAGGCCTAAATTGCGAGTCACCTTACGAGATAAGAAGCACTACGCGATAAAAGGACTATACAAAAAACTCTCCCTACAAGAATGAGCTTACTTCACAAAAAAGTAATGACATCATTGCCCACGTAAGAAAGTTGGCAGACGATTTGACCTTGCTGTCCAATTTGAATTTAAGATAAGAAAATGACATAGACATGTGACGTTCTGGAATTAGACCTCTCCCCACTACCGGTAATAATAATTATTACGACATGGAGAACCCTCCTTAGAAAATTAAGGCTATAAATAGAGGAAATCACAGCCATTTCTTGTTGATCTTACCATAAGCTTCCAAAAGAAAAAGGAATAGAGAAGTTCCAGAGTCCTTGAAGATTCAAAACCAACCAAAATCTGACAAGGGCCAATAAGGTAGTACAAGGGAGAACTTTGAGCAAATAGGGGTAGATGCAGAAGCTTACCATTGTGATAGTGAGTGGTTATTTTTAGTAAAAGACTTCTGAATTCGTTGAATGAATCCTCAAACATGCATCTTTGAAGATTTTGTTTATATGTTTATTTTCCTTTAAGTTTCTTCCAATTTCAAATACACTGGTTTATATATGGATTGAACTTAGTATGTATTAAAATGAAATAAACCATATCACACACAAAGAATGATGACTAAATGATATAAGAGAGGCATGTGAAGAATAACCTCTCGAGGTAAAGAATGTCTTGTAAATGATTTCCTTGATGGAACAAATATTAGGAGTATTCCTTTTGAACCTTGTGATTACGCCTTATGTAGCATATGTATATATAAACATATTGCAATGTCCTTATTGTTATCTGAAAAGAGGGAGCGAATGGGTCATAAAGAATGCATGAAAACCCTTAAGAATTTATTTAAAATAACTATTGTACCCTATGCGATATGACACTCTATTCCTGCTGTGTGATCTGGAATAAAATGCCCTGTTCATGTTGTGTGATATTGGATGGGATGCCCCATATTTGTTGTATGAACTAGTATGGGATGCCCTTTGCCTGCAATGGAAGACCCACTACGGATAGCAAAATTTACGAGATTTACTATTGGGGTTGAGTTTACTTCGCATGATTACAACTTGGCAAAAGAGGTGTAGTAAACGCTTGAGCCAAGGTAAGATTACAATACTTAATTAATTTTACGAGAAGTATTCTATGAACTTGTCTTGTAGTAGATGGAAAGACACTCGACATGAGACAACTTTTATTAATGGCTGTGAAATGTTTATGATTAAAGTTGCATGATTTTACACTGTCTCAACCTGACTGTAGCATATCTTAAATGATTTATTTGTAACAGGGAAAGGATCTTGCTCACTAGACGTTTTTGTCTACCTCTTTTCTCTCGTTATTCATGTAACCCCTCTTCCAGGTAGCGAAGGACATCCGACGTTGAACCTGCTACCGTGCCTCTTTGATTGCATCGTTTTGGAATTGGTCACTGTTACCTCACATATAGTATAGAAGCTGAGTGAGGAGAGTCTAAGTGTCATTAAGTTGTATTTTGTTCTCTCAGAAGAAGCTTGTACTAAATACCAAATGTAAGCCCTTATTTGAGAATCAATGAAATTGTCTTATTTCACTCATGTTCACACTTCATGTTTTTAAAATTTTGTTGTATTTATTTATGCTTACTAAACATTTAGCGTTCATTTCATGGGAACTACACGTTGAAATTTTAGGCGGCATATCTCTCCTTCGTAGAGAGTGACTTCGGAGTGAGGTGTGACAGTGTGTATTATAATAGTAATTATTTAGAACCATTAATGAAAATATAATTTCTTTCTTGTCTTTTCCAGTTTTGTTTGATGTATCAAATTTCCAAATTCCATCAATCTTTTAATCCCAACTAATTCCCCATTTATATGGTATTATCATCGCTCCAAGATAGATTCAAATAAGATGACAAGTCTCTATCTTTAGTGTTTAATGCCGTGTGTCAATTACTCTTCCCCTTAAAGGTAAAACACTTCTCTCTAATTTTTTTTTGACAAAATTTCGAAATTACAAAAATTGATTACCTAAAAATTACACATAAGTTCATACTATTTCGATCAAACAAAAATGCATAATTCCAAAATTAATGAAATTGCGTCTAGTAAACCATATCAGTTGATATTTCTAATAAAAGCAATTTTAAATATTTTATTTAAACTTCAAATTTGAAAATTTATATAGTTTTCTACCCCTAAGAAGTATAAATTTAATTAGCATACGCTAATGTGCATAGTTCAATTGAGAAAAAGTGGTTGAAAACATTTAGACTCGTAGGTTAGTTATCTTTGGTCTTTAGTTTTTGAAATATAATCTATAAACACTTATTTTACTTAATTTTTTTAAAGGAAATTTTTAAAAATAGTAGATTTTACAAAATATTTACAACCTATTTCTTTTAAAGAACTAAAAAAAAACTGGTTAAGAATTCAAATCATTCACTTACAAAAATTATGCGAATAGAATTAAAAAAATGGTTGAGACTTTTATTTAATTGTTTTCTTTAGATTTTGTTTACCATGGATGAAATCATTTTTTGTGTGATTATTTTCTTACAATTTGGTTCGATCAATTTTCAAAAATAGCAAATTCTATTACTGATAGTCATTGATATGCTATTGTGATAGAAGACTATTATTGATAGAATCCAAAATTTTGCTATAGTTTGTAAATTTTTTAATTTATTTTACTTTTTTAAAAAATGCCCCTAAACCCTAAACCCTAAATGATATTGCGCAACCAAGCTTTAGAAAACAAATTGGATCTGTTAAATAATTTAATTGATTTTCAACTTTTATTTTATTTTATTTTAATTTTTTGTCTTTAATTATTTTCTTTTAATATGTTTTAATTGTGAGAAAAGGTCTGGAAAATTGGTAAAAGTAGGACAATTTTAGTTTTTAAATGTAGCACGTTTTTAAAAAATTCGTAAAATTGGTTTTCTCGGTCCAATCTCGAGTGAAATCAACACCAAGATTTCCCTAAAATATTAAAAAGAATAGTTTTAAAGTCGACATTATAGAGGTAGGATGTCGTTTGAAACTGACATCTATGAACGTGTTATTAAAGCCCTTTAATGTTGGTTGTGCTTTGATGTTAATTTAAAACCAACATTAAAGACGTCAACAATGTCGATTTAAAATCAACATTGTAGAGGTACGGTGTCAGTTCTTAACCGACATCTATAAACGTGTTATTAAAAGCTTTTAATGTTGTTTGTGTTTTGATGTCAATTTTAAACTGACGTAAAAGATTCCTTTCAATGTCGGTTTTGCTTTGATATTAGTTTTAAATTGACATTATAGATCTTATGTGTCTGTTTGTCACTTGTTTTTGTTGATAAAATGTATGTGATCATTTTATTATTGAAAATAAAACAAATATATAAATATTTTTTTACGCCAACAAATTAATAAAATTAATATTCTTTTAGAAAACTATAATATTTCTCTTTTACCTATGTATATACGAAATGAAATCGTAATAGTGTTTTATATATACAATAAATTGACCCCAACAACAAAGAAAGCAAGATGTTTAACTAAGTAATCTATCAACAAATTACCTCGATTGTTTTTTTGTTTTATCGGTGCATCTCTGTAGATATTACACCGAGATTCTACCATTTTTCAAATCTTCCCAAATCTTACTTATATTTTTATCTTTTGAAAAAAATTGAATCTTCCCAAATCTGAACTATTTATTTTTATCATTTCAAAAAAATTATGGATATAGGTTCCTCTCGGACAATATCCTTAATTTCTTCACTCTTATCATTAAAAACGAATTGTAATTTCCACTTTTCCCAATAATCCAAATATTCAGATTCATCACAGTAAGTGGCTGAGGAAAAATCACAAAACTTGAGAAAGATAACGACAGCTTGAATAAGAAAATGAAACGAAATAGAAGATGACAACTTGAATAAGAAAATCAACCATACCGTCAACTGTGCCAATCGTCCTTGGTGGACCAAGAACATCCGTCACTTGAGTTGTGGAGCAAGAACGTTTGGAGTTTGAACGAAGTTGTGCCTGAATGTATGTGGTAAAGGTATGTTGCACGGTGGTGGAGCTTCTACGTGAGTGTATGTGTGGAGTGAACTGGGTCTCAGATACGTGTGCGGTGCTTGTGCACGAACGACGTTGTGTGAGATCGTTCCTTAACCGATCAGCTAAAGATTGAACGTATGTGGTGAAGTTAGAATTCATCAAATGGACGTTAAGACAACTTTCTTAAATGGTGAATTAGAAGAAGACATTTGTTGAGATTTTTGTCAAAAATATTTATTTAGAAATCTTTTATATGGAAAGATATTGTTGAGATTCAAATAATTGTTTTGCCTATATTTTAGAAATACGAGTGTGTATCTTTTAGTAAATAATATTAGAAAGATACACACGTAAAAATATATATTCATTTACATAAATGTATAGTATAGTTGTGATTGTCGAGGTGCATTGTTGACGACGAGCCTACACTTCATTAAGACGAATTTTGATTTATCAAGTTATTCTGTTGAAGGTATGATTGTTGCCTTCTGATATATGAATTCACATTGAAGATAGTCAACTTATATGGTGAAACGTGAGTGATAAAAATATGAATGAAGACGACATGATTGAGGAGTCAATCCACTAATTTAGGGGAGCCTGAACTTGTCTTCGAAGAGATTTGCGATTACCGTCAAGGAGAGCCTGAGTTTATATTTAAGTTGTGGAGATAACTTATTAAAGTAGCTTAAGTATTGAAGCTAGAAACTTTTGAATCTCAATAATATTTCTTATCTTAGCAAATAAGCTCCCCAAATATAGGTCGCATTTGCCAAACTGGATTACTAAAGGTTTTTGTGTTATTTGTTGCTTTTATGCTTTAGCTATTTTTGTAGTTAATAACTTTAGATATAGCTAAAGGTTATTTTGATTATATTATTTTTTCAATTGGTATTAGAGCGGGTTCAGTATCAATGGAGACACTTAGAGAAGGTGGATCAACTACTAGACCACCCATACTGGATGGTAAAAATTATTCATATTGGAGAACTCATATGACCACCTTTATAAAGTCATTTGATGCAAAGGCCTGGAGAGCTGTTAAAGTTTGATGGAAGCCACCAATAGTGATTACTGTAGACGGTAAATCTGTTCCAAAGCTTGAAGAAGACTGGACCGATGCAGAAGAGCATGATTCATTGGGAAACTCTCGTGCGCTCAATGCTATATATAATGAAGTAGATCTGAATGTGTTTAAACTAATAAAATCTTCTATTACAGAAAAAGATGCCTAGAAAGCACTTGAGGTGACCTTCAAGGGTACCTCTAAAGTGAAGATCTCTCGTCTTCAACTTTTAACGTGTAAGTTTGAAACATTGAGTATGATGGAAGAAGAGACTATAGATGAATACAATGTGAGGGTTCTGAAAATTGCCAATGAGTCCTTCAATCTTGGTGAGGGAATTCCAGAATCTAAACTTGTCAGAAAAGTGTTGCGGTCATTGCCTAGAAGGTTTGATATGAAAGTTACGGCCATTGAGAAAGCACAAGACATCACTACACTATCACTTGACGAACTATTTGGGTCCTTATGCACCTTCGAAATTTCCATATCTGACAAAGAAGAGAGTAAAGGGAAAAGTATTGCTTTCCAACCTATTCATGAAGATGAGACGTTTAAGAAAGGAAAATCATCAAATGGTCAAGTGAATGAGTATATTGCTATACTAACTAAGCAGTTCTCAAATGTTATTAAAAAATTTAGAAACTCACCGTGAACAGAATAATTTTAGAAGAAGATATTTTGATCATCAGAATATCAGAGACAACAAATTTTTCCAATGCAGGGAGTGTGGAGGTCATGGACATTATCAGGCTGAGTGTCCAATGTATCTAAGAAGACAAAAGAAAAGTTTTGATGCTACTCTATCTGATGAAGAATCTGATGGGACTAAAGAAGAGGAAGAGTATACCAATGCATTTATCATTATTATCTCTGAAGATGATCCTGTATCTGATAAAGAAGATCTAGGTGATCAAATAGAGGAGAATATATCTTATAATAAAATGCAACAATAATGAAAAGAGGATTCATTCGCTCAAGCTATTCAGAAAAGAAAGATTCAAGAGTTAATGGAAGAAAATAAAAAATTATTGACAGTCATATCATGTTTGAAGCAGAAATTGAAAGAAACTGAAGCAGAATATGAACAACTATCTAAATCTGTAAAAATATTGAATTCTGGTATAGGTTGTTTAGATCAGATTCTGACTATGGAAAAATTGATTCAACTTAACAAGGACTAGGTTATAATGTTGGGATTCATTCATGCAAACAAATAAATACGACTGTGTTTGTACCTAAGCAAGATGAGAATGAAGAAGGAAATTTAAGTACTCAGGGTTGTCAGATAGTCTCACATAAACCAAAGGTTTGGGTTTGTCATTTTTGTGGAAAAATGGGTTATATCAGACCCTTATGTTATAAGCTGAGAAGTAAAAATATTTATCAACAGAAAATGGCGTACAAACCAAGAACATGTTATCCTAGTAAAAAATATAATCTTGTAGATCAAAACTAAAAAAGAATTAAAAAGGTGTGGAGAGTAAAGCAATCATCTGAGAAGAGTAATATCACATTCACATCAATTCAAGTATCAAGTGAAGATTGGTTTTTGACAATGGCTGTTCAAGACATATGACAGGTAATCACTCTTATTTTTCCAATTTAATTTAATTCTCTTCAGGATATGTGACTTTCGGTGATGGAACTAAAGGACGAATCCTAGAAAAGGGGGATATTGTTGGTCAGCTTCTCCCCAGACTTGAGGATGTAAGGTATGTTGAAGGACTTATTGCTAATCTTATCAGCGTAAGTCAGTTATGTGATCAGGGATATACAATAATTTTTTTTAAAGAAAATTGCATAGTGGCAGATGTATGTAATGCTAAAGTTATAACAGGTATACGTCAACCTGATAACTGTTATCATTGAAGTTCAAATAGAATTGAGTCTTGCAATGTGACGAAAGAGGAACAGACACAGCAGTGGCATAAGAAACTCGAACATGTAAGTCTTGGTACAATTAGAAAAGCCCTTAAACATGATCCAGTCTTGGGATTACCAAATTTGGATGTTAAAAGTCAGCTATTCTGTCGAGATTGTCACCGTGGGAAAAAAATCAGAATGCCTCAAAAAACTGTCAGTGAATGTTATACTACTAGAGTTTTTGAACTTCTACATATGGATCTTATGTGTCCAATGCAAACTGAGAGCTTGGGAAGGAAGAAGTATGTATTCGTTTGTGTGAATGATTACTCATGATTCGCTTGGATAAGATTAATCAAAAACTCCTAAAGTATTGATAATTTTATGCCACAATCTACAATGTGAGCAAGGAAAGAATATTGTGAGAATATGGAGCGATCAAGGGAAGGAGTTTGAGAATGAAGAATTTGACACCTTCTGTGAAAAAGAAGGAATTCGCCATGAGTATTCAGCTCCTCTTACTCCACAACAGAATTGGGTTGTAGAAAGGAAGAATCTAACATTACAAGAAATGACCAGAGTAATGCTTCATGCCAATAATTTTTCACTACAATTCTGGGTTGATGCCATGCACACAGCCTGTCACATTCATAGCCTAGTGACAATACGTACTGGAGCTAATAAGACATTGTATGAATTATGGAAACGTAAGAAACCTAATGTTAAATACTTTCACATTTTCAAATGTGTTTGTTATATTCTTGCAGATGGAGAGTATCACATAAAATTGCATGCCAAGTTCGATAGAAGAATTTTCTTGGGCTATTTTCCAAATAATCGTGCTTACAGAGTGTTCAACACGAGAAGTCAGTCTATAATGGAAACTGTTAATATAGTTGTAAATGACGATGAAAGACTCTCACTCAAAGAACGTTAAGATGACGAAGCTGTGTTAATGCAAAATTCTGATAAGTCTGCTGAAGAATTAACAAGGGATGGTGTTGTTTCTCTTGCTAATCCTGAAGCTAAAGATTATGGTAATATCTTTAAGTCTACTCTGAGAACTAATGATGCTGAGATTGAAACTAGAACCCCTGTTCAAGAAGCTACTCCATCATTTCATGTTACGAAGAATCATCCAACAAATTGTATTATTGGTGATCTACATAGTGGTTTTACCACTAGAAGGAAAAATCACATAGATTATGCAAAGTTAATTGCTAATATATGTTATACTTCATCGTTAGAATATGTTTTTGTTACAAAAGCACTCAAAGATGAGTTCTAGATAAGTGCAATGCAAGAAGACCTCCTCTAGTTCCAAAGAAATAATGTCTAGACTTTGGTGCCTAAACCTGACAATGAAAATATTATTGGCACAAAGTGGATATTTAAAAACAAGACAGATGAACAAGACTGCATTACATGAAACAGAGCAAGACTGGTTGTTCAAGGTTACGCCCAAGTTGAAGAGTGGATTTTGATGAATCCTTTGCACCAGTAACCAGATTGGAAGCTATACGCTTATTGCTCAGCATCACATGTTTGTAAAGAATTAAATTGTATCAAATGGATGTCAAAAGTACCTTTTTAAATGGGTACCTGAATGAAGAAGTATATGTAGCAAAACCTAAAGGGTTTATTGATCTAGTGTTTCTTCAGCATGTGTACAAACTCAATAAGGCTCTTTATGGTCTTAAACAAGCACCCGGAGCTTGGTATGAAAGATTGACTGTCTTTCTATGTTAACGAGGATATGTTCGCGGAGGAACCGATAAAACCTTATTTATCCATTGAAACGATAAGGATATAATTGTTGCATAAATATACGTTGATGATATAATTTTTTGGAGGATTTCCTAATGCAAATGTAACTAGTTTTGTTCATATCATGCAGTTAGAATTCGAGATGAGTATGGTGGGAGAATTATCATTCTTTCTTGGTTTACAAATCAAGCAAGGTTAGACTGGTATTTTTATTTCTCAAGAAGAAAATGCTAAAAACATTGTGAAGAAATTTGGTCTTGAGACCTCATAGTCCAAACAAACACCAACAGCTACACAGATAAAATTAACCAAAGATTGTGAAGCAGACTCTGTGGAGCACAGGTATAGAGAAGTATGATTGGTTGTTTATTATATATAACTGCTAGTAGATTAGATATTGCTTATGCTGTTGGAGTATGTGCTCGTTTTCAATATGCTCCACACAAATCTCATCTTACGATTTTGGCATCCTATACTCGTTTGGATATTGTGATGCTGATTGGGTTGGCTATTCTGATGATAGGAAATCAACTTTAGGAGGATGTTTCTTCTTGGGAAACAACTTAATCTCATGGTTCAGTAAGAAGCATAATTTTGTCTCTTTGTCTACAGCTGAAGCGAAATATATTGCTGTTGGTAGTGCCTGTTCACAACTTATATGGATGAAACAAATGCTGGGTGAATATGGCTATCACAAGATAATATGCTCTTTTACTATGATAACATTAGCATGTAAATAATTTATGCAACTAAACAACTTTTGTCAAATAATTTTGATACGAAAGATTTGGGTGATGCTAATGTCATTTTAAGGGTTAAATTGATTAAAAGTGGTCATGAATTTTTCTTAGGCTTAATCAAGTAATGTAGAATATCTTTTGAAAATTTTTGGATATTCTGATTTGAGTTTTATATCTACCACTTTTGACCCAAATTTGAAGTTGAAAAAACAAAATATAGGAGAACTCTTTGTATTAAATATACGAGGGAGGCGGGAAGTTTGTTTGGCAAATTCTTTTCGTCTTCAAGAACTCTCTGTATTCAATTCGTGCATTTCGTTCAAAACGGTACACAGTCGCAGAGAAAACTACCAAGATTCGTTCGCCAATATTGAGGAAGCAAGCATTCGACTTAACATGCATGGTGTTTGAATGCTTGGGAAGAGGTTTAAAGGTATTCCTGCTCGACATCCTTATGCTCGACCCGTTGACCATCGTAAGTTTCTATATTCTTAGTTATGATATTTATGAGTCTGTTCGTGATGCTTGCCCTAATACATCGCAAGTTCGTTCTACTTCGGATTTTGATTCTGACTCCTGAGATGGTGTGCCGTTGGCTGAGGTTCTAAAAAGGACACTGTTTCGTAAACCTTTCTCGTCGGGTGAAAAATGTAGGACTCTTGATCCTTCTTTGTCTAAAGGCAAGGGTCTTGTCACTCTGGAGACTCAATCATCTAGCTCCAACAGCCGTTCTACTGAGAATCTCCCTCATCACAGTCCTGAAGTACCTACCTCTGCATCTTTAAATCCTAAATTCGAGATCGTTCTTGAGTCTAATACATCTGCAGGATGTAATGCTCCTATACGACCATCTCCTACTTCTCCAGTTCATAACTCAAATGTATTTCTACCTGAGCCTAAGGAGTGCACTAGACATCAAAGCCAAAATGCAAGACTTCCAAGGGTCCACAGGTTGTTACCATCATGATAGAATGCAAAAAGCTACCTCTCAATGTTCCCTCAATGCCTATCGATGGGATCTCTTTTCACCATGAATGCACGACGTTGAAAACATGTAGTACATCGGTGGTTAGCAAACAAGGTCAATGTATTAGACAAGCATCAGTCTTGTGACAGTGATTAATAGATTTCTTGGCATTACTGCTTCTACTAGCCCATCGTTATTCTCACCTTCAAATAAAGAATTGGCATCTGTTTTGACTCGTGGGACTCTCACTATCTGGCTAATAAATGAATTCCTAGTGTTTTTTTGAGTGTCAAGTATGCTATTTTGTACAAGATTTGGATCGCCAACTGGTTTCCTTCTTTACATGCTTTCAGTGTCTCTATAGCTCTTGCTACATTCATATATCGGATTTGTATTGGTTCTTCAGTGGATGCTGGTATGTTCATCTATTCATAATTATTAAGGCATGTTGGTACGTTTGGGGTAAAAATTCCCATTGTTGTGCCTCATTTCTTTTCCAGTTTACTGATTCATTTGCAACCTGGAATTTTTAACTGACTCTGATTCGTCTGGGCCAAGTCCTCGTACTTTATCTTTGAGCTACATATTGTTTCAGGGGACTCTTGTTCCGGATATTGAGCATAATGTCCATTCTTCGAAGTCTGCCCACGTATTCGACTCTGATGCTGTTCCTGCTCCATCCTCTTGGTTTAATATGTCTGCCACTGTTATTTCAAGGATTGTAAATTCTCTTAATACTGAGTCTCGTGCTCTTGGTACCTCCATTTTGTTAATGACCGATAGACGAGTAGAGATTGACAGTCTTATTCGATACTTGAAGACCCTTCTGCCTTCTTGCAGTGAAGCGGTCCTTCTTCGTTTTGTATTCTTTTTCTGCTCAAGGGGGAGACAATGTCGTTTTGTCATTTTGTGATGTCTGTTTGTTTTGTTGATATACGGTTTTGTCTCTTTTGAGAATTTTTGGTGTATGATGCTCACCTTGTTTTATGTTGGGTGTGTTACTTCTGAGTAGACTATTGTTTTGACTATGTGACTACAAATGGAAAGGTCTCGTGTAAGGTGTGCCATATAGGTATTGTTTGGTTTAACTTCTCAATTGGCTTTTGAAATGGCTATATGGGTTTCATTCATTACATCCAGGGAGTTCAAGGTGAATACTGATACTATCTCTCATTAATCTGTGGTGGTTTTCTAGTTGTTGAGGCTCTGTTTGATCACAAAAAGAATTCTTATCTGTTTGACAAAAAGGAGGAGATTGTTGAGATTTTTGTCAAAAATATTTATTTAGAATTCTTTTATATGGAAAGATATTGTTGAGATTCAAATAATTGTTTTGACTATATTTTAGGAATTTGGGTGTGTATCTTTTAATAAATAATACGAGGAAGATACACATGTAGACATATATATTCATCTACAGGAATATATATAGATATAGTTGTGATTGTCGAGGTGCGTTGTTGACAACGAGCTTGCACTTCATTGAGACGGATGAATTTACATTGAAGATCGTCAACTGATATCATTGTTGCCTTATAATATATGGATTTACATTGAAGATTGTCAACTGTCATGGTGAAATGTGAGCAATAAGAAATATGAATGAAGACCACATGATTGAGGAGTCAATCCACTAATTCAGGGGGAGGCTGAACTTGTCTTCGAAGAGATTCGAGATTATCGTGAGGGGGAGCCTGTGTTTATATTTAAGTTGTAGAGATAAATTATTAAAGTAGCTTTAGTATTGAAGCTACAAACTTTTGAATCTAAAAAATATTTCTTATATCAGCAAAGAAGTTGCTCAGATGTAGGCCCCATTTGTCGAACTGGATGACCAAAGTCTTCTGTGCTATTTGTTGCATTTATGTTTTAGCTATTTTTGTAGTTAATAACTTTAGATATAGCTAAAGGTTATTTTAATTATATTACTTTTTCAACACAGAACAACATGAAGGCTTTAAAAGGCCAGACCAGTAAAATAAAGTGTGTGAACTGATTAATGTTCTTTATGGTTTAAAGCAGACTCCTAAATAATGGCAGAAAAAATTTGATAGTGTCATAATTTCTTATAGTTTTGTAATTAATAATAGACAAATGTGTATACACTAAAATGGTGGAAATAACATGTGTTATACGTATTTTATACTTGTATGTGAATAACATTCCTATCTTTTACATTAGCATGTAAATAATTTATGCAACTAAACAACTTTTGTCAAATAATTTCGATACGAAAGATTTGGGTGATGCTAATGTCATTTTAAGGGTAAAATTGATTAAAAGTGGTCATGAATTTTTCTTAGACTTAATCAAGTTATGTAGAATATCTTTTGAAAATTTTTGGCTATTATGATTTGAGTTTTATATCTACCACTTTTGACCCAAATTTGAAGCTGAAAAAACAAAATACAGGAGAACCAATTTCACACCATAAATATTCTCAAATAATTGTTTCCTTGATGTATCTTGTTAACCATAGACAGATTTAGTATAGGCTTAGGGAGGGCTCGAACCCCTCTCAACTTTATCGTCTTTATATAATATATATAAAGAAAACTTATTAATTTTTAATAGTTGTAGGTAGCTTAATGGTTACTATATACGTTTGTCGGCCCTCTTCCAACCTAGGTTCAAATCTTACTTTTCCTAAATTACAACCCTTTGATTTTTACCCAATAAACTTTTTTGGTTGCTGAACTTATGATGTTGGTGTTCTATGTCAATATATTCTTGATTTATTCTTGTTACAATGCTATGTTATTGTAGATTTAATTTGAAATCAAAATAGAGAAATACTTAAAAAAAAATCGACGCCACCTACTATCATGTCTAGGGAGACATGATGTGACTTGAGTATCGTGACATGTTAAATGCCAAAACACTCAGTCTTAAGGTCCTTAAGCTTTGCTTAAACGCCTGACTTCTGTAACTTAAATTACAAGCATACAATACAACAAAAATGACTTTTAATAGCATCCAACCCTAATAATTCTAATAACACGTTATAAAAAAAGAAACAGAAAAAAAAGTGGGAAACTGTGACGACCCAAACTTTTCGGACTGACCGTCTAAGTCGTTACGTTTACTCAAAACCGTTTGTTGACAAAAGACACAGCAAGATTCAGTTGAAACCGTAAGAAAACGAAGGGAAATTTTAATCGGGCCCTATTTACAAAATACAAAATTTCAAATGCTGTTTACAAAAAAATTTAACTATTTGTAGACTTAGTTAAATCAAAATATTTTCAAATCGTCAGCGGAAGTAGTTTAAAGACAGTCCCCTATGGCAATTCACGCGTCCTTCTTGTCCCTCGTCGGTCTGCCCCTCGTGTTACCTTTGCCTGAAAAGTTAAACATAAAATGGGTGAGTATTAATATACTCAGTAAGAGACCCACTACTGGTCCCGTTAGGGGAAAATAAATTATTAGCATCCTATGGTGTACCCTGCACAATCACAGTCTTGTGATCCCGTAGGATGCACATATCAGTCTAGTGCTCCCGAAGGGTGCACATATCAGTCTAGTGCTCCCGAAGGATGCACATAAAGGGGATGATCCCGAAGGACACCCGCAGGGTAACTATCCACTAGGAAATAATAATTTATCCCCTCAGTCCATTCTAAACCTCTTTAAAATCATCCTCAATACAGTCAAATTTCCTTATCACATAAGCTCCCCCTTTAACCTCAAACAACCATATTATCCAAATTTCACTCAAGGACAGTCGAAACATATCATTACATCAGTCAGCCACATAAATAGCCCAGCAGTCACAACATACGCTAGACAACAAGTCCACGTCAATCCATACATACATATATAAATTTCATTCAGTCAAGCACAATATACATTAAACTTTCAGTCCACACCCAAACACATAGTATAACTGTCATCACTACTCAGTCCAGACATAACATTTCAGTCCATATAGTCAATACATCTTAATTCTTGTTATTGAGTCCAGTAGAAAGCCCCTTACCTTAGCGTTACTCTAGTCCCTTGATTGAACCTAACTTCGTCAAGACAACCTAAACATAGGTAAATAGGAATCGATCACTTCCAATACTAATTCCCCCTATACAATTTATTTTATATATAATTTTCACAACTTACCCAAAAAGTGGAGGGTTGAACCTAACCCAACTCGTTTGGAATTCAAGGGATTTAGGTGATGTCCACGCTTTGCACCTTCAAGAAACATTCCAAATCAATTTACTAATCCAACAATATTGGTTATTAAAACAACCACCAAGAATCTCAACGGTTTATGACGAGACAAAAACAATAGTAACCAAACGGCAGCAAGCGAAGCAAAACTGTGAAATGTTCCATTGAAAGGAAAAATCAGTTTTAGATCGGCCTCCAACTTACAACATATGGACGAATGTCGGACTTGACAAACTTCGACGCGCGGATTGGAAGGAAACGCGCGGCTGGAAGGAGACAGAGGCGGTCGGCTTCGCTGACGGAGGCAGGCGGCGGCTGGGAAGGATTTGCTGCGCGCGGCCTGCTGGGCTTCGTCGGACTACTGGAACAGCGGCGTGCGGACGGCAGCAGGCGGCAGGACGTGAAGATCTGGGCGGTGCGGCTGGGTGTTTCGCGAACTAAGGTCGGCGCGGACGGAGAAGTGGAGCTGTGCGGCTGGGCGACGGTGCGGCTGGGCTTCGCCGGTCGGACGGAAGGAGAGGGGCGGATCTGGGCGGACGAGGCGTCGCGGCTGGTGCGGTGAGGCTTCGCGAACAGAGGCGCGACGCGGACGAACAGCTGCGATATTGTCGGCCGGCGTCCTCCTTCTGCAACTCCGAACGGCGCGGCCAGGGGATGAGGTGGTGGTTGGATGGGTGGCGGTTGGCTAGGGCGTGGAGAAGAGGAGAAGAGAAGGAAGAAGATGGGGAGGGGGAGGCTGCGTACGGGAGAAGAAGAAAGGGAAAAGAAAAGAAAAGGAAAAGAAAAAGAAAAAGAAAAAAAAAAGAAAAGAAAGGTAATTATTTAATAATAATATTATTATTATTTTATTTATTTATTTATTTAATTTTAAATAACAATAATAATAATAATATATATATGATTCTTATTACTTTTCAAATTCCTTTTTCCCTCCACCACTTCTTTTTCTTTCATGCAAATGAAAATATACCTTAGGATTTGGGGTGTTGCAGAAACGAAAAGTTTAAGGCGAGGATTTTTTTTGGTTAGGTTTGTCCAGCGTTGTGGTTTCTCTTTTCTATAGAAAATTTCCTCTTTTTTCCTTCATTGCTGTTTATATCCCAACCCTTCTCTTCCCTACACTATACTTTTTGTCTCCATCTCCTTGTTGAAGGTCTAAAATCAAAGGTGGAAGAGGACGAAAATTGCTCATCGAAGGTCGAAGAGGTCGAAAATCGATCTTTGCTGAAGGCCATTCTCTCACCGAAGGTCTGAAACCTAAATTTCTCCATTTTTATTTTTTTGTTTGCCTTTCCTTTCTCTCTTCTCCCTATGTTAGCAAATCGAAGCTCCTGTAGAAGTTCCTTTTATTTCTCTGTTCACCTCTCTTTTTGTCGCTTGTCACTCTATCAAACAATTTACTATCACAATATCTTTTTCTTTTGCACAAAAGTCTCCGACTACTGCACCAGAATCTTAGGCTTTGTTAGATGATGCTATAATGGTTGGGTCTTCTTCCTCCTTTCGACAATTTTCTACTTCTAGTATGGGCGTTGTTCAAACTTTGAAAGTTTCTCCTATTTATTATGGTTATATGGTGACCCTGATGATCTTGGCAAGAGTAATGTCTCTATTTTTTGTTTAATAGTCCTTTGACTTTTCTTGATAGTATTTATTATATCTTCTCTATCTGAGACCAAACAAAAATTATTATCAAATAGTTGGGAAGGTTGTACCATTTGAAGTGTTTATTTCTTGGAGAATCTTAGAGTGATTATCTTCGTACTCCTGTTTATTTCACCTCTGCAGAGCTCATTGACATGCTTATAGAACAAAAATATGAGATATAATAGAGTTCAAATGATAAACTAAAGCTCATAAAAAAATATTAATGTGTATATCAACAATTCTTGATTTGTTTACTTAATTTTTGGACAACATGTGTTTGGTATTGCTTGTAAATTGAATTTAGTTAGAGTTCAAAAACTCCTTGTTAAAAAATTAAAAGTTTATAATCATATGAAGATGTTTTTTATGGTTGTTTGAGAATCTTTTATTCAATTTCCCTGTGAGTTTGTATCTTTTTTCATCCTTTTATTTATGATAGTTTGTTTGATATCAACCTTGAAATTTAACTTTGGCTCAAGTTTTATTATGATGGAGGAACAATTTGCTAAAAGAAGATGGTTTCTTTTAGGCCCAAATTCATCAACATTAAAGGTTCATATTTGTTAAAAAAAGTGATATGTTTTGCTGATGTGGTGGTTGTCTTGCTATTTCAGTTATTTTTATATGCATTGTCAGTATTCTTTTTTATCTCAAAATGGTAACTTGGTAAAGAGTTATTTCAAACATTATCGATTAACTCAACTTCCAAAGTTTTCTTTTCTACTTAAAGTTCTATTAAGATCCTTTCCAGCTCTAATTATAGTTTATAATCCATGAAAATTCACTAATTGTAATCTGAGACTGATTAAAAGTGTTTGAATTAAGTTTTAAGGCTATTTTGAAGGTACGACCATACTTGAACAAGATTTGTTCTATAAGTTTAGGGTACTAAGGCTAAGGTTATTTTGAAGGTAAGAACCTATTCATTGGGTATTTTTGTAGTTTGATTAAGGGTTTTCAACTAAGTATTACCTCTTAAACTTTATTCTTATTGTTTAGGTGTTTTAGGAGCACAATGAGTATAATTCTAAGCATATAATTAACATAGAAAAAAGTAACGTCTAGGTAAACAATTTTTGTGAAAGGACACATTGTGATGTGAAATTGAATCTTGTTGAATGGGGTGGGTTCAATTTTTGTTGCTCTCGTTGTCTTTTGAATGACGTTCAATTAGTTACTATCATGTCCATCATTGGTATGATTGTTTTTCAGGACTGAAATGAAAATGGGCAATGTGATTGATGGAAGCAAGTTCTTAGCCTGATGAATGTCGTGTTTAATGGAACGACAAAGTTGGGTTTGACTATTTTTAGGCTTACAACGTTTTTCAAACAAAGAAATTTCTTATTCTATCCAGCTTGGGCATTCAGTTTACCTTTTTGGCTTCTAAGTGTTCCTCTTTCTCTTATAGAATCAAGGACGATATGGGTTCTTCTTACTTATTACACAATTGGGTTTGCTCCTACTCCTAGTTGGTATATATTTTTCCTTTCTCTCCTGATTTTAATTTGTAAAAGAATGTTACCTTTACTTACCCACAATTCTTTATTGATTCTTTAGATTCTTTTAGAAGGTTTGGCACTGTTTGCCACACATCAAATTAGTTTATCAATGTTTCAACTTTTGGCTGCAGTTGAGAAAACACAAGTTATTGCAACTACTTTGGATACCTTTACTCTATCATTAATTGTCTTGCTTGGAGGTATCATTATTGACAAAGGTAAGTATTTCTTTCTCTCTCATTTTGGCTAAATTATTTTAACTCTATGACATATGGAATACTTCTAGTTTTTTCCTCTTTTCTTTTATCTAGAAGTCATTTTTATGCTAAAGTTGTTTTACTTGACTAATGTGTTCATTTCGATTCATGAGTGGTGTTTTTTCTTTTTTTTTTCTTCCTCTTTTAGGTTTCCTTGTTTTAAAACCTTATGTTTTCACTACCCTTTTGTCTAGTTTTGTGATTTCCATGTATCCTTGAAACTGTGAATCTACAAGTTATGTAAGAAATCATGGCATTTTTCAGCTGAATTAATAAGGGGTTTGGTGTTTAGTGTTTAGTTCTTCACTTGGAGATAACTATAGGAATATGGTGATGTTTCTCTGGTTTTAAATCCAATTAGCACATGCAAATATTGGACAATAATTTCAGTTTTGAGAGTTTCTTTATGTTGTTTGGTTTGTGAGATCTAATAGCATAATCAATCCCCCCATCTTAAGTCTGGAATCAATATCTTCATTGTTTAGCATCTTCATTTTGTGTATGTAAAGCCTTACAACATGTTTTTGCTATATGTCTTTATGTTAATTCATGTTTTGATGTGTGAGATTTGTGAGGTTTGATGTGCAATTTGTGCAGTGTGAAAATCATTGAGTTTTATCATTATGTTAGTTCTTTGAAGATGTAGTAACCTATCATATCTCCTATAGTTTTCAACCACCGTGACTGTTGGCTATGGTTTCTTTGATCTCAAAGATGATTTTTTTTATTTTCCTGTTAGTTATTTGTTCATTTTTTGGTTCTGATGATCCCTTGTATTCCTAAAAAGATTTTGTACCCGTTGGGTGTTAGAATTATATCATGTTTGATCAATAGGAGCAAGAACGAGTCTTTAAAATTCATCCAGACATTTTAATGGACAATGGAGCTTGGTTTTTTTTTTTTCTTTATTATGTTAATGAGTTTAAAGCTCCCATTGTTGTCTACTTATGCTGATGTGGGATTTCATGTCATCGGGTTAGTTGTTCATTTTTATGCAAATTGGAATATCAGAATCTCTCCCGGGTTTTCCATTTCCTTTGTGATTGAATAACAACAAAAAGGAATATAACTTCTAGGAAATGTGTAAGCAGATTTCCAAAATACCCCTCATGATATTTGATATTTGACAATGAAAAGGTGGAGCCATGGATTTATGTGCACTTTTTAGAAGTTTTATAGGTGAGTGCGAGAGTCAAGTGACATAGACTTTTTAGTTTATTTTGAAAGTTAAAGTTTGTTGATGACATTGTGAATGTTGATTCAAAATCATACGTGGCTAGCCTTGAGAAGGTATCCTCTTGGTATCTATTATTTCCATTTTTTTTGGGTCACTCTATTGCTAAAGTTGATGTAAAATTTAATTTGAAATCACTTCCACAACATATCTATTGAATTTACTGATGTCAATCTTGTCTTTCATGTGAACACAAAATCATGGAGGTTTTTTTTTCAAGCCTGTTGATCCATTAAGATGGTAACAGGACTGAAAACAATTTATTGAAATTTTTTGGTGAAAAGTCCAACGTTTTAAGTTTGTGAGCATGGAAAATACAAGTCTTTCTCCGCCCCTTGGGATTTTTTTCCTGTCAAATTTTTGTGCCCCATTTTTGGTGCATTGCTTTTTCCCTTTGTGGATCGAGAACAAAACCTATTTATATTTAAAGAAATAGAGAGAAAAGAATCGATCTTGGGCTGAGAAAGACCCTTGCTTGCAAGAAACTAAAGGAGACTTTTCCAATTGTTCATAATATCATGAAAAGATTAGTTACAGAAAAAATTCTTGTGATTAAGATATCAAAGGAAGATATACACTATCCAATCTTCTAATTTTGCTAAAAAATGTGAGTGAAGTAAAGATATTGAAATAGCGAGATTATACCAAAAGAATAAAACCATTCCAATTAAGATAAATCTTGAATAGAATATGCAACAGCACGCATGAAGTCTTGATCAGACAAGCCGAAGTTATCTATTCTGACCACGAGAGATACTTGATGTGGTTAATATCTTCCTTAAAGTCTTATTGTAATCTTATTCTTTTCTGCATATTTGTAGGCTATGGATAGGGCTTCTTGAGATGGACTTATTTTAATTAAAGGCTCTTGATCGACATATGCCTCTGCCACTGTGAGTTTGTCTGCTGCCTATTCTTTTGCTTCTTTGTCTATATTTCACAATACCATTATTTGTTGGTCTTCTAATTAGGCCTTCCACATAGAAAGTTAACGACCTAGGGTGTGTTTGGTTGAGATTTTGAAGTGTTTAATTTTGTCAAAAAACTATTTTGAAAAAAATTGTAGTGTTTGGCAAATTAGAATAATGCATTTTTTAGAAATTCATTTATAAAATAATTCATTTTAGAGAAATCATTAAAAACCAAATTTTTAGAAAATGAAGTTTAGGTGATTGACTATAAAATTGACAATTTTTTCTATTCTTTATGAAAATTATAAAACTGTTCTCCATACTACCCTCTCCAATCTTATTAATATTATTTTGTTGAATGAAATAAACTATTATTGAAAAAATATCTCACTTTTTTTTCTTTTTTTATTTTGAATAATTACTAAAACAATACAATAAATCAAGCTCTGTGTGTTTATTTCTAGTGGCATTATTAATTTTATTTTTTCTTATTTATTTATTTTTTCAAAAGAAAAGAAAAAGAAATAAATATCTTGATTATGAATTTAAATATCAATATACTTCTAATCCTAAAATAACACTATCTAAAAATTAATAGCAAAAAAATAATGGTTTTAGTTCTAACTTTACTAATTTCAAAATTTTAAAATAATGGTACCATTAATTTCAAAGCATATTTCTTTTTAAAAAAATTAAAATATATGTATTTTTTATGAAATCAGGTCATCATGTTTAGTAGTCCTTTGTGAGTTGGGATGATGTTTTAAAAATGGGCGACCAAGTCTACAAGCAAGCCACTGTTGGTATGCTTTCACTTCATTTATCATTATTGTTAGTGTCTTTATTGTTGTTTTTAATAAAATTACTGACATGAGATTAATTTAACGTAGGTTGACATACATTTTTCTTTAATCCCAATCCTTAGCATAGTGAATAAATTAAATGATCTCTTTTGTCAGTCTAGTTGATATATTATTGATTTCAAAAAATTTGAACTACAAATAGAATATGTGGATTAGGCTATGTTGAAATGAGCACATGCTGCAAGCTATTGACATTACAAAATGATTGCTGATTTTCTTCTGATTGATGATATATACTGTTGCTTTTTCATATCATGAAATGGAAATATTTGCAAATGTGTCATTTAATGGTTGTCTGTTTAGTTTTATTTGACACCATGTATGGGTTTTTCCCCTAATTTTAACTTTTGGTTTCATGCTTAATGCTCTAATGGTCTAAATTTTTGTTAATCTGTTCTTGACACTCATTTTAATATGATGAAGTTCTTTTGAATCAGTCTTGGGTTTGCTTTTGCCCTTATATCTATTTTTCAACATTATCTTGTTTGTCACTCGTTGTTTTGTTTACTTATGTTTTTGTTTGTTTGGAATGTTTGGAACTTGTATTGATTCTCTCTTTTTTCATTGATGGGTTATTGTTCTTATGAGTTTTGGGTGTTTTTTTCTTTTGTTTTCAAATGAGGTTTTTCTTTTGTGTGGATATATGTTTTTTTTTTGTTAATAGAATGTTTGGTTTGTTAGTTCTGAGAAGCTCCATTGTAGTTCTGTTGTGTGTTCTTTATTTTAAGGATAGAATATTGATAGATGAAAACTAAATGAGGGAATTAAAGAGTTGCGCTAAGGACTGAGCTTTCATAAAACGGATTAAGTTCATGTTTCTTGTTGATTTTGTGTTAGAAGTCACTAGATAAATTAGTAGTTGTGTCCTTATCTGTATATTACATCCTTGACCTTCTCCCATTGTGACCACTGACCATTGACCAATGTTTTTCGCATTATGTGACAATCTTGACATTCACGTTTGTTTTTTGGTACAGAGCATATGTGACTCTTAATTGTGAAATATGGATTTAGAAGAAACATTAATGTCCAAAGTTTCTGGTGTTCAAAGCCTTTCTCCAAGCGTTCAAAGCACTCTGAACAAGAAATATTGATGGTGTTTGACTGTGCAGAAACAAACCTAAGCTGTATCAAACGATTCCACCTCAAGGTCATGAATCATGAATGTTGGAATTGAATCACTTACTTAGTAACTTTGTGAATTAGGTATTTATTTAGTTCTTTAACTAATTTAGGGTTAGAGTTAGATAATGATATTTTTTTTAATTTTTTGTTAGGTGATTGATGTGTGGAGAAAACATTGGAGCAATACATATATGTGAGATAATTTGGTATTGCTACAATTTAAACATTTTTTTTATCCTATCAAAATTTTGGGATTATATATTTGAAGTCATTTTATTTGAATTAAGAATTTACTTGTTCTAATAGTTGAGGACTTTGTTGGAACTTAGTGTTGATGATTATTTCAAACCTTTTAATGTATATAATGCTTTTGTTTTTTTTTTTGTAATAAATTTGAATATTTTGGTTTGTAATGAATTATGATTGTAGATTTGGATGAATGTGAACTATACCTTCTTAGTATGAAAAATGACCACTTGATCTATAAATATCTATATGATTATAATTTGATTTTACAATAATAATATTGGATAGGTGCTATTAGATCAATTATAGTTATGTTTGTATTATTACAAAAAGTGCTATAGAAGGTCAATCAACAATAAAGTTTGTGTGTATAAATGGGGTATTTATAACTTTTTTCCATTACAATAAATAATGCTAATAAAAATAAGAGACCTTCAATAACATATCTAGTCTTTTATAATGTCTTTTTATTGTTATAACATTTTTTATGATACTTTTTCAATATCATGAAACGTTTTCATAACAGTGAATTAAAGCTATAATATATCAATTTTTACATTGTTATTAATAGCTCTACAAAAACTGCTGTGAAAAGTCAATACTTTTTGCTACGACAAAATTCATAAAACGCTAAAAAAATAGTTTATAGCATTTTTTCAATGTTATTAAAATAGCTATTGAATGGTTTTGATAACACTTTTCCGAACGCAATAAAAAACTCTACAAAAAGTCTTTTATAACATTTTTTCAATGTTATTAAAACGCTATTGAAACATTTTGATAGCGCTTTTTGAAAGTTATTAAAATAGTTGTTGAAACGTTTTATAACGTTTTTCGAACGCAATAAAAAAAGCCATAAAATGTCTTTTATAGCATTTTTCCAATGTTATTGAAAACGCTATTGAAACATTTTGATAACAATTTTTCCAACGCAATAAAAGCGTTTTTTTTCTTCATGTTATAAAAAGCATTTATTGCATCATATATGTGCTATCAATAGAGACATATTATAGTGTTTTACACAACATTGTAAAAACGCTATGGAAAGTCATGGATTTTCAATAATATCAGCTATGACAGCATTTCGAAGAGGCTATCGAAAATCAACAATAGCGTTTTTTTTATGCTATCGTGATATTTCTTGTAGTGATACTTTAGGTGGAAAAAAACTCAACGCAAGAGAAATAACTTAAACTTGAACTTTTGCTGAGTAAAATATGAGTTCTACAACCAATTACAACCATTAACCAAAATACAAAAATACTACACTTGAACATTTGACCAAAACGCCTAGAAGCTCTTCCCGCCTAGCAAGCCTTTCACTTCTTCTCTACTTGGCCTTAACGCCTGATTCCTGAAATATGAAATTTAAAAACACAAGTCTACAAGACTTAGTTAGGTTTTAAGAAAACCTTTTTGTGAAACATATTTTTGTAAACATCATTTCACCAAACATATCAAATCACATGAATTCATCTTTTCAAATAAACATATCATTGCGCATAACACACATTAGTTATCAAAAATTCCTTTCACCAAGGATCCCGAATCATCCTCAACGCTAAGTCACGTAACTTCATGTTTAGACTACTGTAACAACAACATCCGATGATATATAGATTCATCCTTGTTGCCTAGGCCTCTAAGTACAATACGCTCCTTTCAACGTATATTAACTAGCATTTAATTATCATATAGCCCCGTTCACCTCATGGTGGCTTTATGTGCTCATAAAAGTTAGCTCCTTACAAAGAAAGCAACTAATGGTTTAAACACAATTTCATAACAAGTCATGCCTGACATACATAATACATACTTTAAAACATATAAGTTTTTCGTGTAAATCTCTTTTTAGGAATCATTTGAATAGAAATCATTAACTCAAATCAATTAAGACTAAAGCTTCCATCAGTTAAGACTTAAGCTACTCAAAAGTGTTTAATTAAGTGTTTGGTTCTAATTGTGTAATAATAATTTTGTTTTTCTTTTTTCGTTTTAAAAAATTAAAGGAAATTTGTTCAAAATGACAAAACTGTTGAAATATTTACAAAATATAACAAAATATCATATTCTACCAATGCCTATTAAATGCACTGATAGACATTGATAAAAGTCTATCAATATCTATCATTGATAGAATCTAAAAGTTTGCTATATTTTGTAAATATTTTGATTTATTATAGTTATTTAAAAATGCTCCAAAATTAAACTTATTTTCTTACATTTTTTTAATACTTTTCATTTTTATTAAAAGATGCATTTAAAATCTAAGTAAATTTTCAAAACACCAATTAAGGTTTTTGAAAACTATTTTATTTTAGGCTTGTTTCTTAATTATTTAGACATCGTTAGGTGATAATGATAGATTTTAATAGAAGTCTATTAAAAAATGTCCATCATTAATAAAATCTAAACTTTTTTTTTCTATATTTTATAAATATTTTCAACTAATTTGTTATTTATCATAATTTTTTTTTTTTATTATTCCAAAATTTCTACAAACAATGAGACGAGTAGTAGATAGCAGGACTCTCATATGTTTGATGAGGATGCAGTTTTGATTTGATCTTTCACCAAAATTCAAAATTTATTTTTGTTTATTAAACTTTATAAATATTAAATTTAGTCCTCAAATAAGTTTTGGATTTCATTGATTCTCCCATCTAAATAAAATATCAACCAATTCCTCGACGCCAAGAAGCATCAACGTGAAGAACACATTTTAGATATCATAACTTCGGAAGAAAATCATACCAATTTTATTTTTTTAAAATAAGAATACAGTTAATTAAAATGTTTACCAATTGGAACTATAGTTTTCAAAATTATATATTTTTTTTAGAATTTGATTAAAAATTCAAGTGAAAATCATTATAAAGAATTTAGAGAAATCAAACCTAAATTTTTAAATAGAAAACTTAGAACAGAATTGTTATGAATATGAAACAAACATAATTATTAAAAGTTTAAGAATTGTAATAATAGAGATTAGATAATCAGGATTTGTAAATCCTTTTGTCCTTGTGCTTATACAAATCACCAAAATATTCCCTAAAAAAATTCAAGTTATTTTTTTTTTCCAAATTAAAGAAACAAAAGAACCCTTAAATCATTAAAGAAAAAATAGACAGAACACATTAATCCAAGTACATGAAAGATCTTTTAATCTTATTATTTGCTAGAGCATTTCAAATTTATTTTACAAACTACTTAATAGATTAAACTCCTAGAAACTAAACATCACAAACAAAGCCAAAAGAAAGAAATACAATTAAACCCATCATATATTATATATCTATATATATATATATGAAAGACAGTTTTTCAAAAAAGATGGTGGTGATGTTCCTTTCCATGACCCTCTTTCTCTTCTCTCTTCGCTTCCTTCTTTTCATGATGCTCATGGAGCACAAATCCCGTGGCCCCGGCCACCACCGCCGCTCCAACTTCCTCCTTGATCTTGTGCTCATGGCTGTTTTCGCTGTCCTTTTTCGCCTCGTTCTTCTCATGCTGCGAGAGGGAAAGAAACCGCAAGGTTGATTATACTTTAACTCTATTTAATAAAGAAATGAGAGGAACATATAAGAAGAGGATTTTATTAATTACCAGAGCATAGGCACCGGCTGCAGCGGCACCGAGCTCACCGAGGTGTTCGAGGTGCTTGTGGTGCTTCTTCTCTTTCTTGTAGTCGACGACCTCAGAGCTCTCTCCTCCTTCCTTGTGGTGGTGGAAAAGGTGGTGATGGTGATGGCCTTGCTCTTCTTCTGCCATGGCTTTGAGGGCTTTGCGATGGAATGATCTTTGGATATGGAGGGATCCGTTGGACTTTATAACCAATTTTTCAGGGGGTGATTTTGGTAAAATGTTGGCTTTCCAAAAGTTGGAAATTAAATATAACAAAAGAATACTATAAAATAATTTTATAATTGTTGGCGAAGTTTAATTGCTTGGTTGGTGGAATATTTCACGGATATACAATATTTTGTTTGTAAAAAAAAAAAAGAAAAAAAAAATTATACTAAATACTATCTACTTTCAAAATAATTTAATAATACCATAAATTTTAGGGGTTTTATTAAAAATATAACAAGCGGCAAAATATTTACACGTTATAGAACAATTTCGAAAACGAAAAAGCCCACAGGCCCACAATAAAGTATACAAAAAATGACTCCATGATTAATTGTCATTCAAAGCGTCTAATATATTTGGCAAACCATCGTAGCTATTATTTGTTACACGATTGTTTAGATTTGATCGTTTATATTTGCTATCCAGATCTAAAATGAAATTTTTTTAAAGATTTTTTGTACACCATTGTTTAATTTGGTTATTTTTTGTACACCTCTTTTTAAATTTAGACAACCAAATCTAAACAATTTTTTCCAAAATTTTGGGTACACAATCCTTAGATTCTATCATTTAAATTTGGATAGTTAAATCTAAACGATTTTTTTTCAATATTCTTAACACACGATCGTTTAGATTTGACTTTTTTTTTTTTGTACATGATCGTTTAGATTTGATAGTTTAAATTTGGGTAGCAAAATGTAAACAATTTTTTTTTCAAAATTTTTTGTACACGTTTAGATTTTATCGTTTAAAAATTTGGGTAGTCAAATCTAAACGATTTTTTTCAAGATTATTCATACACGATCGTTTAGATTTGGTTACTTTTCGTATTTGATCGTTTACATTTTGGTAGGAAAATCTAAATGATTTTTTTAAAGATTCTTTGTACACGCTCGTTTAGATTTGGTGTTTTTGGTACTTTTGGATTTGGCTACCCAATATCCCAACAATTTATTTCACGATATTTTTTATTTGGCACACGATCTTGAACAACCAAACAACAGTTTGAAAAAAAATAGATCATGATCTTGAACCAAATAATAGTTTGAAAAAAAAAATTGCAGAAGAAGAAGATTAAAAGATGATGGAAAGAAAAAGAAAAATTGCAGGAAAAAAGATGGAAAGGAAGGGCAAGCCTGTAATATTTAAAAATAATAATCGGTTTCATGGACTTTTTGATTTTGTAACGCGGGCAGTAAATATTTTGGTGTTTTGTTATATTTATAAAAATTAACCTAAATTTTAAAATAAATTTAGATTTAGCTTTAGGTGAAAACTGTTAATATACTTATGTTGTAAAAGTACTATAAAATTATTTTTATAAGTTTAATTAATACCTTTAGTGTCACATCCCCTCCCAAGCCATCTATTCTTAACCCAAGAGTTGGTGCAACTGGCCAATAGAAGTCGCATCTTACCTCAACGACAACTACCGACCCCGAACTAACCTCTACTTAAAGTGAATAACACAGCGGAAACATAAACGACAACATCCACCAACGACAAAACTTTACTATGGTGAACTTCTTTATTACATAATACAAAACATCGCGAGTCTGATATAAACATAAATACAAATAACTAACATCAAAGTTAAACCTAACAGACTCGGAAGACCCAAAATCAAAACTCCAAGTTGATATACAACCCAAAAGACTAACTCAAAACAACACATATTGAAAGGGACTCAAAACTATGCCACTAGCAGATCAGCGATGGAGTCAGATACCAGTTTCCCGATCTCTACCTGAAAAGTTTGAAAACAAATGGAAAGCATGAGCATAAAACATGATTTAAATATATGCTTGAGTAAAACAGTCATACAAACTTTACAGAAAGGCAAGCTCATATAAAACATCTTTCTGAAACATAAAACTTTAAATCTCTTTCACTATCTTGCTATACCATAAACGTTTATATACAATCGAGACGGATAAAATAGGTGTGACAACCCTATCTCGTGATGTGATACTTACAGAACGAATGACCTAGGCATGAGTAGTGTCTTATCCTATAGATAGCTAGGAGATGAAAAAGCTAGGCGTTCGAAGAGGCCCTCATCTCAAACCTAGTCACAAATGATGGAAAAGCTAGGTATCTACTGAATACCCTCACCATAGGACCTCTGTGCACATGAACTATAATACCCCCGTACGGTTGCTATATGTATCTCATATCATTGGTTTACAAATCATACTTAAACTTCCATATCCAAATAACTTTTCTTACAAAACATGCTATCATGAACAAATTTTTACCTTTTAATACCTGGCATACTAAAAGCATTTCTAAACTTATGTCTTTAAATCAGATAATTTTCTCAAGATTATACATTTAAATATATACTTTTGGAAGCATATATATTAAAAATGAATTTCAATAATTTAGAAACCATTTTCAAAAGACTAAAAGGTCCCTCATAGTACGCGTTTAGCCTTCCGGTCTATAGATTTGCCTAATACTCTCTTGTACTAAAAATTGAGGATTTAAACCTAAATCAACATTCTAGAATAAAAAATTACTCAAACAAATTCCAAAAATATTAAAACTGTCAAAATTGGGTGTCATGACCCTGCTTGTCACAAGGCACGGGCGGCAGGGCATGCACATGTGCATGTAGACTATTAAGGTGTCTGGTTCCGTGCTTGTCGTGAATACCTAGCCTCATCGCGTGTTGGGGTGGTGTGCAATGCTCATCGCCTGACCACACAACACATGCGTGCACTCACACCCTGCGCGCATAACCTATCACATAGCCTAACGCGTGCCCCTTGCCGCCGAACTATGCATTTTGGCCATCTGGCATGACATTCCAATCACCCAAAAATAACCTCTTTTCTTACCTTGTGCAATGAACAACCCTTTTCACCCTGATACTCGGCCAACCTCAAGAACAACCCAGAACATTGAAATTTTCCAGAAAATTACTATCAACTTTAACAATTCATATCTATATATCAAGGACTCAAATTATCAAACTTCCTTCTTGAAACTTGCTTAAAAATGAGTTAGCTATCTTACCTCAAAATTTCAGCTTTAAATTCGAAGTATTGAGTTCTGTGACTTTTAGAAATCAAACACTGCTAAGAATTCTTCAAAATTCGACCTTCTTGTGCTCTTCATCATCAAACTCAACCTTCCATTAATTTTTTTCGATCGGCAGCCCCACACTCGAAAATAGGCTCACAGAAAAAGCTCCTCCAGCTTGAGTCACTCAAATTTCACCAGATAATTGAGAGAAATTAAAATTTAAATGTGCCTATTTATAAAGTTGTCTGGAAAGTGGGCTTAGCCACTTCTTGCTTACATGAACCACCATTTTGCATGCTAAGGACACTTGGAAACCATTACACCCACTCCCCAGAATGCCTAGGACCAACCTCAGACGCCAATCCTTCAAAAACTCCTCGCCGAAAGCAATGTCTCTTTATCAAACTAACCTCTTCACACCTAGACTTGCTTGCTTGCATAGCACAAACCAACCTCATATTTTCTTCAAACGCTTAGCCAAAACGCTAAGACACCTCCAACAAGCTTCCTCGCCTAGCTACTCCCATTCACTTACTGCCTACCTTGTTTAAACGCACAAAATGACTTAGAGGTTCTTGATCCTCCATCTCGTCTAAGCCAATAACACCAAAACGCCTAGGTCTTCTCTTGTAACGCCCTAAGAAAAAAAAAAAGAAAAAAAAAGAAAGGGTAATAATAAAAATAACAAGATTTTATTTTTATTATTAAATATTATTATTATTATTATTATTATTATAATTATTATTATTTTTAAATAAAGCAAAAGAAAAGGGGGGAAATTAAAAATTTTCCCCCCTTCTTCCTCACATGCCCCCCGCTCCTTTTCTTTCTTTTTTTTTTCTTTTCTTCTTTTTCTTCTCTTCTTCTTCTTCTTCTTCCCCACGCCCTAGCCGCCGCCCCCTTCCTCCTCTCTCCTTTCCGCTCGGCTCGCCGTCGCCACCGTTCCTGTCTCCGTTCCCGAAGCCAAGCCCCACGCCTTGTTCGCGCACAGCTCCATCGGCGTAGGTCATGCCGTACCATCACTCCGCTCACGAAGTCGCGCCCGTCGGTCAGCAACCGACGGATAGTTGAAGCTTGGAGTCGCGCAAGCCGAACATCGGACGAGGCGCATTTTCGTCCGTCAGCCGCTGCGCCGTCGCGTCTCTGCTTCAAGCGTTGAGGAACGCTGCCGGCCGAGCTGTCTCCTTGCGTCTCTATCCGCCGCCGTCCTGGAACCGAGCCGCATCTCCCCATCTCCGTTCACCTGAAGCCGAAACCCGTCTGACCGCGTCTCCCCTTCTCCGTTCAACTAAAGCCACGCTTGAACAGCCATCCTCAACAGAGCCGAAACCGCGCACGAACAACCGTTCGTCGTTCCTCTTTTGCGCCTGTCTTCGTGCGTGAGACAGCTGCTCCGGTTTCCTTCCAATCGCGCGTGATTTTCCTTCGATCGCCGCTTCTGCCCTGCCGTGGACTTTTGGGTGATAGATTTGGGTAAGGTTAAAGTGTGGGTTCCGTTGTTTTAGTGCTTTTCGTTAAATTTTAACCGTTGAGCTTAATATGCTAAAATTTTTGAAGGAACATATTGAATCAAGGAATGAATCCTTGATGTTTCCAGAGGATTGAAGTGGAGTTCGACTTTTCCATCGGCTTGGGTTAAGTTGCCAAATTCACACTTGGGTAAATTGGGTGAACGAAATTGTGGAGAAAGATATTGATCTTATGTTTGCCTATGTTTTAGGATTTGACTTATTGGACTTAGTTCGATCGAAGAAATCGCATAAGAGTGAGGTAAGGGACTTTCTACTGGACTCAATAACAAGAATTAAGATGTATTGACTATATGGACTGAAATGTTATGTCTGGACTGTGTAGTGATGACGGTTATACTGTGTATTTGGGTGTGGACTGAAAGTTTATGTATATTGTGCTTGACTGAATGAAATTTATATATGTGTGTTATGATTGACGTGGACTTGTTGTCTAGCGTATGTTGTGACTGCTGGGCTATTTATGTGGCTGACTGATGTAGTGATATGTTTCGACTGTCCTTGAGTGAAATTTGGATAATATGGTTGTTTGAGGTTAAAGGGGGAGCTTATGTGATAAGGAAATTTGACTGTATTGAGGATGATTTTAAAGAGGTTTAGAATGGACTGAGGGGATAAATTATTAGTTTCCTAGTGGATAGTTACCCTGCGGGTGTCCTTCGGGATCATCCCCTTTATGTGCATCCTTCGGGAGCACTAGACTGATATGTGCATCCTTCGGGAGCACTAAACTGATATGTGCATCCTTCGGGAGCACTAGACTGTGATTGTGCAAGGTACACCATAGGATGCTAATAATTTATTTTCCCCTAACGGAACCAGTAGTGGGTCTCTTACTGAGTATATTAATACTCACCCTTTTTATGTTTAACTTTTCAGGCAAAGGTAACATGAGGGGCAGACCGACGAGGGACAAGAAGGACTCGTGAATTGCCATAAGGGACTGTCTTTAAACTGCTTCCGTTGACGGTTTGAAAATATATTGATTTAACTAAGTCTACAAATAGTTAAATTTTTGTAAACAGCATTTGAAATTTTGTATTTTTGAAATAGGGCCCGATTAAATTTTCCTTCGTTTTCTTACGATTTCAACTGAATCTTGCTATGTCTTTTGTCAACAAACAGTTTTGTGTCAAATTGACGACTTAGACGGTCAGTCCGAAAAGTCTGGGTCGTCACATCTCCTGTTTGCTGCCAACTAACAACTTCTACAATTAACCACAATCACTTCTCTTGACCAACTAACAACAACAATAAATAACTTAATTTCATCACAACACTTAACACCTAACATTTTTAGAGAGTTCAAGAATTAGGGGTTTACACTGACGCTTTCAAAAAGAAGTTTTAAAAATTTACCGTATAATTATATGAATAGAAACCACTAATACCTCATTTATTTTTCAAGTGTCTTCCTTCAACTTTGAATAATTGCATTAGTACTTTTAAACTAACTTCAAAAGAAAATAAGAAGTGAAAAAAATATCTTTATTGTTAGTATATGAACATAAATTGTTATCTTTTCTTTTAATTTTTTTATTTTATTTTATTTTTTATTTTTATTTTTTTTTAATAAAAAATTAAGAAAATAAATTTAATAATAATTTATAATAACTATTATTATTATTACTTTATTTATTGAATCCTTACTTCTCTTCTTTTCCATTAAATTTATTTCTCTTTCACACAAAGCTAAAGTATAATAACACCCAAAATTTTAAAATCTTTAATAAATAAGAAAATTTGCTAACGAATAAATACCTTAAAAATTTTGGGCGTTACATTTCCCTTCAACTAAATAAGTATTGTTGAACTTTAAATATGTTATGCATCTAAATATTTAGAAGTGTGGGGGTGTTTAACTAAGATAGCATATCTTGTGTGTTCAAGAAATCTATGGTATGATTGAAAACTTTTGACTATGTATATATATTGATTATGCTCGTACACTAGATTTATATATTTAAATCAACTTGTGAATTTTGAGATGCTATTGTGATCTACTTAAGCATGTCTATTTAGCATGTTAGCATGAGTAGAAATGTATGTCATATTTGACAGAGTTATGCATGAATTATGTCATGAATTGTTGAATAATGTGGTTATTAATTTTCATGGAGTCGAAAGTATTACTATTACTTTTAATCAAGTTTGGCCATACAAGATTATTTGCTAGTAATATGAATATATGCAGATTCATTATTTATGAACTTCATAGGACCTTATGCAAGTTCAAGATATTGTCAAAACTATCAAATTATGCGATATTCTCTAAGGCATGGGGACTTATACCCTGAGTTGTCTCTAAAAGTGGTATTAGAGTCATGTTTTCCTTAGTTTAGCCTTGTTGATATAATCCTGAGATCGAACAAAGGTGTAGTGGAACCTTAAAAAATAGTTACTATATTATCCATGGTTGAGCTCTATTGAATATGCAATATGCTCTAGATAAGAGTTAAATGGATGGATATTTATTTTAGGAGAGGTTCAATTGGAACTTTGTTCAAGGGGAGGATCGTTGAAAATGCGACCAAAGTCCCACATTAGATAAGGAAACTGATCATAAGTATATAGGTGCAACTTTAGACTTATGAAAAATATTTTGAATCAAACGTGGAACTTAGAATGTTTTGATTCTTATTATCATATGACTAAATTAGCCACTGTAGAGCGCCTTAAAAGCTTGTATAGCTATATGTGGTCTTCTAATACATCAAGTGTATGTAAAGACGATATTCCTCAATGGTAACTTGGAAGAGTCAAATTTCTTTATTGGTCTTTAACTAGTTTCTAAAAGTTTAATGAGAAAATGTACCATTGTATGGGGACATGAGTATGAATGATATAGAAGCCTAATGAGAGATGTCCCATTGTGGGGGGCTCTATACCAGTATAATTTTATTGAGATTCATACCCTGTTATTGAGATTGCCAAGAATAGTATGTTATGGCAATAGAAGGCATATTCCCCTAAAAATGAAGTGTCAAAATGATAGTTGAATCAAAGAATTATCTTCTCGAAGTATGTAAGGTCTGAGGAACTTTGTAAATCATCTCTCCAAAGGCCTAACATGGAGAGTAAGTCTAGAATTTTCAACAAGTATGAGATTCAAACTTTATGGTCCATAGCCCTTTATTTGGGTGGTCTATTGCGATAGACTTGATGGTCCATAGCCCTTTATTTGAGCGGTCTATTGCGATAGACTTGATGGTCTGTAGCTTCTTATTTGGGTGGTCTACTGCAGTAGGCTTGATGGTCTATAGCCCTTTTTTGGGTTGTCTACTGTGGTTGGCTTGATGGTCCATAGCCCTTTTCTGGGTGGTCTACTGCGGTAGGCTTGATGGTCCATAGCCCTTTCTGGGTGGTCTACTGCGGTAGGCTTGATGGTCCATAGCCACATGTGGTCAGTCCTTAAATGGATTTGATGGATGAAATTAAAACCTTTGAAAAATTCCATAGTCCTTCTCTGGGTGGTCCTGATATGGACTTGATGGATAATTGAAAAATCTTCATAGCTCAATTTTGAGTGGTTTGTCTTTGACAGACTTGATAAAGTTAGTCTTGATATGGACTAGATCTGAAGCCTTCATAGCTCAGTTTTGAGTGGTCTATTGTGATAGATTTGACGGAGCAATAAATGTGATTGTGAAGGTGTGGCCGCCTTCTATGAAAAAGTTTAAGGATCTTTTTCTAGAGCTTTCAGGTTGACCCGAGGTTCTATGTGCATGTCCTTAAATAGCACAATTTTGAGTGGTCTATTGTGATAGACTTTATTGCGGAATCAATGAAAATTTAAGAAGTAAAACGTGTTGTGGGGGTCTCAACCGTTGTTATCGAAAGTTCGAAAGGCAATTAACTTACTTTCGATGATTTGGATTGTTGTCCCACCTCATTACGCATCAATTCAAATCGAAAGATATTGATGTTTAAGTTTATACTACTTCTTTCTTTGCTCTGAGAAAATTCTTCCTTACTGATTCAACTAGAATGCAATAATAGTCATTCGTAGGGAATTGTTGGGAATGACCATCATTGTAGTGTTTTCTAATTGATATTTAAATTGGAAATTGATAATTATTATTATTTAATTTATTTCATAATTCTAATAATTATTCTTTCTATATATATTACTTAAAGAAAGTTTTGAGGCGTTAATTATTATTCTTGCCAAAACCCCTAGTTTTCTCCTTTGATTCCTCTGAGCAATCCTTTTCCTTTTGATTCCATTCTTAACTACGGCGAGTGCACGCATGAGTTAAGAAAGTTGTGTCAACCTTGGGGAGAAACCGGCATAAGCAATTTAGCACCGAGGTCGCGCCGAATTTTGCTTTCAGGGCAGTGTTTCGACACGGCACAACTATGATCAACATTTGTTTTTCCAACAGTGTGAACCCAGTCGTGAAGTTTGTTTTGTTCTTCTTTTGACTGCTTTTGGTTGACTAGCAAAAAGAGTTTGTTTAAAGAAATTCTTTTGAAGAATATTATGTTGGGACAAAGATTTTATTTGGTTTTCTTTTGAAAAATATTTTTTCCTTTTCAGTAAAGATTTGTTGTTGGGTTTTTTCTCGCGTATTGGGTCATCTTTGTGACGATTGATTTCATTAGGGGAATTATTGAGAGAAAGAACAAGCGACCAAGGAGGGAGAAAAAAACTAAAAACAACTTCGTGATAAAATAGAAAAACACACACAGAATTAGAAAGCATGTAAGTTTTCTCTCAATGATGTGATATGATTTGTTGTTGCTTTTGTATCTGACATCATCTTGTGCTAAGATCATTATATATGAAGTTCAAGCTTCTTTAGTATGTTGATTTAAAAAACTTTCATATATGTTTGGATGAAGGATATGATTCAGGGGGAGATCCTCCAGCTTACTACCTTAATCTATTGATTGATGAGAAACTTGATTAAATGAGAGAGATTTTGATTAGTCATAGCTGTCTTTGAAATAGTTGTAATAGTGTTACTAACTGTAATAGTGTATCACTGTTAGTACTGAGTGAAGAAATTAAGTAACAAACTCTGCACTAAGAATTATAATAGTTTGATTATGATTTATAATTATCAAAAAGTAAAATCTCTGATCTCGAGTCAAGGATCTCTTAGATGTAGATGTTGTATCATCGAACTGGGTTAACAATGTTGTGTGTCCCTACTATCTTTTATTGTTATACTGATTGTCATTTCCTCTATTGTTAACTATGAGTTCATAAAAGTTTACAACTGTTGATTTTTTTACTGTTATATTAGTATCTCTTGGTTTTTTTTTTTTTTTTAAATTTTAATATGGGTTTGTTGTGTGTTTATTTTTATAACTCTTGATCTACATTGATGTATTTGTTATAGATCTACAGATTGTGATAATTACTTTTTTTATATGGTTTGTTTATGTGTTTCGTTTTTGCTGTTTTTTTTTTTTTTTGGTGTTACCTACTTATTTACATTATTTTGAGAATTGTTTAAATAATTGTTTAAAGAATGATTTTAATTAAGAATACGTTTAGAATGATTTAAGGAATGAGTTAAGGGTTTATTGTAGATCTACCTTTGTGTGTTTGTTGAATCGTAGGGATATTCAAATAACTTGACAACCTGAACAACCTGGACTATCCAACCCAAATTGTAAAGGTTGAGTTGGGTTTGGGTTACATTTTTTTAAATTTGAGTTGTCCCAATCCAACCTGAATTTTTAATATTATTAAAATATATAATATAAATATTATAATTCAATATATTATTATGAAGTTTTTTTTAAGTTTGTAATAGATATGGTAAATTTTGATATTTAATGTTTGAGTTTATGAAATTTTAGTTATTAATATGTGCTGCAGACAAATTTAAGTATTTTAAGTTAATAAAAATATACTTAAAAAATAAAAGAAAAGGGAAATTGTTAAAAATAGTAGATTTTACAAAATATTTAGAACCTATAGCAAATTCTATCACTGATAGTTATTGATATGCTATAGTGATAGAAGACTATTAGTGATAGAATCCAAAATTTTGCTATAGCTTGTAAATATTTTAATTTATTTTGCTATTTTTAAAAATGCCCCAAAAGAAAGTAATTAAATAATCTAACAACTCAATCCAACTCAATGATGCTGACTTCTCTTGAATTACCTAAATCAAAGTTCAAACGAAGAAAATATTGCTAAAAGAAGCTTAACGAAAAAATATCCGAGATGGTGACGTCGCGGCCACGTATTCAATTTGAACCAAGTAGAGAAAGCCACTGGGAGCAATAGAGGAGTAACAAGTGTGGCTTTTGGTTATTTTTATTGGCTTTTATAAAGAAAATGAATTTAAAAAGAAAATGACTTTAATATTATTATTTATATTTGTTTCTCACGGCTAGTTTTTTTTTTTTTAAAATACGATGTCTTCTTCTCTAACTCTTTTCTAATTATTTTTGTATTTAATTTTAGTTATATATTCTTGTTGGTTGAGTTTTAGATTATTCTTTTAGATTATTCTTAGGTGATATTATTCTGGAGATATTATTCTGATATTATTTCCTTAAGTGTATTCTCTATTGTTATATATAGGCTTGTACCTCTACTTAATAATTAAATATAGATTAATTCCATAAAATCAACATGGTATCAGAGCTCTAGGGTTTTCGCCTCATTGAATTCTAGACTCCACACCTTAGATCTGCAAATTTGTCGCTGTCGTCGCACCTTCCCTTTACCACTCATTTTCGCTCAAATCTGCCACCATCCAAACGCTAGAAATCCCATTCATTTTCACTAGCGTCCGCCGCCCTTGCTTCCCGACCATCTCCTCCATAGTTCTTCGTCCGACGTCTTATTTTTCCGTCAACCAAGCAGCCAATTGAACCTCTGTCAGTTGAAGTCAAAAGCCCAGTCGAAGAGTTTCGTTTTTGTCCGTCGTTCGAGAAGCTCTGCTCGCTGTTGCGTTTCGTTGCCATCGCTTCATCTCTGTACGCTGCCCTAACAAAACCCATGAAACCCCATGCCTTCAGATACTCGCATCTGCCTCAAATCTGTTCCAGATCTGTCTGATTTCATTTAGACCCATTCTTCGTGTTTGCCTTCAAAGTTTAGATCGAAGCCCAGATCCAACGACGACCCGATTCAGTTTTTTATCAGATCCGCTAAGCCTCTCCACTCCGTTCAAATTAGTTTTCGTTCTATTCACCTCCAGATTTTGAATCTGTTCAGTCTGATTTTGACCTACTCTGATTTGGTTTCTGCCTCTGGTTTCAATTTGCTCCACTATCTACCAGTTCTGGTTCTGCACAGCTTTGGTTCCCATCTACTCTGTCCCACAGATCCGGTCTCGTTTCCATCTGCTTCGGTTTTGATTTACTTCAAGATCTGTTCAGCTTGTCTTCGTTCGATTTCGATCTGTCCGTTCCAGATCAAGTCGACCTTCGCCTCATGCCTTACTTTGTGTTTCGCCATCTCTCTATCAGAATCTTTGTTAGAAAGATTTTTTTTATTTTAAAAATTATCTAATTAATTTAATTTAGGTTTATTTGTTAAAAAGTTTAATTAAACCCTATTCACCCCCCTCTAGGGTTGCCATACCGATCCAACTATGTATTAGGGCGAGGTTGCTCATCTTGAAATTTTAATTTCTTGATAAACTTTATTGTTAGAGCATTATGAAAAATCTATTGGTAAATGAGATTATTAAAGGTCAATCTACTTCTAGACCTCCTTATTTTGATGGTTCAAATTATGCATATTGGAAAGCTAGAATGAAAATTTATTTGCAATCTATTAACTATAATTTGTGGTTAATTGTTGCTAAAGGTCCTTATGTATCCACGAAAAAGGTTGATAATGTTGGTAAGCCTAAATTAGAAGAAGAGTATAATGAAAATGAAATGAAAAAGTGTTCTTTTAATGCTAAGGCTATTAATTTTTTGTATTGTACGTGCTGTGAGTAAAGATGAATTTAATAGAATATCTATGTGTTTTTCCGCTCAAGAAATTTGGAATACTCTTGAAATTACTCATGAAGGAACAAATCAAGGATATGCCAATCGGGACAGTTTTTTATAAAAGCAAATGTCATTGTTTCGCTATTGACGACAGTTACAAAATGTCACGAATTTGTATATTATGACATTTTTTCCTATCAAAGCTAGGCCAATCATGACAGTTTTTTATAAAATTAAATTGTCATTGTTTTAATATTGACAACAGTTAGAAAATGTCATGAATTCGTATATTATGACATTTTTTTCCCTATCATATATTCCTCAATTACTACATTTTTTTCTTGTTTTTCTTGCCGCTCTGCCATTACACTAACCATTTCAATGACAATAATGTTCTAATACATCACACCCATATGGAAACAAAGAGTCGATACTTTAATATATATATGTTGTAATACACTTTGTAATATTCATACACCCATTGACTAATAACATTTTTTTGTTAAAAGGCAGTTTACATACAAAAAGAATAAATATTAACATATTTAGGTACCAAAAAGAATCAGTACATTAGAATCAAGATTTTTCTACCAACCATATAAAAAGTCCTATATCAATCCATTTCTTCATGTTGGCTTCACTGCTCCAATGGATTCTTCCAAACCTACTAAGAAAACAAAATCTCATTGTATAGTATGACTAAAGAACATTACCTAAAAGAATGTTCTATTTAAAACCAATTAAGACACAGTGAAAATGGCACACAACAAAAGAGAACCGCAACCATAACTTTAATTATATCATTTCCAATCAAGTTTGAAACAATTTACAAGTACATCAAAAACAAAAAGTATGGAATTCCAGCCCTTAATAAAAAACAGTGAAAATGGCACACACAAAATATATTTTGTGTATGGGTTGACCCAAGAGCTAGTGGACAAAGGAGCAAGTTAGTAAATTGTGCACTCAAATGCAGCACCACATCAATATCTCAGCAATCAGTTCACAAAAATGCAAATGATACTAAATGCACCTTTTATGTCTCTGAAATACAAATATAAAAGAATGGCGATCCTGGCACCACCCCCATTCGACAGGCCAGTTTCGAAAATGAAGATATCTTGTGTATAAAAGAAGAGCAAACGACAAATGAAAATCATCAGAGAGGAATAAACTGTAAAGTAAGTTTAAACAGAGGTCAAAAGAGAATAAAAGATCCTTTTTGCACATAAAAGAGACTAAAAGATTGGGACAATAAAAAAATTCATCATCTTCAACAATAAACTAAATAAATGTTAATACAAAAAAAATTATTTCAATGCAAAATAATTCAAAACCGTTAAGGCATTAAACAGGAAAAAGAAAACTTGTTACCAGCTCAATAAGTGAAACTAGACAAGTTAAACAATAGCTTACTCTTGAACTTTTCATGCATCTTATAGAGGAAAACTTCATAAAGGAATGGCGTTGAGAAAAAAGTTGTTAGCACATGGTGAAACAATTACTTTAGGACATAAAAAAATCCAACCATAAACTAAAAAGCAAAGTAGTACTAAATGCTAGAAACCAAACAAAATTATCAAATAAAAGGTTTGAGTTCTCTTCTTGGATAACAACAAAATATCATTGACATTGAGAAATTGACATATGACCACAAGCTTAAAAAAACATAGTTAAACTAGTTGGTAATTTCAAAGAAACGAGTTAGAAAAACTTAATAAGCCTTTGTAAGTATTACAAGCCCTCAATAGTCCAGCTCTAGACATTACAACAACAAAAATAAAGCATAACTTTCCTTTGAAGACACTAAAGTTGCATGGCTAACAACATCTAATTTCTCAAAAGAATGAAGATTAATCAAATCAGAGGTCACCCATTCAATCATGTGAAGAATCATTAACCCAATAGAAAGAGTATCAATAGAGCCATTTACCTTACCCCAAATTTCTAACAAAGAATCTAACAACCTAACAACATGAGCATTTACTGATGAGAAAATGGTACACAAGTCTTCAATAGAAATTACCATTACCATGAAAATAATTGTCAGCTGCACCACAGTATACTATTAATACGCCTCAAGTACTTCTAAACTAAAGCACGATTTCATATTTCTATATTAGTACTCAAGGTAAAGACAACAGTTGAAGAGGAGGAAAAAAAATTAAAGAAGGTGAAAAACAAGTATGCAACAACAAATTCTATTTATTCTCACTACAAGAAAAAATACCTATTATGACAGTTGTATACATCCCAAATTGAGAAGAGGAAAAAAGCACTGTCACAAAAAGTCAAAATGCGCGTTCTTATCCTTGACAATTATTTGTTGTCATAAAAGATACAAAAAAGAATTTATTTATTTATTAAAATGAAATTCATTTAAATTCATTTAATAAATTATGATTTCTCCCAATTCTCAAAACCTACACAAACTATACCCTCACCCTTTGCTCGCGATTCGAAATTCACCCTCAATCCGACCACTCAGTCCCGTATCCGAACGTCGTCGACCGTCTCCAAACATCGTTCACCTGAAATCATCGCCAATCGTGGGAAAACGTTTTTCATCTCCAAACGTCATTCACTAACAATCAGCGGCTTTTCGTCAAGTTAGGTTTTTCTTCATTTTTCCTAAGAAATCTTTCGTAGGTCCTAACAATGTTTTTCATCTACTTGTATACATACAAACATGAAATTTTCGTTTGCTAAACCTGTGCATAAAGAAATCTGTGGATTTTAATGTTGATATGTAATCTTCAAAAGGTGTGTGTGATGTAATCTTGTTTTGACTTTGACGGAGAAGAGACTAATCTTGTTCTTTCTTGGTTTGTTTATAGGAATTAACTCCTCGTGTTTCTCAGCACTCAAGAATAGAAAATTTCAAGTAGTTCTCTACAACACTCAGGTGGGTCATGGAACAGATAATGAGGTACTTTACAACTTTTTCTTCTATTCCTTTTAATTTGTATTGAACAAATGGAGAATCTTTCACTGATGTTGTGAGAAACATTGCATGAAGTTTATGGAAGAATTGCAATCTGCTATGAGATTACCAAGTTTGTGACAGGTTTTCGAAATTATTGTTCTAGTGTGGAATCTTCTTTTTTTTTTTCAAATACCCTAACGATCTTTATGATCTATGTCTGAACCATTGGTTGTGATTGTTGAAGATGTAATTCTTCAACTATTGGCTTCCCTCAAAGTTTGCTGATTTTTTAATTTGCCATCTATTCCATGGTTATGAATTATGCTTGTTTCAAGTGAAATGCTTGTTTGCCCATTCTTTTGCGTGATTTTATAATGTAGTAGGGTTTTGTTAACATTGTGAAAAGTTTTCCATTATGTGGTCTTGCTTCAACATGTGTGTTATGGGAATCTGACAGCATTTCAGGCCTTTTTTCTTTTTTTCATGAACCTGATTATTTGCTGTAATTTTACTTTCTGTTTTAATAAACTGAGAGAATTAGTGCAGATATGATTATGCACATTCATCTTTATTTGCGATGGTTGCCTAATACCTTGAACACTATTGTACTTGTAATGATAAGACATGCTAAGACTTATTTTTACATGAAGCATTTCTAAAAATGTGATTGCAGTACAACACAAAGGATAGCTCAGTGAGACTTGCTTATGAAGCCCAACCACGCCCTACAGCAATTGCTTCCTTTGTTGGAGAAACAACTGTTAAAGTTGCGTGTGGAACAAATCATACAGGTTTGTCATACAACTTTCCTCGATGGTATGCAGCCACTCTTGGAACCTGTTGGACATGCTTGTTAATACTTCTATTTTCTGATATTTAATACATTTCTTAATGAAATGCAGTTGCTGTGGATTCTAATGGTTTCTTGAGGCTTACTTTTTTGACATCTTCTTTGTTTTGTCAAATTTTGTATACCATGGATTCTAACGGCTTTGTTTTGCTGATGTTTACTTTTACTTTGAGGTGGGGTTTTCGCGGTTATGGAAGGTTTGTTATAAGGATCAGCTTGCATTTGGTTACCTTCATTTCCACAACTTGAATACCCTTTCTAGCAGAAGGATGAATGGGCTCCTCGACGTGTCGATGTATTCCAGAGGAGAAATACATTGCCTCTTGATGCTATCATTTCAGCGGGGTCTGTGAACTCTTCTTGTTCTGTAGGTACTAGTTCTGAACATTAGGGTCTGAACATTATTTTGAAAACTGATTTTCAGATTATTTTACGATTTTTAACTATTTCTTGTCTTAACTTTTTTTTTTGTAAGGACTAGGAATAAGGATATATTTGTGTACTTGGCTTTCCATTTTTTACTCTTTGATGATTTGTCATTATTCAATTTTAGTGGTTATATATAAAACAAACTGTTGAATTGTTGCTTTACAAAACAAGGTAAATACTTGAAAACAACCAGTTGATGCTTCTTCTCTCCTTTTGTGTGTGTGTTTTAAATAAATTGCTTCCATTTAGAAAATTCTTCTATAGAGTGAATTTCCTTTTACCACCACTGCCTTTGAACTTTAAGTTTCTAATAAATCTTCTGCTTGCTATGTATTTTACTCACTCTTATGGCATGCCTCAACTTTGTAGTGTTTTGAATTGTTATCCACTGATATTTGTGCAACCACTCACTCATCTGTTTGTTGCTTTTGAGTTTGTTTTTTTTTTTATTGCCAGAAATCTTATAGATTTTCAACCCCTTTGTCTCATTGTAATTCGAGTATTAGTCTATTTTTGTTTCATCAATTATAAGGTTGTTTCTGTTTAAAGAAAAAAAGACAGATGATTTGTTGAACTTGAACTTGAGATGTGATACTAAGCTAGCTCTTTGGTACGTATTGACATTTTTTTTTCCCAGGCGGAGGGCAGTTATATATGTGATACTAAGCTAGCTCTTTTGTAACCTTGTCATGCATGTAGTGTTATCAATGCATGTAGTGATAGTTAAGGCTCAATGTTGAAATTTTCTATAAGAGTTGTACTCTCTTGTCCTGTGATGGATGCTTATATTCATGTTGTCTTTGTAGGTTCAACTGGAGTCGACAACTTCATGAGTTTCCTTTCAAAGAATATTTTCAGAGATGAAGGCTTACAGGTTGGTCGTTTATGCTTGTGCAGAAAATCTTGTTATATGTATTATGATGCTATTTACAATGGTTTTGATTAAGGGCTGGAATTTCGTATATGTAAATTGTTGAAACTTTATTGGAAATGTACGAATATTACAAAGTGTATTATAGCGTATATATATTAAAGTGTCGGTTATTTGCTTCTATGTGGGTGTGATGTATTATAACATTATTGTCATTCAAATGGTTCGTGTAATGGCATAGCGGCAACAAGAACAGGAAAAAACTGTAGTAATTGAGAAATTTGCAACATGAAATAAATGTCATAATATGTGAATTTGTGACAGTTATTAATTGTCGTCAATACCAAAACAATGACAATTTCTTTATAAAATAACTGTCACAATTTCCCTATCTGTGACAGGAGAAAATGTCGCCAGTAGCGAAACAATGACAATTATTTTTAAAAGAAACTGTCACAATTGCCCTATATTTGACAGAAAAAAATGTCGTCAATAGCGAAACAATGCAATCTAATTTTTAAAAAAAACTGTCACGATTGTACTATATTTGACTGGAAAAAAAATTCGTCAATAGCGAAACAATGACTTTAATTTTTTTAAAAAACTGTCACGATTACCCTATATTTGACAGAAAAAAAAATGTTGTCAATAGCAAAACAATGACATTTATTTTTAAAAAACTGTCACAATTGACATATCCGTGATATTTAAAAAAGGTCATAATTAGTCAATTTGCGACATTTTTTAAACTGTCGTTAATAATCAAATGATAACAGTTATTTATAGTCATAATATAAAATATGACAGTTATTTTTTATAATAAAATAGTAATTAACGACATTTATTTTCTGTCATGAAATAATTTATTGCGACAGTTTTTGAAAACTGTCATGAAAGGACTTTCCGTGACTCCCGCTTTTATGACTGAAAATAACTGTCGTCGTAGACCATTTTTGTTGTAGTGTCTTTTCTTTTTCCTTTAAAAATATAAAAGTAAAAAAATGTGTAATTAAAATAAGAACTACGATCACCTACTGCAATTGTTTTTCTAAGTTACATATGTATGTACCAATGCAAATATCTTAAATCTATAAGGTGGTGGTAAGGTATTTACAAGATAATTTCCTTATAAACGAAAACACAAAAAAAAGGCATGATATCTCATAATGGACCACACCTCACACAAAGGTCTCCCAGCCCCATTGAAAATTCTATTGTTTTTCTCCCTAAAGATCCTAGACAATAACACAAAAGCATTCCACAGAAGGTATCCAAACTACTTCACAAGTGGGAGCATTCCGAAATCAGTAGTATACAAGTTAAAGAATAGGTATCCAAGTTTTCCTAAAACAATTAAAATTGATGGAGGGTCTTCCTAACCGAATTGGAACACTGCTTTACTAAGGCATGCATTAAGCAATATCCAATAACTTGTAAAGTAGTTTGGAGCCATTACCTATGAATCCAAGATCCACCAAATTCTTTATAATAAAGAAAAGAAAAGTAATTCACATTTCATCATCTTTTATATACCTTTTTTTGGGGCAATATATCTTTGTATTGGAACTTAAAAGAATGTATTCAAAAAACAAGGATGAAAAATGATACTGATATTACTTTCTAAGAATCTTTGTGAAATTAAAAGAATCGAAGATTCATATACACAGAGGACCAAAATTCAAACTTGATTTTAAAAAAAAAATAACAATGATAAAAATCTACACAACAATCTGTATAAACTTCAAATTCTTGATTTTGCAGTCAACTGACTTTTTAGGAGTCATGGTTCTAATTTTGATCAACTTCTCAAAGAATGTATCGGCGAAGAGAGTGTTTGTTAAAAACTTAGTAAATCCCAAAAAAAAAAAAAAATCATCACCTTCCTTGAAAATTTTGAACTTCATAAAACAAAGGGGCACTAACTGAAACTTTAGAAATATCATCACTTACAGAAGCACTTCTTCCTTCTTTTGGTTCATTGCCATTTGGTTTGTCTAAAGCTACAAGGCCTTCACATTTGTCTTCATCAGGGTTCTCAAGCTCTGATACTGCCTCTTGTAGTTGCAAAGGGTATTCTAAGTTGCAAAGCATATTCTAACTTCATCAATAAGCTTAAACAATTGCAAATTAATAGCTTTATAAGGCCCCAACATTGAAGTTACAGATTTGGGTTGATAGTTCAAATAGATCTGAAAATTCAACGACCATGAAAAGCTAGTGGGTAAATACCAAACTCAGGGCAGGAAGTTGCAGTCAAATCCCTCCACTAGCAATTTGTGCAATTAAAACAAATGGGCTGGATTCCAAAAGTCCATTTCTAGTTCCACAGTCAAAATATGCTTAGAAAACAAATTGTATAAAACAGAGCCACAGTCCACATCCCTAAAAAATACTATTTTTCTCTCTCAGGCATTTCCACAAACACCTTCCATACGTAAATTTTTTCCCACTAAATTACTCTTGTTACATTTATGTAATACTCTTGCTAAAAAATATTTTTAGTGAAATATAAAATAAAACATAAAATGTTTTACTTCTTCCTTTTTCTTCTCCCAGGAAGTGAAAGAAGCAAAAAAAAAAAAACACACACACACACACACCAAAATTTTAATCATAAAAAATCTAGCGAACATTTTATGATCTTCTCAACATTGTTAGATAAATAAACAATTTTCAAAAGAACTTTTAATTAAAAATCCAAATAAAATGGAACAGGTTACAAATAAGAAAGAGTCTTGGGTATATAAAAGTAAGTACTAACCTTTATATAGCAAAGAAGTCGAAATGCCAATTGGTGTTTCCATCAGCAAACAAGAATATTTTGAAGATTACATATTAAAATTAAAATCCACAAATTTGTTTATGCACAGATATAGCAAACCAAGATTAATTAATTTAAGAGTATAAAGACAAAAATAAAGCAAAATTAAAACATCAATGACAAAAAGTAAGTATTTTAAAAATACTAAAACAGAAAGATTGAAGCAAAATTTGAAGTTAAAAGAAATTCAATTAGACTTCACAATTTGATAAATAAAGGCCTACTGCCTAGTGCCATCAACAAATACTTACCTTTAGGCTCCTCCTAAGTTAAAGTTAGAGAACTCTTTCTCAACTAAGGATGAAGTATTAGGCTCCCCTAAACACCAAAGAACAATCTTCTCATGAAAAATGCACAGCAAAAAAACCAACAAAACGCATCACCCAAATAGTATTATATAAAATTAAGACAAGGGAGGTGCCATATAATAAAAGAATATATCCTAAACCCAAATTTCCTTAAATAAACATCTCATAAACCTAAACACATGAAGGACATTTTTAGGACCTTCTCCCTTTTTGTCTTGCTCTTTTTCAGCTTCAAGTCTTAACATTTTTTGGTCTAATTTAAGTTAAAGATAAATCCAACATTTATTTTACATACATCAAGTAGGGGTGTTTACCCAAAAGAAGGAATTCAGACGAAATTGAAAATTTCAAACCTTACCGACGACCCATGGAGTTGAGGAAAATAGTGACAGAGAACAACTTCACGAAGAGAGAAAGAGAAAAGGAACAAATGACTTACCAGCAGAGGATGTGACGGCCACGGTTTGCATATTGAAGAGATTGCGACGGATTGGAGATGATAGACACGAATTGAACAAGTTACGACAGAGAAGGTTTTGTCATCTGATAGGGAAGTTGCAGCGGCGCTAGAGTGAGGAGACGAAAATGAGAGGACGGTGACGAAAATGTTTTACAAGATCTTGATAAAGCTAAAGAGACTATTAAAAAGTTGACAATAGGTGCTCAAAGATTGGACAAAATTATTGAAGTAGGAAAATCTTATGGTGATAAGAGAGGTTTAGGCTATATTGATAAATCATCTACTCCTTCAACTTCTAAAACTACATATGTTAAAGCATCTCCTATTGTACCTAAGCTTAATATGCCTAATGATGTGTCTAATCATGTTAAATCTAGTTTTGTACCCATATGTCATAATTGTGGTGTTGAAGGTGACATTAGACCTAAATGTTTTAAATTGAAATATACTCAAAATACTTCTTCAAGAAGAAATTTTTCTCAAAGAGCAAATTTGCAATGCTCCAAGGAAGAATTTCTCCAAGAAAAGTAGAGTACATAAATTTGTTGTGAAAAATAAATCTTTGCATAATGTTGTTTGTTTTTCTTGTGGCAAGTATGGACATAAAGCTTATTCTTGTTACCTATTTAGATCCAATGCTTGTAATGTCTATAGAAAAATCAAATGGATCCCTAAATATCTAAATAAACATTCTAGGACCCAAACAAGTATGGGTACCAAAGGATCAAACTTGAACTTAGTTGTTTTTAGGTTTGTTTGAAAGCCTCCAAAAAAAACAAATGGTACTTGGATAGTGGTTGCTCAAGACACATGACGGGTGACCGATCCAAGCTTATCTCTTTCTCCAAAAAGAATGGAAGCATGGTAACCTTTGGTGACAACAAGAAAGGTAAAATAATTGCTAAGGGTAATATAGGAAATGATTCATCTACTTTGATTGAAAATGTTCATTTGGTTGATGGCTTAAAGCATGATTTGCTTAGTATTAGTTAATTGTGTGATAAAGGATTTAGAGAAATATTTGATAAAAATAATTGCATAATTGAAAATGTTAGTGATAGAAAAGTTTTGTTTGTTGGAAATAGGGATGAAAATGTGTACACTCTTGATTTGAATGATTGCCCTATTATTGATAAATGTCTTTCGGTTTTGCATGATGATTCTTGGTTATGACATAGAAGACTAGGACTTGCTAGCATGCACTTAATTTCAAATATTTCTAAAAATTGTTTGGTTAGAGGTCTTCCTAGTTTTAAATTTGAAAAAGACAAAGTTTGTGTTGCTTATCAAATGGGTAAGCAAACTAAGTTCTCTTTCAAATCTAAAAATGTGATCTCTACTACTAGACCCTTAAAACTAGCTATGGAGGAAATTATTATGCATTTGTGATAGTTGATGATTTTTCTAGATTTACTTGGGTTTTGATAATAAAACATAAGGATGATGATTCGACAAGTTTTATTAGTTTTGCAAAAAGAGTTCAAAATGAAAAGGGATTTTTTATTTCTAAAACTAGGGGCGATCACGGAGGAGAATTTGATAATGATGCTTTTAAAGCTTTTTGTGAAGAAAATGGGTTTTTGTAACAACCCAACTTTCTAACTAAGTCGAGGTCATTAATTTTGACAAAGAGGCCTAGATTGACACAAAATATACTAAAATCCATTGAAATCATACTGTCAAAGGAAACAAACTCAAGTTCGGGCCCTATTTCAAATAAACAAAACCTTTAAAATAAAGCTTACAAAACAACGGTTCTTAAACTCAGTTAAATCACGAAATTTCAAAGCAGTCTCATGAACTAAAGAAAACGAGAAAAAAAAATTAAGCGGAAGCATTTGAAGACATTTTTCTATGGCGATCACGTCTCCTTCTTGTCCCTCGTCAGTCTACTTCCCTTGTTACCTTTGCCTGTAAAATTAAACAAAAAAAGAAAAAGAAAAAGGGTGAGTATAAACATACTTAGTAAGAGACCCACTACTAGTCTCGTTAGGAAAAAATATACTATTAACTTCCTATTTGGGTACCCTGCACAGTCACAGTCTTGTGATCCCGTAGGATACACATTATCAGTCTAACGCCCCGAAGGACGTACATCTCAGTCTAGTGTTCTGCAGAAACACATATCAGTCAAATGCTCCCGAAGGATGCACAATAAGTGGTGATCCCGTAGGACACCTGCAAGGCACACATCCCAATAGAAAACTAACAATTTTCCCCTCTATCCATTCCAAGCATCTTATCAGTCAATCATATTACAGTCAAACCTCCTCAACACATAGTCTCTTCTCTTAATACCCTAACAGTAATCTTATTCAAATTTAGGCCAAGGTCAGTCAGTAACATATCAACACATCAGTCAACAAGCTAAATAAGCATAACATCACCTCAGTTCACAAGTACACAGCAAATCCTCAGTTTTATATAAGCAAAATTTTACTAGTTTCATTCATTTCAACATCCATATGAATTCATGTATATAGTCTCAGTCAATACAGCATACATCAAATCTCGAGTCTACTCCAATATACGTATATCATATCTAACATCCATCCTCAGTTTAGAGACAACATACAGTCAACATATTCTACTTTAAAGGTGAGTCCAGTAGAAAGTCCCTTACCTGAAAGTTTTTCAAATCTCTCGAGCAACTATGTCCAACGAAAGACACCTAACCATAAGGACATGAAACTCAATTATTTTCACGATATAAACTCCCACTTAATTTCCCTCAAGGTAAATTCTAACTTACCAAGGTATTGGCGAACCAAACTCCAACAATTTACAAATTGGTTGTGAATTCAAGGGACCCAACGTTACTTTCAACACCTCGAAAAATCACTGTAAAATAGAGGCAGCGGCACACCACGGCGCACGTCTGTCGGACTCGCGGAAACCCTAAGTGTGGGTCGATCGGCGATCGACTAAGGGAGGCGTGGCGGCTGGGCTTCACGGATGGAGACCAGCGCGAACGAAGCCGCGGATCTGAACAGGCACATCACGGAGCACGACTACTCCTAGTTCGCGGTGGAAACTTGGGTTGTGTTCGGCGGTCGATGGCGTGACTGCTGGTGCGGAGCGGCGACGGCTAGTCGGGATTTTGGGCGGTGGCACTAGGGCAAGAGAAAGGAGAAGGAAGAAGAAAAGGGGGATGGGTCGCGTACGGGGAAGGAGAGAAAAGAAAAAAGTTTTTTTTTTTAACAAATAATAATAATAATAGTAATAATAATAATAATAATAATAATAATAATAATAATAATAATAATAATAATAATAATAATAATAACTATTATTATTATCACTTTAGTAATTAAACTCCTATTTCTTTTATTTTCCTTCAATCCTACGATATAACAACACCCAAAGAAAATAAAATCTTTAAATAAAAGGAAATTTGATTAAAATAAAATACCCCCAAAAATCGGGGTGTTACAGTTTTTCCATATTTTTTCCTCTCCAAGAACTTCTCAACAAAACGGTGTGGTTGAAAGGAAAAATCGTACTTTGCAAGAATTTGCTAGATCAATGGTTTGGGTTCTTCTTTTGTTGATGTTTAACATGAGTTAAGGATATTGGTTGATTTTGTTAATCGTAGTGCTAGTTAAGATCAACTTAATGTCATTTTAGGTTATGTTAGAGTTGTACTAAAGGTGCATTTGAAGTTCAAATTTAACCTGAGAAATGTGGTGTCACAAGCAAGCGAAGTTTCAAGTGACACTATCAATTGAAACTATGATTAACTACTTTTCTTAAACTCGATCTAGGGGTGCACTAAATGTTATGTTTTTTTTTTCTTTCAAAAAGTATGCTATGGCATGACATTATATGCAACTGTTACGTGTTATGGAATTTCTTTATATAGGAAGTGCTTTTTGAAACTTCAAATATTTTTTATTCCAATGTGTTGCGTATTATGGAAAACTACTATGGAATGACAAGCACGAAATGAATCGTTCAAAGAATGTTAAAAAAATATATTGATTGTTTCCAAATTTTTGCTTGATAAATATATTAGGTTATACTAAAAATAATAATAAAACTAAACAACTCCTGATGCCATAAAACTGTTGGGATATGACATCGGTAGATATGCTATATTCCAACGACGTCGTCAAAATATCTAATGGACATTAATTTGTAGGTTTTGCTATCTGTCGATGGGTAAAAGATCCTGTTGACAGATAGAGTCTTCATCGACACTCGTAATACTCCATCGGCAAATATGAACTGTCGACAACATATTACTAACTGTCGGAAGAAGGGAATATACGCCAACGACATGTATTATGAGTTGGGAGATTCCCTCCTAACAACACTGTCGATGGTTTTCTATGCGTCAACGTATAAACTGCCAAACGCGTTTTTGGGTCTAAGCCGACGCTTTATAGGTGTAGTGTACAAAAGAGAAAGAAGTAAATATTCAAGTAAAGTCAATCTTAAATTTACCTAAAATCCGGCGGACAGTGTTATGTAAACAAGGCATAAGAAAATGATCAGGCAATCTCAAATTAATTGAGGTTTTATATGGGAACTTGAGCATTGTTTGATCTAAAATCTATCATGTTTTAACTAATTCAACTACTTATTATTATTTATGTGGTCTTGAGTATTTAATTAATCACTAAATCATGTATGTACGTAGTAGAAGTGTAATCCATACTATTGAACACACATATAGCTAAACACATTACATCTCCACTAAACTCTTTACACAAGAGAGGAATAACATAACAAAAGAAAATTAAGCACAAAACAAACCCAAAGAGACACCACTATTAGAGAGACCACAGTACATTACACAATATACATATAGAAAAAAGAAAAACACATGACACTTCTTTTGAAACCATACTTTTACAAAAACACAACCATTTTTATTTAGTTTATTTAATAATTTAAGTTTTAAAACACATGTATTTGATAGTAATTAACTTTTGAAATGGACAACAAGATTACTGTCGAAATTATATTGAGGGTTTCATTTAGAATATATGGTGATGCTTCTTTCCATCAGCCTTTTCATCTTCCTCTTTTGCCTCTTCCTTTTCATGGTGCTCATGAAATGCAAAGCCACCCGCTCCGACCGCGGCCACCGCTGCTATCTCCTCCTCTAGCTTGTGCCTGTGTCCATGCTCTGAATCCTCTTTTGCCTCATGCTTCTCATGCTGAAATTATATTGCATTTGCAGGCAATGTGAAAAGCTTAGTTTCCTTCCTCTTTGTAAATAAAATTAATGTATGAAAAAAGTCACATAAATTGACGTTAAAATAAATTCTTTTATAAGTTAATAGTTCAATCATTTAATTGGTCAAAGGTTTAATTTTTTTATGCTTTTATACTCATTATTTAAAATATTATCGTTTACTTACCATATGGTTAAAAATACACATCTTTTGATATTTTATCATATTTTGATTGTAATTTGTAGATCAGAAAACTTTTTATTACATATTTAAAACTAATTTTGAAAAACTTGAAATGACTAAAAAAACATGATTTTAGAATCGTTTTGAAATAACTAAAAAAATTGTTTTCCAAAAATACATTTTCATTTAAACATCTTGATTAAAACTCTTCAAAGTTAAAAAAATAAAATGAAACACACGTGTTTGGAATTTTTTTCAAATTTTTTTTATGTAATAGTTTGTTTGATTTGATAATTTATTAAAAGTGTTTTATAAAATCCTAATTACAATTAAATAATTTGTCCATGGAGGTTATGGGTTGGAGTTGGCCGTCGATGGTCATTGGAAAACAATCACCAGAGATGGTGGTCGATAACGGTTGTTAAAAAACAATGATAAGAGGTTAATAGTAGCGGTTATTGAAAAACGATCATCAAAGATTTGCCAACGAAGGTTACCAAAATCTATTAAACAGTAATTAATTATAGACTAAACAAATTTTTTTTAATGACTGACGTTTTTATTTTAATCTCATTTCAAATAGTTTTTATGGATAAGGAAAAAGATTTTTAAAAAATTCCTTTCTAATTGTAAAGGTTTTATTTCTTAAGCTTTGATTTTAATTTTAATCGATTAGATTCTAAAATTTTACAATTTTTTTTATTGAAAGTTAAATTTTATTTTAATTTACGCTCTTTATGTTTCAAATTTTACCATGTGTACCATTAAATACCCATTTAAATATCTAATATTAATTTGTATTAATTAATTTAAAATATTCTAACTAATTAAGTTTCTTAATTATTTTCATGATCACTTTTAAAATTAATTTTTTTAAAAAAATACAAAATGTTATAGTAAAATTTTAAAATTTATCAATAATAAACACTTATAGAAATTTATACAAATATGTTTATCGATTCTGAAATTGTGTGATATTTGTAAATATTTTTGTTCATTTTGTTATATTTGATCAAACATCTTAAAATCATTCTTCATAATTAATTGTAATTAATTAATAAACATTAATCTCAAAAATTCTCTAGGAAAATTTATTTAGTGAAGGCATAGTTTAATTAAAGGGTAAAACAAAATTTAAACAAAATTTAAATATAAAATTATAAGCCTTTCAAATTTAATGATTAAATTCGAATCAAACTTAAACCTGAAAAAAAAAACGTAACGTTGTTTTGAAACTTAGACAGTTTTGATATTCTTTTAATAAAAAATAATAATAATAGTTATATTGAAGAAAGAATGATGAATGAGAGTTATATAAAAATATATATTTATACCAAGGCAAAGGCACCGGCCGCGGCGGCACCAAGCTCGCCAAGGTGCTCAAGGTGTTTATGGTGTTTCTCTTCCTTTTTGTAATCTTCCTTATCTGAATTCTCATCTTCATTTCCTCCCTCATATTCTTTTTTGTATACACCGCCGTACTCCCCGCCCTTTTCTTCCATTCCACCACCGTACTCCCCGGATTTACGTCTACCCTTACTATACCCACCATCGTATTCGTCTTCTTTACTTTCTGACTCACCATACCCTCCCCCGTATTCACCGCCCTTATCTCCCGATTCACCGTATCCACCACCGTACGCAGCAGTGACCTTACTTTCAGACTTACGATACCCGTCACCGTATTCATCTACCTTATCTTCGAACTGACCACCGTACTCAGTGGCGACTTTATTTTCAGACAGACCATAACCACCGCCGTACTCGCCAGCCTTATCTTCCGACTCTCCGTACCGGCTACCGTACTCAGCGACCTTATTGTGAGACTCCCCATAGCCACCACCGTACTCGGCGGTGACCTTATTTTCTGAGCTGCCGTAGGCACTGCCGTAAGCATCCAGTTTGTCTTCAGAGAGGTCAGAAGAGTAAGTGGAGTTTTTAGAGGGGACATTTTCTTCGTCCTCCTTGTGGCGATGGAAGAGGCTGTGGTGGTGGCCGTGGTGGCGGTTTTCCTCCGACATAGTGGTTTTTGTAGTTGAGATATTGGATTTGTATTGTATTATTCTTCTAAATTGGATGTGTTGGTAATTTTGGGAAGGGAATGGGGGAAATATTTATAGATGATTCGGTGGTGTATTATTAATTACAAATAGACCTTTTTTACAATCAAAATAATTTTTGGTCTAAGTTAAAAAATATATATTTGACTAAAGAATTTTAGAAATAAGAGTTCGAATATATAGAGATTCCACCACTTATTTAATTCAAAGAGTTTGAGGATCTTACCTCTAAAAAAATATCACTTTTATATGTTTCATAATTTTTTGCAATTGAGTTCACAACTTTTCGACTCTTTACGCGTCAAACACCATCTGCCGACTAATCCTATAAAAGAAAAATTATTCTTTCAAGAGATATCAAAGTTTTCAACCAACTCATTTCACCATTAATTAATAGTTATTGTTATTTATAGCAATATTTAAAAGTATGCAATTTTCTTTTCTTTTCTTTTTTCCCTAAAGGAAAGTACGTAATTGAAGTATTAAATTTATTTAAGATATTGAACAAATATTTCTAGTTACTCATACAATAAACAATTATAAAAATCTATTTAAGTTTATGGATAAGTATATTTCCAAATGAATAAGTTCAAACTTCTTATTAATAATATCACTTATCTTCTTTTTTTTTCCGTTCGATATGTTTATCAAAATAAGTAAAAGATAAAAACAGACTTAGACTTAATTAAAATTTAACGTCAACTAATTATTGATAAAATCATATTCCATTCTAACTTATAACTTATATAGGACATGGAAAATTTTATCTTATCTTTAATTTTAATAGAAAAATGATAAACTAGTTATTTTTTTTAACGTGAGTGATAGTTCTCACTTCTCAAATTATAAGTTTATTGTTGAACGACTATCTAAAAACATTGAAAATATTTTTTAAAATGAGATTTCAACATTAATAAATAATTTATTTTTTTTTTTGTCGAGTTTTAGAAACATGGATACAAATTTCCAATGTCCATAGACCATATCATACTTAAATTAAATATCCTAAATAGTATCACTGAGTTGTCGAAATAATTTGAGAAAAGTGAAGTGTGAATAAAAGCTGTTAGGTTAGGTGGCATTTAAATCAAGAAAGGATCAAATAAATAGACGGTGATAATTAATTTGGAGGTCCACGTAGATTTCTGATAAGGCTTAATTTAGGCCATCAAACTAAATCCCCAATCCATGCAATGTCGACATAACGTGAACAATAAGGAACCCTACGTGTATTCCGAGTACGACATGTCGTTCTTGTTCTTCATCAGAATAATGTGACTCTACATCACTAAGCATTAAGCAATACTTAGATGCATAAAAATGGAAACTTTGCCGTAAAATTTAGAAACATGACACAAACGAAAACACTAGTATGGAGAAAATATTGATAGCATAATATAATAGATAATATATTAATTTTCATCGATGTAACAAAACACTAAATTTTTTTTATCTGTGTATCAAAAATAAAAAACTCATGAACTCGGTAAAATATTTTCATAAATTTCAGGTTTGTTATTAATATTGCGGATCATTCGTCACTTTTATTTTTTCTTCTTCTTTGCGATTTATTTATCTTCTCTTCTAGATTTCTTCGGCTCTTCTTCCAGATTTTATTTCTTCTATTTTTATTCTTCTTTTTCTTTCTTTCTTCATCTTCTCTTTCTTTATCCCAGCACCTCCTCCAGAACATCAAAATCGTTTAAATATCGGTATGATTCAAATGATTGCTTACCTAGTCAACAAGATCAACAAGATCGTTCAGCATTGTCAACACAATCATTTAAATTTGAAGCAATTTTCTCATCGTTTAAAAAGAACTACATGATCATGTGGAAATGATCTAAACGATTGCTTAAAATAGGCAATACGATCGTTTATATTTGAAGCCCCCTTTTCATCGTTTAAAAATAACTACGTGATCATTTGGATATGATCTAAATGATCGCTTACCATAGTGAACACGATCGTTTAGATTTGAGGCATTTTTTCCATCGTTAAAGAAAACACACTATCATGTTGATACTACCTACGCGATCGTGTATCATTTCCTATACGATCGAGTATCATGATCGTTTAGAAGAAGAATTATATGTGCGTGTGGTCGATTAATTGCATGTTGACTGAGGCATTTTTGGTATTTTTCATTATAGGCTTCTAGACTATTTTCGTTTTCAAAATTGTTCTATATAATATAAATATTTTATCAATTTGTTATATATTTGAAAAAAAATCCTAAATAATATATAAAATAAATAACTAAAGATAAAAAGTACTAGAATGACAAATAGAAATTGAAAATTAAGGGCCTGTTTGGTAGAGAATATGGATTTTGTTTAATTTTTTAGATTCACTGAATTCAGCACATATGTGTTTGGCAGACAATTTAGATTTCATTTTTTAAAATTGTTTTTGGATTATGTGATCCATAGAATGGAAATTTTGAAAACAATTTTTTTTTTATGTTTTTATTGTATCCAGAATTTCAATTTTACATTTTAAAAAGAAAAATGATATTAAAGACACCTAAAACAACATTTAAAAATATAATGTCATTTTATAAACTCAATTCATTTTTTCAATTAATTATAATACGTATTACTTTTAAAAACAAAATTTTCATCAACAATTATATTAGGTTTACCCTCATGGGCATATCAATAGTGTGTGATACACTTACCCAAGTTTGTACTATTCAATCTTAATACAAATATTAATGAGAATTAATTTAATTAGAATCAATTTTGTTGTTTGAAATTAATTCCAAGACAAATAAATTATATTAAGAGTGAGTATTTAACGAATTTGGATGTTAAAGCAGGTAAGTTTTGAAAGGTAAGAATGAAATTAAAACAAAAAAAAAAAAAAAAAAAATTTAACTTGATAGTAAAAAAGAAAATATAATAGCATGAAACAAGGAGGTAAAATAGAATTTGAAGTCCAATTTTTGGGTAAATAAAGATGTAAGGTTGAAGCTTATGGATATGAACCAATTAGGTTTATTTTTCTCCAATATTTTTTTAGAAAATTAAATAATATAAAACAAAAAATAATAATGGCAAGAGAATGTATGAGAAGTCCATGAGAAAGAAGTGGATGTAGATAAAGTGGTTGCTTCCTTAATTGTTCATTAAACCATTCAAAAAAGCAAAGAGTGAAAGTGGACGAAAACCCATAGAAGTGAAGGGACCCACATTCAAAAAGGAGTTGACACGTGTCATATTCATTTTGAATAAGAGAGATTAGATTTTTAGTAGTGAAAGGTGACGGTTGGAAGTTAGTGTGTCGGCAACGGCATATTCCCACGTCTTCTAGATGTTGCATTTTCAATATCCAAAAGCTAACTGGTATACAATACTTGTCAACTCACTGCTTCCATCTATTTTTCTTTTAAATGTGGACACAAGAAAAAAGAAAAAATGAGGAACACTTCTGTTTATATCTTGTCCAATCATCTCAAGATTTAATGGAAACAACACAACACATCCACGTGAGGGTTAGAAAGACCTACATTGGTACCAAAACTCTAAAACTAAGCCTCATGTTCGTTTTTTCTTTTTAAATAGTCAATTGATTTATTTGAGCTTTTGAAAGCTAGAAATTTGACCAAAGGTATGCTTTGGAATTGCTAAGAAAAATATTAGAAGTGTGATTGTCCCATGCACATTTGGTTAAAAAATTCAAAAAAGTGATAAGCTCAAATTTTTATAAAATGAGCTTAGACTTTTGGTTTGAAATTGTCTCAAGCAGAAAATACACAATCACTTTAGTAGTGTTGTAATTTTAAATTAAATTTTCTTTTAAATTTTCTAATTTGACAGTAAGATTAAAGAGTGCAAGTAGTATAAAAACTTTGAAAGGGTTATTGTAATCGGGGTTGGGTGACAAAAATATTGTGTGATTGTAATAAATTTTCACATTGGAAATTTTTCTTCGGTTCGTGGGTTTTCTATGGCTTAAAGATTTTCTACATTAATCCTTGTCTTGCTTGTTTTATTTTTTCTTTCTTCTAATTTTTTTGTTTTATCGACAGTGCCCGATGGGGAGTCACAACCCATGACCAGGATCGAATCTATCCCAAAAAGATTGACAGAATACAGTAAGATTCCACTTAAATTAGATTCATAATAATAATAATAAAATGACAAAAGAAAGAAAACACACATTGATTTCACGTGAAAACCCCTAACAAATTTGAGAATCATAAAAACCACAGGCAATGATAGAAGATCACTCTCATTGTATAAAATAAGAGTTCCAAATTTTCTTTCTTATAGGCCAAACTCTCCTACAAAAATAAACTCTTTATTTTATGTCTGAAACTAATTTACTCGCTTGCGAGAGATTTTAGAATGGTTTGGAAATCATGGTTCCTTTTATTAATAGCCAAGAAAAACTTATAATTGGTTAATTTAAATGATCCAAAATGACTCTAATTTGTACTTAACCAATGTGAAAGATGGTTGTCCAAGATTATAAATTGATTTTGGGGAAAGTGTAAAATTCAAATTTTATGTAAAAAACAATTTATAGATAACTAAAGATTAGGTAATAAAATGTGATTGCTGCATGGTCCAATGACATGGAATTTGTGAGTTTGGACACACATAGGTCGGCTACGATGTCATGGAAGTGGTTTAACATGTGGGTTGGTTGTTTTCTTAAATGAAAAAGTGAGGTTGGAATATGATCAAAGAGTGATTAGGCTGAGAAGTTTGAATCACACGTGTGTGTGTGTGTGTGTGTGATGCTTATAGTATTAAAATGGGATTAATGTAACTCAACCAACAGTTAGTTGAAAGGATGGCTACGTTCAACTACTAACCACATTAAAACTCGTGTTGGGCTCCAAACCTCAACTCATATATATATTTTACAAATAATATTAGAAACTTTTAAACAAAATACGGCTACAATTTTTCACAAATGCCTTCAATTCTCAATTAATTTCAGTAATAAGATTTGAATGGATTTGATATTATTATTAATTTAAAATATTATATATAAACGAAAATTTATATCATTTTTTGCCATTAATATTTTATACTATATTTATTAGAAAATTTTTAAAAATAGAATAATTGGTAATTATAATTGACAGTCATTTTAGGAATAATAATTAAAGATATGGTAACATTTAAAAAAAATTGCAAGTATAGTAAAATTATCGTTGATAAACTTATATCGCCGATAGACTCGTATGGTCTATCAGTGGTAAATCAATATTTGCAACATGGTCTATCGATGATAGACTTCTATCATCGATAAAATTTGAAAATTTTTGCTGTATTTGCAAATTTTTTAAAATGTTGCTATATGCTTAATTATCTTGAATCAAATTGTTAAATTTGCAACTATCCCTAGAATAATTGATAAAGGCCTATAGCAAAATTTTAATCCAACCCCAAAATGGATAACCAAAATTTTAATACAAGCCCAAAGTATCAATTTGTTTTTGCTATCGAATATAAATACGTTTCATTTTCTTCTATTTATGTAAATTCCCTTATTTATTATTTATATTAAAATTTACACATTTATATTATTAATTATTTAATAGATTTCTTTTCATTTAATGTAATTGCAGTCATTTATTAGTGATTCTATGTAAATCGGGTATATATTGAATACAATTATGGTAATATTTTCAATCATCTTTCTCTCTCCCCATTTCTTATCCTCTTGGTGAATTAATGTAGGTTAATATTTCCATTCGTCTCTCTCCATCCATTTTTTATTCTTCCAGTGAAGTATACTACATCTTCAACATTTCAACTGATATCATCTCTCTCTCCATCCATTCTTTCTTATTCGTTCATCTCCTTCAAGTTTTCTGGTGAGTGCATATTTGTTTCATCTTATTCATGTTTTTTCGATGAAGTAAATTATAGCATGCCGGTGAAGGTTTTCGGTGAAGTAAATTTGTTTTATCTTATTCATATTTTTTTCTAGGTATTTCTTTTTTTTTTCCCTTACATTAGTAATAAGTATTTTTGTTGAATTTGAGACTAATGTATTTTATACTTAATATATTACATCCAATTTGCAATGTTTTTCATACATTAAAAGTTAATTTCAAAATTTCTTACAGTGTTTGAAATTGTTTTCAGCTTACATAGATCATTGATCATTATTTATCAAGATATATTGTCGATAATACTGTACAACGATATATATATATATATATATATATATATATTTTTTTTTTTTTTTTTTTATCAAGTATAACCAACATTGCAGTATATTGTGATGGTTATTTCAATGATTCGACAACTATATTAGTTATAACGTATCAGAAATTTTAGTTTATGAACATATGTATTTTCAAGAGTTACTCAATAGTCTTCTATCCAAGTTAGATAGTTTTGTTGATATGGATAATCTCGATATATACCTCTGTTTAGGTTCTATAGAATGTTTGAAGAAAGACTTGCCTATTACCAATGATAGCGATGTCAAATGGGTTTACCACATAATAACATCAAATGTGGAGCAAGATATTACTTTTATTGTTCATTCAGTTGGCCGCTTGGTTATTATTTTGGATCCTAGAGCTTCCAATTCATTGCCAACAAACATCTATGCAGATGAGGGCTGTTTTTTTTTTAAATATTGATATGTTCTACTTTTGAAGTAAAAAACCATGACATGTTTTCAATGAAGGCTTTGTTGAAACAATCCTTGCAAGTCATTTCATTAGAGACAATTTTCAATACCGTACTATTAAATCAAACAAGCAAGTTTTGATTTTGCAGTGCGTATTTGAAGAATGTTTATGGTCAGTACGTGCTTCGTCATGTTGTTTCCATGGTGCTTCGTGTTGTTATTAGTTGATCAACGAAGGTATCTTTTATTTACTTTATGATAAGTATATATTTGGGATATATAGTTTATTATTACATATATACATCATATAATATTGTATTTATCTATCAGTGTAGGTCAATTTCGTTAACAATATGAAATATCAAGTGATTGATGGGATCGCTCAATATGTTGTGTACTTGCCTTCAAGGATTTGTAGTTTCAGAATGTGGGATATATTGCAAATACCATGTCACGCTTGTGTTGTTTTAACCATCAAGCATTTGTCAATAAAGTCATATGTCCCTCCTTTTTATTTGAACAATTTGAGTTCAATATATAGAGGATTAATAAATCTGTTAGGCGATCATCGATAATGGCAAATATCTGAAGATGTTAGATCCATTGTGATCCTCCCACCTAATGTCAAACGTGCAGTTGATCGACCTAAGAAGATTAGAATTTCTTCTAAAATGGAGTTCAAAAGATGTGTTAAATACGGTGGTTGTGGACGATTTGATCATAACCAAAAGAGATATAAGCATTTGTTATTGAAGTAGGTCGATCCATTGTCAAATGATATTTATTTTTTTTATTACCGTTTGTTTTTAAATTTTTTTCTATGTCTGATGATATGGAAGGATTTTATTATGTTCTATTCTAGACATTTTATCATATTTCAAGTATGATCCGTTTATGTTTTTTTATCCCCTTCTCTTTGCATCTGTTAATTATTTACTATTGTTAACATAAGTTTAGATTTTTCATGAATTTAAGTTTGTTTTATTCTGTGTTCTATATGCAGCTTATTAAATTTGTTCTATATATGTCTAATTATTTCATGTATACCATATTATAACATCATTTGTATACTATTCAATTAACTTCGAACGTAGCAATCATCACATATACATTGATTTATTTCATACATACCACATATTAGATCACTTATTTATTCCACCTAATAAATCATTGGCTTATCAATTTCTCTAAATCTTGAATTATGTCATATACAACCCTGCACACATAAACACTATTCGTTCAAATTTCTAAATTCATTCAACTACAAATTTCTCATATATAGCACACAATAAATTTGGAAAAAATTTGGAAACTAACACATTTTTAGTTTTACATTTGAAAAGTAGCACACTTTTGAATATCTCAACCGAGATCGTCAACCATCGAGATTTCCCTAAAATGTTAAATTTTCCAACTTATCAATTGTTTTGGGCTTTCTCGATGCATCTCGATAAACAATTAGACCAAGATTCTACCATTTTTCAAATCTTCTCTAATATTTTTTTTATTATTTTTCAAAAAAATTATTCAAACCTTCATAAATCTTTCATCAAATCTTAACTAATTTTTGATATTTTTGCTAATTTTTTCAACTATTTCTTGTAAATTACCATTTTTTCTCTTTCTAATTCTTCTCTTCTTTAGCCCGAAGCCTTCTTTCACATTACTCGGCCACAACAAACGTCGCCACGCTCTCTTTCTTTCTTGCTGCTTCCCAATCAATTCTTCCGCCTCCTATCAACGATATTGCTTTTCCTACTTCTTTCTTTTTTTCCTCTTTTCCAAATTATGTTCTAGTTTGAAGTTATAATAAGATAATTTAATTGATTAAAAAGGGGAAGGAATTACGAAAAGGAAAATTGGTAATTTACAAGAAATAGTTGGAGAAATTGGCGAAAGTAGCAAAAATTAGTTAAGATTTGGAGAAAGATTTGTGAAAGTTTGAATAATTTTTTTGAAAAGATAAAAAAATTAAATAAGATTTGGAAGATTGGAAAAGTAGCAAAAATTAGTTAAGATTTTGGGAAGATCGAGGAAGGTTTAAATAATATTTTTGAGAAGGTAAAAAAATTAAATAAGATTTGGGAAGATTTGAAAATTTGTAGAATCTCGGTCTAATTGTCTACTAAGATGCACCGAAAAAACCCAAAACAATTGATACGTTAAAATTTTTTAATATTTTTTCAATCTTGAAACGTTAAACAGTTGATATGTTAAAAATTTTAAATATTTTAGAAAATCTCGTGATCAATCTCTCTCGAGATTGAAAAAAAAAACAGTTTTACGAGTTTTAAAAAACGTGCTACTTTTGAAAACGAAAACCAGAAGTGTGCTACTTTTGCTAATTTTCCAATAAATTTCAATAAATAAAATCATGTCCAAATATATTTTCAAACTTTGTTGTCATATCATACATAAACCCCTACACCTAAGCATTGTTTATAACCAATATTCAACAGATAAATTTGTTTACAAAAAAAAAAAAGCATAATCCCTACCCAATGTTCAACCGATAAATTTTAGAAAACAAAAATCTCTTACAAAGTTCAGAAAAAAAAAAAACTAGAATCATTATAAAGCTTTGAAACTTGGTCCGTTGGTGTTGTTCATTATTGAACTCTATTTTTTCTTTCTTTGGCTCGACTGATCCAAGCTTTGTGGTGAACGGAGACCTCATTATCTTGAATGGCAGAATTCAACTCGTCATGCTTCTCCTCAGTGCCTGGTGATGAGCAAAGATATCTCTTCCTCAAAGTTGTAGTTTCATATACATATGAGCACACAATATATATTAAATAATACCTCGAAAACGACTACATCATTTTGTATACATACATGAATATTAGCAGCTTTCACATCTCCACTTTGTTGAGCATGGAGTTTCTCCATTTTCTTCTTCTACATCAACATTTTAAACAAACAATTAACACACAGTTCCATATGCTACATTACTAATTAATATTTTACTAACATTTCAGTCAAATGGTTACCTTCATGCGGATTGCTTCCTTTTCTATTTTATCCACCTCTTTAAGTATTTTTGTGCTATATACATTCTCAATAATGCAATCATTTGGGACATCCTATTGAACAAAGTTTTAAGGCTATAATATCTATAACTAAATATAAGACATCTAAGATTATCACAATTTATATATCAATAAGTAAATTCAGTACACTAACCTGCTGTCTTGGAGTTTCAATATTTTCTTGTCTTTTGTCTATTTGTCCATCATTATTTTGATATTGCCTATTCTCTTGTCCTTCATCATTTTTTCCATCATCTGTTTGTCCATTACCACCATTAGGGTCCTCATCATTGTCAAACTGTTCATTCTTCTGTAGGGTAACGGTTGAAGGCACTTTTCCTTTCAAAATATTCTTAACTTCTTCCACTTCATGAAATAACTTCTCTAGCTTTCGCTTCAATGATTCATAACTTGAAAGAATCATTTCTTGGAAGTTCAGGAAGTACTAAGAGATATGAAACTTGTCTTTAGGCCCTTCCCTTGCACACTCACCTTCTTCATAAGTCCTCTCTTGTTGCCTTAAGTTTTCCCCTTCATGATACGTCCTTTGTTCCCTTTCTTCTTCTTTATGCAACATTTCATTAAAGACAAACTACGATTACAATTGCATGTTAATACAATATATATTAGTATATTAATAATATACACACTGTAACAATAAGTATAGAGTGCCATATATAAAATATACTACTACCTCATCATTGTCAAACACCTTCAGAGTGAGATCTTTCCATTCTGGGTGACTATCAGCAACCCAATTCAACATTATGGGTTTTTTGTCATCTACTCTTTAGGCACAAAAAATTTGAGGTCCACTCATATGCCTAAACCAGAAGAGCATATGTAAATCTAGTTATTCCCACGGCTAGGACAGAAGGATTCTTAATTGATTTCTTAATTGATTTCTTAATTGTGATAAAGTATGTTATTATACCCCCTAGATAGTAATCAAATTAACCATCATCATCCAACAATTTGATATGTTTCACTTCTACCCCAGTTGTGATTTGTTTGTCCAACAGAAAGTTCGAGAAAAAAATATAATTTTGTCATTTCCACTCAGGCTTCATATTTTAATTTCTTTGAATCATTAAAGAGGTAAGACACCATTGACCTTTGAATAGGTTGTCACACCTCGCCCCAAAGTCCCTTTATGCAACCAAGTGGAGATGTGACCGCCTAGACATTCTACGTGAGTCTATCCGGAGGATAACACACACAACGCCTAGTAAGTGGATTAAATTCAACCAACAAGCTTAAATGTGAAATATGAACTTAAATAAAATAAGAGACTTCAATGAAATTTTCAGAAAATCAGAGTACATTCAACACTTAGTACAAAGTTCCTTTCAAAAGAATTATACACAAACACAAATGACATTTAGACTCTTCTCGCCAAGCTTCGAAATGTTATACGAGTTGACAAATGTCACTATCAAAATGGTGTGTTCCCGAATGGCAAGTAGGCGATCAAGATTGCAAGTTCAACGCAGATGTCCTTCGCTACCTGAGAGGATAAAACAAAACATTTGAAATTGGATTAGACAAAAATGTCTAGTGAGTGGGGTTTGTTAACAACACTTTTAATAAATCAATTTCTGCCTTAACACATTACAATCATTTTGCCAAATCATGTAATATAAATATTTTATGCTTCAATAAAAGAATGTTGAGTTTAAAGCTACTTATTTTAATGAGTTAGTCGATTAACATAATTCAAATCTCAACATCAATATTTACCAATTGCATGGAAAATCATTTCCCTTTGAAATCAAGCATAAGGCTCATGTCAAGTAGAAACACATTCATCATCATACATCTTAAAATCACAACGCATAATCATTTTGCTTATTAATTATATCTTTGTACCATTTCCTCAGCTCAAGCGTTTTACCACACTCTTTTGTCAAGTTACAGCTATTGCTTGAGAATGAATTAAGTTTTGGATTTAGGGGATAGTCATGGTCATTGCATGCGAGATGCTCTCTATGTCTCTAGTCATCGCATAACTACTAAGTCCTCATTGAGTACAAGTTTTCCTATTGCTTGCCCAAGTATAAGCGAAACAATGGGTTTCCTGAGTAATCCAAGGTCGAACATAGGAAATTGATATCAAATCTTAGGCTTAAGGGTCTTCATCTAGGCGGTAGACAATTACTATCTATACAGTGTAAGGTTTAAGTTTAAATTATATCTACTATCTACACTAGAGATTCCGTAAAATGAGAATAAGAATGGTGCCGAGATGGATACTGAACTAACTTGTGTTAAGAAAGAGTGAAGGAAGGTCTCCGCATTACTAGGCGATTAAGCCATACGGCAGCCTTAATGTGATAGAGCTCAATTAACTCACTTATGATTAAGGCGAGCACCTATCAGTACCTTAAATGCCACACTTGCTCGCCTCTCGAGATGCAAATGACTAAGTTGGATTAAGCGAGATCTATTTAGAAGGGTTCACTTACACAACTTATAGAACTTCTTTTTTAAGGGTGAAAACCTCTCAACGCCAAATACCCAAACTTGTTCTCCTTTCGAGACACAAATGATGGAAGTTATCTCGCCAAGGTGGAGTTTGTCTCAAAACTCCTCCTTTCGCACGTTAGTCATATCCTTGCTACTTGCTCTCTCGAGTAGTTGGTGATATATACTGGTCAAGTGATGAGTATAGTTCAACTAACGCAATAAGCTTTATAAGCTAAGCTTCTTTTCAAGAACTTATCACAGACATAAACTACAAATAACACTTTGATAGACAAACAGTAAAGGAATGTTGGATTGAAAGATATAAACATGTAATATATTGAAGAATGTAGGCTTTAGGCCACTATACGATATGGACAACATATATTACAAAGAAATCTGAAAATGGAAAGTAAAAGAAATGAAATATTCCAAGTTAGGGGAAAAGGGAAATGGTGGAATCTTCTCTACTCGGGCTCTAAGCTTTTCACTTACAAACTGACCGAAAAGGCTACTCCTTTCCGTCCCTCTCTAGGGTTTGGCCTACTAAGGCACACCTTGTCTTGGTAGAGGTGGAGTCCTTTTATAGGTAGCTTTCGACGAGAAACTTCTATTCTTCTAAGCGATTGCAACCTTGTCCAGTTACATCAACTTCAACTACCATTTTTGTCTTCTAGTGAACCTTTCTCGCGTGGTGACGTAGATTCTCGCCACTACAAGAAATAAGATTTTTCCCGACATAGCAATACGTCGCCGAAATATGTCGGCAGGCACGTCGAGGAATGCACGTAGACAAAGAGAATGTTATGTCTTATTTATGTAAATTGAGAACATGTTTTTTGTGATTTTACTGTACAATTTTAGAACGATGTTCATTCATGGTCAGGTATGCATTTAAAATTTAGAAATTTATGTTATCACAAAAATGTTGTGCAAATTTATGGTGGAATTTATGCATATTTAGAATCATTTAGAATTTAGAATTTATGCATATTTAGGTTAGGGAGAATATTATGTGTTATCATAAAGTAAAGAAAGAAGAAGAGAGGAAAAAAAAAAAAAAAAAAAAATCAGACCCGACCCAATTTGGGCCGACCCGATGCGGGTCAAGTCGAGTCTCTTAGTACAAAAACAGTAAATTTTCAGGCCAAGTTGGTTTTAAAGAAAAACCGATCTGACCTGGCCAAATTACATCCCTAGGTGACAATACAAAACCAACAAGAAGCAAAAGAAGTGTAAGAAAAAAAATCCAAAAGAAAAGACAAACGCAAGAAAAAAAAAAGAGTCATGTTTTCTTCCCAAATTGGGTCGTTGCAAAACAAAGGAAAAAATGCATTTGAAATTAAAGTGATAAATTTCATTGTGCAAGCTAAAATTCATTTGTTTTTAAATTTAGGATTAAGTTTCATTTGTATTACATTAAAGGGGAAACTTGAGAAGAAAAGCAGATTTCTGTAAAGAAATGATTATGAAAGGAGGCCTGAATTTGATACCATTAATTTACATTTCTACTTAATAACAACAATATCAATTCAAGTCATTTAAAATATTTTGAATCTGAGATGCCAAATGTGAATGGTGCCCATAACAAATACTTGCTAAATAGCCCCCATAGTATAAGCAATGGATCCCAAGCGCAGAGATAGATTCTCTCTCTTGATTTGAATCTTGAGGTTCACACTCAAAACAAACATCCTGAGTTTTACTACAAGCACATGAATGATCGATGCCACAACCACATATATCTTGCTCATTCGTCTTTGGCCAGCTGAAATCAAAGGGGTCAGTGAAAGCCTTCAAATATGGGCATCCATGAGTCAGAGAACTCCAACATTTTTGTGAAATAGAAGCAATGCAATTTGAAATACCAATTGAAAACTCACGAAAATCAGCTTGAACAGGCCGACCATGGATTCTACTCGCATTAAACTCATCGACCCATGAGCAGTTATAGCACATTCTTTTTCCCAAAGGGAAAACCCAATTTGAAGTGTTAGTAGTAGTAGCCCATAATGAGCTGTGTCTAGCAAGAATAAGCAAAGACTCTCCAGCAACAACCCAACAATTTGCGGCAGAAGCAACCAAAGATGGTTCAAAAAGAAAAAGACGATGAGTAGCACCTGCAAGGAATAAGGCGTATGCCGCACTTGTTTTGCCCATGGTAAGTGCATTGTGCCGATTTCCATTGTCTTTGTCCATTTCGGAACTCAAAGCCAATAAATCACATGAACGTACTTTGTAAGCGGATGTGAGAGCAGTGTATGCATTTAACAAAAGGAAGTGCAAAGGATGCAGCCTTAAGGTAACGGGCTGTTTTCCTTCCCCGTCTTCCACTTGCTCGTCACAGAAACCAAAAGTAAGCAAGTTTTGAAGCTTCTCACAACATGATTCAGGGGAACCGGTAGACAGGTACTCGGTGATAGCATTGTCAACATATTCATCTATTCTTCTCACTGCTGTGTCGTGATCAAAGTTGCTAATGGGAGTCGAATCGAGCAATTCCACTTTGACACTAGAGATTTCCTGAAGTAATGCAAATTATTTTACTTCTTCCTTAATAAGAGAACAAAAAAGGAAGAGCTCCAAAATTAAGGGAAATAATATTCAAAGAACTAAAGATATCACCAAAAATCTTGTCACCCTCGATTCAAGAAGAGGTTTAAGTTTATAACGAGTTCTGTAAAAACTTCTTTTCAAGCGAACAGCTTTAAATTTTTTCATGCGTTTTTGTTTTTTATTAAAAGAAAAAGAAAAATCACACTGATGTTACAATCCACCGTGCAAATTTGGAAAAGAGTTTTTAATTAATTAAAAGCTCTTCAGTCTTCACTCTGTCAAATAGTATCAAACTCTCGGTCTACTACACTTCTTTAAAAGCTCAAGTTTGTTTTTTCTTTTTCTTTTTCCTCCCTTCAAAGTGTTATAACTACAAGTATACTTAGAAACTTTTACATCAAACATCTTGAAAGTTTCCAATAGGCCAGATGCATTTTTTATTATGTCAAAACTGATACCAAATTCATCCTAAATTTGATTTTTTTTAGATTTGCGTTTGTTTTTCCACAGTTTCTTTTACAATGGTGAAAAATTTAACAAAAACATTTTTTTTAAAGCTACCTATCTTTTAGTTTTCCTTACTTGCAAAGCATGGTCCACATAAGTTAGGGGCACGGCACTACATCGTTGGCAACTACAGACAAACTGATATCTTGACCACAACTCTGATTGCCTCCTTGCCTGAGAAAAAAACAACAAATTTCCCACAAATCTATATCAAGTTATTTCATCATGATTACTCAACAAGAAGAGAATCAACAACGATAGATTCCACAAGAACCACATTCATTTACTCTGAAAATCGTTGAGTTAAAATATATACCAAGAACCCATTTGATAACAATTTCATTCCTAGTTTCGTATATTTTAAATTTATGTGTGTTTCCCCTCGATTTCTCTATTGTGGTTTTGTTAGGATACTAACTAACGAGAATCAATATCTGAAATATATTGAGAATTAAAGAAAAGCTACAATATAATCCAAGTTTATGGTACTAGAAACCCCCTCTCGCTAGCATACTCCACAAAATAGTCGCTACTTCACTCACTCATCCTCTTACTATCTATAAGAAATCCAGTAACTAACTTTAACTCTCCATCTACTAACCCTTATACCCCTTAATAGTTAATACTAATCGGGTTAGCCTCGTGGTAAAAAGAGAGATATAGTCTCAATAACTAACTAAGAGATCGTGGGTTCAATCCATGATTGCCACCTACCTAGAAATTAATTTCTTACTGGTTTCTTTTGACACCCACTAGTAGGTTGACCCGTGAGATTGGTCAAGGTGCTGACCCAAACACTCGCGGATATAAAAAATATATATATATTCCTATCTAGGTACCTAACAGGTTTTTACCTATCTTATAAAATCCTTGAATTCAGGCTGAAATCCTAAAAACAAGAACATGTTTTTGAAAGTTAGTTTATTAAGTTTTTTACATTTGACTTGATTTCTGTGATCATGAAGAAAGTGGATGACAAGAGATAGAAGCTTATGGGTGGAACTAGTGTTTATAAGCTAAATTGTAACAATACACCTAATAGTTATCAACAAATAGGGCTAACGTAATAATGTAACTTGGCATGTTTATACGGAGCTTAGTTAAGAAAATAATTCCCAGTACGCAAATATCATGAAAGAAAGCTAACAAAACTAAGATATAGCTACAACAATACCTTAGGTTGCAACAGATCACAGTATGCGATTGTGACAGCTTCACCTTTCTTTATCCTCTTTATACTCCTAATCACAACTCTTGGACCATTACTCTGAAAATCTTCATCAAAACTCACATAAACACAAACAGAGATAATACTCACAACACTAAATTGAATGCAAACGTTAAGAAGCGCACCTTCTCTTATGAAATCCAAAATGTTGCTACGAACATTAGCCATCTGCAAAAACATTCATGCAAAACCGCTCACTAATTTCACGAGAAATGGAGACAAAAATTATTCATAGTTCAAACAATTACTTGTCTACAACTTCCTTCATCCGACATAAAATCAGTGCAGGAAGGGGCAATCCGGAACCTCGTAGTGACGGAATCCGAGGGGGTTTCAAATCTGTAACAAGCATTGGGAGAACAACTGTGATTAATCCAGGAGAAGGTAGAAGCGTACACAGCGATTCCAATGGTTTGGCCGATGGAATCCTGAACATCAACGGCGTTGGTTAATACAAGGCAGAGGACAGCCTCTTCCAAGGCGGTTCCAGGGGGAATATCAGCATAGTTTTTCCTTCTGAGAGCGGCTATGGCGTTGGCTCCTTCGTGAAGCTTAAGGAAGACCTCGGAGCCGATTTGAGGGGTCATCAATTTGTGTCGATTGGTGAGAAGGCCAAAGATGCGGACGGGAGGAGGGGAGAGGGAAGGGGAGGGATGGGAAAGGAGGAGGTGGAGGAGGCGGAGGGAGGCGCGGAGGTCGGAGGTGTCGGATGAGGCGTTGGGGAATGGGTGGATGGAGAAGAAGGCGGCGGTGAGGGGATCGGAATGAGAAAGGGAGCATTTGAGGGAGCAGTAGTGGAGGGGAATGGAGTGAGAAATTGGGGAATTTGGGAGAAGGGAGAAGCAGGAAGAGCAGTGCGTGAAGAGGAAGGAATCATGGAGAGCGGAGGTGAGGGGAAACAATGGGGGAGTAATGTCTTCGGCCATTTTAATTTCTTCAAGTACTATCATTTCCATCTCCATTTTCCTGGACGCCCAGTGGTAGCAGATGTTGTTTATGGAATAAAACAAAGGGAGGATCGAAAATACGGTCCGACCTGACCAATGAATGACCCGAAAATTGGAAAAAATGCAAAGGACCTATTTTGTATTTTCCAGAAAAGAATACGTTGAATGACCCCTTTGATAACCTTAAATCGAGTGATTATTAAAATACAATCGTGCACATGCCCAAAATTAGTCTTTCTTTCGTTCAAAGTTGCTGTTGTTATGGTCAAGAATGGTATTGCTCTCCCTCCCTCTCCCTCTCCCTCTCACTCTCACTCCAATGGGTGTCATTCTAGCTAGAAAACGATGTCCTTGTAGCTAAAAACTTAGTGTTGCTTCGTCTCGATCTAGCCCAAATCTTGTTGCCTTGCCCATCTCACAGCTCTTTATTCTCACTTTCTCACACACTCTCTCATTCTCTCTTTCACTCTTCACTGTATTTTTACTAGAATTGGTTGAGTCGGAGTTGCTCGCATGGATTCACTATGTTGGGAAAGAAGACTAGAGGAAGAAAAACGCGCAAGGGAGAAGAAAGAAAAAAAAAGGACAATATCGTAACTTCACACAATCATGACATAAAGCTAATGAGCATTTCACATTTTTTTCAAAAGCTAATAATTTATCATTTTTTTACCTTCAAAATGAACTATCTATACAATTAAATTTTGCAAATATTGGAATGAGACACCAAGTATTTGCAACATATTGGATATATAAGAAGCAATTTTGTAGATATCACAAACTTTAGATCACAAAATTTAGATTAAATTGTTAAAATATAATAGTGATTGACCGCATAAAAAGTCTATTCAAGAAAGAATTTTTTTATATTTGAAATAATTAATAAATGTTTCTATACACTTAGTTATAAAAAAATAGTTTGTGCATGACATTGAATGATATAATATTAAATTTTTCTTCATTCACAAGTTTAAGTTTCTTGGGTCTAATAAGTGATTTAAGATGGTATCAGAGCAGAACCGACGATCCAAAAAGATCATGTGTTCAAAATCGAAGTTCAATGTGCATCACACTAAGTTGTCTAATCAAAATTTGCCATGTAACAATTTCCTTTTTTTTTCCTTTTATAAAATATTTTAACTATTTGTTTGATATGAATGATGAGAAGGGAATGCACCTAAGTATTACTCATTAATTATTATATCTAAATGTGCCATTAAATACAATAAGCCGAGAATAAAACCAAAGAATTTAAAAAAAAAATAAAATTAATGAATACTAAACATTTGATCGGTATTTTCTTCATTCCTCTCTCTCTTGCGCTCCTTCAATCTCCCTCTCGCACTTGTTAGAATATAAGAAAATTTTGAAATATTGTTTAAACTAATTGAAACCGCTCGTTGGTTCAATTTCAAATTATAAAATTGGAAATTTGATCAAATTTGAGTTAGCCAAAAAAAAAATCGAATCGAATCGACCGAAAAAATATATACAATATGCATCATTGAATATATAAAAAGTTGTATTGGTCGAGTTGGTAAACAAGGGCTCCTATCTTTTCCCTCCCAATACGCACGCCACTTACATCAATGAATTGAAATTCGAGTAGACCAAACAACTGGTCTAAATGATCGATAAGCTCAGTTTCTCCATGATTCCATTTGATTCTAAATGTCACAAATCCCAAACCAAATTAATCTTTTTTGTTCTAATTTTCTATAAAATGGAGCACACTTGTAGCCATTGTCCCATTATTCATCACATACTTTGTCAAACGCTCGTGCTCACACTCCAAGTTGATTCGACCAGCGATTTATGACTAACTCCAACAAACCCTCATGCTCGTTTTCATATCCACCTTCAAGAGTCTATCACAAGTACAAAGATCCAAGGAGATGCTCTAGTTCCAATGTTTGAAGAGAAGAACACAAGAACAATTACAAGTGAAAAGGCTAATTAGATAAGTATTTACCTTCGTACAAAAACATAATAAAATATAGATTATCACCTCGCTTTATATTTATAATGTGATAACTAAATAATATAATAATATGTTATACGAAATAAATACCCTTACGAATTTTTATTTACCATTCAGACGAGAAAAGGAAAACATAATTTCAATATTTGAACCAAACTTTTGGTTAGTTCGTTGAGATATGCTTTCACAATAAATCAAATTTTAATTTAGAAAAACACAATCTTTTTTAGGATTGTCGAGAATCTTACTACAAGCGATATACGATCATCAGGTCATAGCTACTATTAACGATTTTCACCATTGGAATAAAAATCTTCCCTTTTTTTCTCCCGAAATAATTAAGAACCTTCACCTCTACGACCTGATTACAAATTATGTTGGTGTCATCATTCATTACAATATAGATAAATTTAATTAGATTCTATTTCTGAAAACGGTTTTCAAATTTTGTGATCTAAACAATGCAAATTATGTAAACAACTTTTTTTAATGATTTCATTCTACCTAGAGTTTAAATTTTACATTTTAATAAATATAATTAAAAACATTTATAAACACAATATTTCATAAATTTATTTTTAAAATTTTATAAAGTCAATTCATTTTTAAAATTTAATATACACTATGTAATCTATTATAAATTATCTAATATTACAAAATAACAATTATATAAATTTTTAAGGTTACATTACAAATTTGGTCCTATAGTTTTGAAAAGATAGAATTTAGTTTTTCTACTTTAATAAAAGGAAAATTTACATAAATAGAAGAAAATGAAAAGTATTTATGCAAAAAAAAAGGATACTTTGTGGTTGTTAAAATTTTGGTTATCCATTTTGGGCTTGGATTAAAATTTTGCTATGAGACGTAAATAGTTTGTCAATTCTTCCATTTTTAAAAATCTCCATAATAAAATCATAGAAAATAGTTTCTTTCATAGGAACTATTTATGAGAACTATATACGAGTTTTTATGGAACTATAGACTCAATTCTAATTCTTTTTATAATAATATGGACTAAAATTGTAATTTAACCAATTTTTTATCATAAATTGCATTCATAAATAAATTAATAATAACTTTTTATCAATGAAATTTTAGCGGATAAGGTTAAACTAGTTTTATGATTTATTAATATAATAATATAAAATACATTTAAACATTCTTAAACTAGAATTCAATTTCTGAATCTCTCGCCAAACACTAAAAACATAAAATACAATTATATTTTCATTAAATTCTTTGTTTACAAATTTCTACTAGACAGGTCCTAAGAATTTTGGAGGTACTTAGACCCTCCCTCTCTCGAAAATTTTACCAAAATTGGGGATGCAAGTAAAACCCAAAAAACTTGAATCGATTCCAATTAAAATCCGTTAAATTAACAGTTTCAAGTTGATAATATATAAAACTAAACTATTCAGTTCGGGTTCGGTTTAGGCAAAAAAACATATTAAAAGACCGAATCACCCTCTAAAATACACGTTATTAGTGTCGAGATTTAATCTCAAAAGGCACTGTAATCAAATGGAAACATGTGATCATAAGTTTGAAGGTTGTCAAGTCTCAAAATTTTGTTTTATTTTCTAAATTTTCGAAAAAAAGCATCCAAAAATTTCAGCTATTATGTCATAAATCAAGAACAAAAGAGTCTAAACAGTCGAGTTTATAAACCAAGAACAAAAAAGTCTAAACAGTCGAGTTGACTATTTGAATGGACGTGGATTATCTGTGATCCTGGTTTTTTTTTTCGGTTGCTGAATTCGGTTATGATTTTCTTCAAAAACCAAGCCAAGTCGAACCGTTTACCCCTGACCAAAATATTGGTTTCTTCTTTGTTCCTTTCCTTTCCCTTCCCTTGTAACCAAAACTTCCCAACAAACCCCTGTCTAAATCTATGAGAATACCTAATAGACTTCCTATCAAACAGTAGGAAATAACGCATTGAACTTATAAAAAGCAGTTGCAATTCAAAACCAAAATTATAGCACAATATGATCTAATTGAATAATTGCAACAATTTCATGACTCTAAAACAATTCCCCGTTAGTTTTTATTCCACATCTATCACAAATTCATCAACATTGTATTTTTTTCAAATCGGAGTAACGAAGGGCTAAATCTCAGTGGATCGCAGCAGCAAGGCTACACTGCCACTTACAATACCCTTGTATAAACCGAATGTTTATTTATCATGAACATAAAGCATCTTATTGCAATAAAATGAACACAAAAATTGGGATTAATACGAACGTCTATAGTTACATTCTTCAAGGTATTTCAATTACATACAAGTTTACAGAGTGATCTAAAATGTTCTTTCTTTTCTTTTTTTCATTTTTTGGTTTGGAGGGGGGTTAATTTTATTGAAGTTTCTCATCTATCATACCCAGAATTCCTGTTGAAGACATTGATTTCCATTTCTTTAATTTCTCAGTCACATCTCCCCTGCATGTTCAACATCCCAGAATTTTAGAAGAATAAATCATGTGTTCTCAAAATTTTTTAGTTTATACTTATAGTATCAGGAGACTTCTCAATAGAGTATTTCTGTCATACAAGTCAATTGATACAAAAGTAATACTTTAATCTCAATTGGCATAATTAATATTGTCAATTATCAACCTACATTCAAATACGTCTAAGATTTGAAAACTCAAGAATGAAGAAACTATAGATATATACAACTTTAAAAAATTAGAGTGTTTTCAAATATTTAGTAGGTGATTGACTTTGAAATTTTAATCAAAGTTCAAGATGAATAAACACTCGAATAGACATGCCATGGAATACAATATCATATTCTTGATGATCGACCAGATAACAAAATTAGTTGTCCACTTGTCCTTTAATTAACAACGGAATAAGTTTATCAAGTTCAGGCAAAGAAGACTAAACTCAATAGAGTACTAAAAGGAAACTTTAAGGAAGTGTGGATGTTGAGTGGGTTATTATAGTTTGTGGATTACAATAGTTTATGTTTGGGTGTAGATACCAGTTATAACTATTTTCTTACCACCCTGGCAGAAGCTGAGTGGAGAAAGATTAATAAAAAAAATAAAAAGAGAAAGCGAAAGGTGTGACAGAGTGATACCAAACTGCTTTCGATGTTAAAAAAGAACCAGGCACATGGACGATAGCCCCATGAATCAGAATTGGAAACTACTAAGGAAAGGTAAAGTCTAGGTCAACTACCAAGCAAGAGGCTGAAGTCCCCAACTTAGTCTTGGGTATGGTTATTATAACCAGAATTTACACTTTTACATTAGCAAGCTGATTCTAATTTGATAGACCCTCTAAATGTGAGTTGTGTGCTTACTGTGTCTACTCCTTTAAATGCACTATAAACCAATAAAGTATTTTAAGTTTCATCTATTCATATTTATCAGAACGTGAATCTAAAATTATTAGCAAAAAATTGATTTTGATTACAGTCATGGATTTGGTTTAGGGTGCTAAATCTTTTAAGCATGCAAGTTTAGATAAACTCCTCAATCAGGGTATAGAATCTCACCACTGTTATTGCTTAACCTTCAGAGAATCTTCAATGCGTTGGATGAGCTCACGTGCAGCCAAAGCTCCTTCCTGAGTATATATAATTCGCATGCATGTTTAAAATAAATAAAAAATAATCTAAGCACAAGAAACCGAACGTCCATTTGCCAGACATTTCAACAGGGAAGTCTAAAATGTTAAAAGACTGTTTATGAGATGGCACTAGAACTAACAGAAAAGGAAAAATAGTTGTAGCCTAGCAAGAAAGAAGATGTGCTAATGTGAATAAATCAACGGTGGCAAACTGCACAATGAAAGCTTGGGCCTACCCTTTTTAACTCTTTGAAATTAAACTGGGTAAATAAGTAGAGTAAAGATACAGCAGACAATGGTTTCAAGGTATTAAAGAATAAATCTTAATAGAAACTTCAAGAAAAATCACAGACTTTCTTGACACAACTAATCATTAGAAAACTTCCCATTTTAGTTCAACTCAAAAATGAAATCGAATAAGATTCTGAAACATATATGTCGTTTTTTCATGCATATAGACGTATCGTACATTTCATATATCTCCAATTGGCTAGAAATAATATAAAGCTTTCACTTACAAATCGGTCAAGGGGTTTTCCATCTTTGAAGAGGATGAATGTAGGCAATGCCTCTATTCTGTATTTATCAGCAATGGCAGGATATTTTTCGGTGTCAATCTTGACCACCTGGACTTTGTCAATCAGTGCTGCACTAACTTGTTCAAGAATAGGAACCATGAACTGACAAGGACCACACCTGCGATAGAGGAGCTATGTTTACTCATTAATTCTGTTATTACTGAAACAACTTTCATTGAGTAAAAATGAAGGAATACACAGACATACCACATTTTACATTTTTACTCATCATTTACAACATTACATTACTTCTTTCTACCAAAAAAAAAAAAAAAAAAATCTGTTCCTCAATACCCTTAGGCCTCATTTTCTCCTCAATAGTTAAGCACTAAAATGCTCATTGGTCCAGAGGAACAATAGCTTATTTTGAAATTATAGGTTAAAAATATGATTCCCACAGATTACCAATACAATTTTGAGAGTGAAGTGATGAGATATACCACACCAGCAACGGTCTTATAGAAAGTATACTTTGAAAAATAGGTGTGTGCAGAAGAGAGAGAAAGGGACTAACCAGGTTGCATAGAAGTCGACTAGCACAGGTTTGTCCGAGTTGGCCAGTAAATCATCAAAGGAAGAGAACGTTTGGTTCTTTGCTTTGACCTACAGAAGTTCGTACAAGTCCATTGTTATTCATTACAGCAGTTTTAACTAAAATTGTCATCCATTTTAAACAAACTACTTCAGAATCAGGAAAAATACGAATGCAGCAGTTGTGCTTTCAAGAGCATGAAGCACGAGAACAAGGGAAATGCAATCTTGCTAACTACTCAGAGTGAACAATAATGCGGAAACTACTTAAGAACTGAAATTTGGAATGAATCGGAAAAATAATGGAATCAAATAGAAACAAATCCAAATATGTAACTAGATGAGCGAACTCCAATATAATAAATGAACCATATAGGTTCTAGTTCTGCGTAAGGAGGCAGTAAACACGGTTACAATCAAAATTCAAACAAAAGGAATTCCAGAAGTAAAAGAAAAACAACGAAATCATGAGTTTCGTTCTCCAGAACGTCTATAGTTAGAATTAAGCGAAGAAACCTAGAAATTAACAATAAGTCGAGGAAATTTAGGCGCGAAATAAATGGAAAAACCATGGATGACAATTTCTTCATTAGTTTCTCGTTTAAAACGACAAAAAGATGTAAGAAAAGAGATTATTACCACAGGGAAGGATCGAGAGGAGGATGGAGGTGAAATCCGAGTATTTGCAAGTGGAAAACGTCGAAGCTGAAGAGGTAAGTGTAGAGAGGAGGAGGAAGAGAGTCTGGATGAAGAAGAATGGTATGCAGGCAAGCGATTGGAGCGGTGAGAGGTGAGGATAGGATAAGGTGAAGTTGAAAAGGAGGCCGCCATGTGAAGGCTCTCTCAGCTCCAACAATGTCGATAGAGGAATTCTGTCGTCTGTTTTGGCTTCAATCGGACAACGCGAAGTGAAGGGGAAAATTTTAGCTATTTTGTTCGTGATAAATGAGAAGCGTTGGATGAAAGGAATGAGAGGGACGCCCAATCTGACGGCTGTGGATCATAGTATGAACTTTTGACTCAACGTAAGATGTAGAAAATAATAAATAAATAGATACACAATATACTATATAAATGGAAATGTAATTGATATTTATCCTCGGAAGCATCCGGAGAAATGATGAAACCAAAACAGTTTTCATTTTTTAAATTAGCTTTTTTTTTTCATTACTAGTTTTTCTAAATACGTTCTCTATTATCTTTTAAAATATAAAATTAATAATCTAATTAGAATAGTATTTAACTAATAATTATATTTTCCTATTTTTATAAGTTTTTTACTTAATTTGGAGTTTCTCCTTCTTTTACTTCTATTTATCATTAATATTTTATTGTTAATTATAATTAATGACGATGTTTCAAAATTAATTTATATGAAATAGTAGATACAAACTTTTATCTTTTTAGTTAATCTCTTTATTTCAAGTTTAGTTATGAATCAAAATGTGATAATATTTAATTTATTTTTAAAAAAAATTAATATTATATCTATAAATTATAGAATATTTTTAAATTATATTATCGAAGATTATTGAAAAAAATAGAAGTTATAAAGAAGAAGAAAAAGAAAAAGAGAGTTAAGTAATATATAGAAACATGATAGCAATGACTGTCGAAGAATTGATGTAGAAAATATCTGTATATATAAAATGTTAGGCTTTCGTGAGATTAAATAGTTAATTTATTGTCTTTTATCATTTTAGAATTTGAATATTTGTAACAAATACTCATAAGGTGTCCATAATAGTAGATACGGAATATAAAGGTCATATAATATATTTAAACTAAAATTTTGAAAATGTGATTTGAATTTAGTTTCACCATATTTCACTTTCTCTTTTGATTTTGTGCTACGTCTAAATATTAAATTTGTATCATCTAAAATAATACTGATTTTTTAATTTAAAAATACATTCTCCAAAAAAAAAAAGTTAGAAATTTTAGAATGTTGATCTAGAAAAGCATAACAAAAAGATATATTATTTTAAGATAAAAGACATATTAAAAAATAAGGTCTTATGTCATTTTATTTTCACATTTTAGCTAGAAAAATAAAAGAAAAAATATAATAGAAAATAATATGGAAGAAAAATTTTCATTCTACCCATTTATATGACTAAAACAATAACAAAAAGAAAAATAGTTTTAAAGAAATAGAAAATAAGAGAATATTTACAAAGATAAAAGAAGATATTTGTATAGATCTCCAACACCAAAGAAATAAATCTTGTCTTCTTGCATTTTCTTCTCCTTCTAATTGATGATGTAATTTTCTAGATTCACTATTTATTATCTTCTCATCTTTATTGTCTTTTTGCACTCATATTTTCACTTGACAATGATTTGTGGGTTCAAGGAAACAAGGGGATATCATACATATTTATATTGACTAAATAAATAGTAAATATATTTATAATCAAAAGGGTAAAATTGACTAAAAAATTCGTTCTAACTTGTTTGTAACTTAAACGTAATATATCGTTTGATAAATCTAAAAAAGTAAACCTCATTTTATTATATTTTCAATTTTTGCTCTCACACGTCATCATTTCGTTTCAATCCATTAGATTGAGTTGTAACAATTAGTCAATAAAAGCAATTTTATCATTCTCTTTTGTATGGTTATAGTCGATACTATAATGAAAACTAAAAAGGTTAAAATAGTATCACATTTGAAATTGTTTAACATTGTTTTCAAATTCGACTTCGTTTTTGTTATTTTTTCTTTAATTTCAGTTGATATTCATTTCATGATTTCAAACTAATGTTTCTTTCGTTTTAGAATATTTTCTTTCCACGTCTCAACCTAAAAATCAATCACTTCTCCAATCAACATGTATCTCAAGTATACGTTGGATATACAAAGAATATAATTTAAAATGCAAATGTATGTATCATAGTTTATTTTCTTTGTTCCCCTAAAAATATATTGAAAAATATTCGATGTTAAACCTCATTACTTTCAATAAAACCAAATAAAATATTGTAGAGGTAATTAATAAAAGGATGCCAAAATCCTATTTCCCTTCTAACTAAAAGCAGTAAAACTGCTTGTTCATCACTTTATCAGCAGATAAAAACAAATGGCCTTCAAGTCTTAAACTACAACAAATCACTAGTCAAACTTACGAACTTGATGACTAAAAAATAAAAAACATAAAAAGAAAATTCCAATTTTGCTTCAATAAACAATAATTTGAGGCTAAATCAGCAGATGAAACCTTATTGTGTCTAAAAAAACCATGCTTATTACTGACCTTATTTGTTATTTGTCCAGAAAAAGTTATATCTAACAGATACAAAAAGCAAATGTAATTTACATGTCGTTTTCGAGCGACTGAAAGTCACTTCCACTCCTGTGTTCCAAACGACAGCAAAGCAGCATTCTAAACACAACACGAGCAGGTTTGGATTGTTTTCTCATGGATGTAGCCATGTTATCATAGTCTACAGCAACACGAACAAGCAGACCTGCAGTTGCTACTTCTCATCAGCTGATCTTAATATTAGAACGGATTTGGATGGATGGCCAGAAGCAATGTAAAAATTACTGGGTGTTGCTACTTTCAGGTTCTCCTTTTTCTTTTTCTTGTGGAATGCTACCACTTTTAGCAATTTTGTCAGCATATTTGGCAAAAGCAGCAGAAAGAGCTGATTTGACATTTAATTTAGGTTCCTTTTTGTGTTGGCTACCATCTTCTTCTGTTCTCTTCCCATCCACATCTTGTTCTTCATTGATTGACCGAGGTTTGGTACTATTCTGGGTTGGAGTTTCTGGAACAGCAGGGTGGGTTGAAACGACACGTTTGAATGGCTCATGAAAGGTGTCGTACAGACGCCTTACCTGAGGAGTAAGAGGAAATGAATAACAGCATTCATGCAAGCAAACTAAACATTAATCTAAATTTCTAAATGCTATAAGCTCATTCACTGACAAAGAAATTGATATAGGTATGGAGGATGAATAATGCCAGTTTGAATAGAATTATCAACAATCTAAATCTATCAAGATCATAAACAGAACATTAAGAAGAATGATATCATATTCATGAGTGAAATTTTTCTCATATTAAATGCGTGTTATTGTATTGTTGATAACATCAAGGACATGGGATATTTTCAAAAGAAATTTACGAAACCAGTAAACAAGAGTATAACAAGAACTAAGGACACACTTGGAAAAGCGCCCAGTTTTGGAAAAGGGACTACCTTGCGCTCACCTATACCAGGGCAACGAGCTAGATCTTCCATGGATGCATCCATGATATGAGATAGAGACTGCAACAGAAAACAAATTAGCAGTTTTACACCAAAGAAGACATAAAAGACAAGAATGGAAGAACCTTAGAAAAAATACATCAAAGGTTTACCCCAAATGTCGTTCCAAGAGTGACCACATCAGTCTTATTAACATGCCGAACTGATGTTAGGACATGTGTTAGCTTCAATTAAAACAAGAATTTTAGTTCAGAACATATTTTAAGAGCTAAGGAAATAAAACCAGTTGTGGTGGATTTGAGTTTTTCGACAAAATGGCTAAGAGTTGATATAATAAAAGTCCACATGATATTTATATCACAGAAACGAAATAAATGTTCAATAGGGAAAAAACTTTAGACAATCAATACCCTTGACAGATAGTCCGTGTCCATCTGGCCTTGAATAAGATCTGCAGGCTTGTTTTCATAGACTTTTATAGTCTCCAAATAGCGACCACATTCCTCCAAACTAATAAAAAGCAGAAATAAAATCTAAAAGTCAATTTTCAGGCATGGGCTTGCAACTCTTTACCTCAACCAGAACACTCAAAACGTTCCCGTTCCTATCCTAATATTCACTTTCTGATTTAATATAGAAAATCTATCAACAAAACAAGTCATTTCCAATCCAAGTAGTTAACAAAATCTTCAATGGACATCATTAAAATGCTTGACAATTAAATATTTGCACAACCAATCCTTCTAAAAGTATATTGCTTTCACATGTACACATCAGTAAACGTCAAATCTAAGCCAGCCAAAAACAACTTCAAATGAACATCACTTACCTCCAAGCACAAAGAAGGGTACAATCGTGAAGTAGAGCTGTTTTGGTGACTTCAAGCAAAGGCTTAACAACATCTTCCTGAAATAAACTAAAATATGCCATTACTTCAACAAGCGATTAAGACTTTGGTAACTACATTAACTATTTGAAGTCTTCATCAGAAAAACAGAGAAAGGGCAAGGGAAAAACCCTAGCCAGTATGGTTTCTTACCACATCAACATGGCACAGAACTACACGAAGCTTGAAATTCTTTTGCAATTCTCTTATACGGTAATACAGGTAGTCTGGGTGCAGTAGATGATACCGAAGACTGCAGAAAAGATTTAATCTAATAAATGACATATTCTAACATATGGAAGAAGTAAGCACTAAGAAGATGGTTGATGCATAGCATAATGTTTTGCCATGGATAAGATGGCGCGAGAGTTCAAAACTAGCACAAAGGTTATAAAATCAAATACTAAAGCACCTCTAGTGCTGTGTGTTGCAAGTAGAAAGAGGAGGACCCTAAAATTTTAATTTGGAAGATTTTTCTGTCTCTCTCTAGAGTCGGCTCTTTAGGACTTTGGGTTTACTTAGGTTTTCAATAGAGGCTGGTAACGCTTCTTTTCAGGATAAAGGAAGAGTTTTGTGGCAATGTAGTTATTCTTTTTCACTATTTCGGAGAATTTGGTTGGAGGATAAGAGATCCTGAGAGGAGCTTTGGGAGTTGATTAGGTTTAAATCTTATTATAGACTCCCGCTGATCAGATGTTTTGTACTTATCAGCTAAATCTCATTTTGGTGGACTGGGTTTGTTCGTGTAGTTAATGTTCTTTGTGGGCTCGTTTTTTGTATGCCTTGTACATTCTTTTATTTCTCTCAATAAAAGATTTGTTCTTATATAAAAAATTAAAAATCAGGCTAAAGGAAACCTGTCATATTAGAACTCTTATATGCAAATATAACCATATTTTATAGAAGCAAAGGGTTCAGAAACTCTCGTTTATGATTGCCAGTGTTACATACAATTGAAACAAACCAAGCCTCATTCGGATACTGGGCATTCTAATCTAGAGAGTTCAATTTTATTTCTTTTGATACCATGAGTAGAGTATATACAGAGAGAATGAAACTCGAACCTTAGATAGAGAGCACAAGAGCTTTGCCCAAGTAAATAATCAGGTACTACATCTGCAAAAGCCCATCTCACATTCCTGATGTGTTTGAGAAGAGGATTTCCCTTCTGAGAGAAACATGAGATGAATCAATTCACCATTATTAACGATATAACAATGGCATATACTTTACGGCATAAACTTCAAATAAAGTAAACTTGAAGTACTACGCCAAAAAGATTCTGTTCATTATTTCTTTCCTTCTTTTAAAATTAAAAAACACTTTCATTGAGAACAATGAAATAGAAGGAGTTAGGTAACATAAAAAAGATGGACCATATACACCTTTGGGCATTGGGCAACATTAAGGGCAAAATAATAATAACAATAAAATAAAAAACCAAAACATTTCACATCTTGTTCGCTTAATGGGGCAGCAGTTAGCTCAGCTATGCCCAATGCTCCACGTTGGAGGTTCAATCCATTAGATAGTGAGAAGAAAGGAAGAAAAATAAAAAAAACAATAAAGTTAATGGTAGTTCAGCAGCCTAGTTATTAGAGATTAACTTGAAGGAAGAGTGTAAATGCTTAGAGTGAGGTACTGAAATGTGAATGGTCTAAACCATCTTTAAAGATATTCCTACCGTAAATTATCGAGATCCTGTTTTTACCCATCAGCAAAATTTTCCACAGAATGAACAGAGAGCCAATATCCCAACAAAGACTTCATGCAACCTCTGGTAGGTTAGCTTCTTTGCCATACTACAATTTGTTTGGCTAGAAAAGGAAATGAGAAGAAATACAAGAACAATGGTAGAGCAAGCTCATGAGCTGATGTTTAGGAATTGGGGTATTTTAACACTTCTCTTTGCTCTTAATTTAAATATAAATGTAAGTATCCTCTGCTTTTAATTCCTAAAAGCTGAAGTACCAAACAAGTTAAAACAAAGTGGATAATTATAAAAAAGCTTCATAACCAAAGCCCATAAGGAAATATGGAACCTAGGAAAGGACCAAACATCATAAGGAGTTCGCTCCTGCTAGACATGCTCCCATCAGACACAAGAAAAAAACCAAACTTATCAAAGAAAAAGTCCACATAGCAAAACAAAGTCAAAAGTCATGACTCCAAAGAAAATGATCAAGGTCCTTTGCAGTTATCCTCCAAAAAATGGAGCAGCACTACCCCATCAAGGAAAGGATCCTCCTCGACATCTTGTCTACAGTATTAACCCTACCATGAACAACCAACCAAATAAAGAACTTAATCTTCTTAAGGATTCTCATCCTCCACATCAAGGCAAAGACTGAATCTCTCAAGAGAGAAGGATCGACCAGACAAAGAAAAAGGGAATTACTGGAAAACCCCTCCGGATGGGTATGCAACCACACACAAAAGCCCCTTCTCCCATCGCACTAAAAAGCCCACAATAAAGAAAATGGAGCAACGATATCCCTCGTTTCCCTGTCAGATAATCAACAACGGAATCCAATAGAGCAGACAATATTAGCTCCCCTAACAAAACCAACCACACATAATTTAACCATCATCATAACCTTCGTTTCCAATAACTTTCACTAGATTCCCAGCACCTATACCCCATCAGTAACTAATAAGGACACAACCTCCAACTCAACAAGATGAGATCCACTGTCCTCTTGAAGACTTTCAGATGAGAATCCGGGTAACACCAGAGTTTCTAAAAAGGAAAGGGCAATAAAGAAGAATACTTATTGTCTATAACATAGACTGACAGCAAGTTTCCTTTGTTTATTTCACCATGGAAGTTTCTTTTGTACTTGATCACTCTCACCAACCCAATAAGGCATTCTACCAAGTGTCACAGGAAAAGGAAAAACAAAATAACAAAGCAGGAGTAGAACACTTTTACGACTAACCAATTGACCTCATTTTCTTACTTACCGCATCACAGTTTAACGCTAAGCCGGAGAGTTTCAATCTGTTAATGCTAGACCAATAGATCTCTTCAAAGACCATCCACATTACACTAAGATTACCGAATTACTTCCGAACACTGTCGTAAAAGAGTTATATCGTCAACAAGTAGCAAATGCTTCAGATATGCTTTCACGAACCATGAAACCTTCCATCATTACTAAATTTGATATTAATAAGCCATGACCTAAGATTAGTGTATTATTATTCAATCTTCCTAGAAATCATGATTGACGCATCTTCCATGGAAAGCTAAGCTACAAGATAGCAAGCCGGTGAAATCATTTATAAACTCACAACGAAATTCCGAAATGGAAAAACACGATGTGCCAACTACCAATTCAAATTAAGATGGTTACACACCCCAAGTGCCTTATATTAACAATCTCACCTGTCTATTGCTGACAAGAATGGCATTGCGACTAACAGAACTCGACACCGACAAGCTATTAACCGGAGTAGCAGCAGAAGCTGATGTTGAAGAAGATGAAGTATCTAATTGATCATTTTTTCTGAAATCAACAACAACCCACACATAGACATTGAAATCCAACAAACCCAAAAGACAAAATCATATAAAAATAAGAGAAAAGGGGGAGCAAACAAAAATTAAATTAAAGAGGCAGTGAATGAAACGGTGAGTTGGAAAGGAAAATGGGGGAAACAAGTACCTTGGGTTTGTTATGTTGGAAGGCGGCAAGGATTGGGAGGAGGAAGGAGATGGTGGTTTTGGAGGAGGAGAGTAAAACTCGGAGGATTTGAGAAAGGCAAAGGCTTGGGAGAAGGATTGTGAGTTTGGCTGTGAGCTGTCGATGACTTCTTGATATGAGGGTATCTTGATAATGGTCTTGCTCTTCTTGTGAGGGGTTTGCTGAAAGTTGTCTTCTGCGCTTCCTTCCTCCATAATCTTCTACCCTTTCTGCTGTTCCAGATTATGAAAATTGAGATGTCCAGAGGGCTTTTGTGAGATTCTTTTGTAGGGATGACCTCTCTTCATGATTCACCACCAACCCATTAACTTAGAAAATATAACATTTTGATTCTGGAATATAAGGTTTTTGTAAGGATATACATTCAAATCTCACATTTAATCATATTCTAAATTTTTCAAAAAAAAAAAAAAAAAAACATTCTAATAACCCTACTAATATCTCATCTTTCTTTATAATCCTTCGCCTTTTTTTCCCTATTCTTCTTCCAGTTTGTTTTGTTCTAGCATTAAAGTCGAAGTTATTTTTTTTTTCAAAATTTGTTGGTAGAGCATTAGATTGAGAAAAAAAATATTATATTTATAATAAATACTATTAATATAAGTAGATGTTCATTAAGTGTGCTTAGTGTAGATTGTGCAAGAAATTCGACCAATTAAATTCTATCAAGTCATCGCAACAAACATTGTGATTGGACGAAAAAGGATAATGGGTCAAAGCCCAAGTCCAACATGTAAATGAGCCCAAACCCACCAAGCAAATAGGCCAAGCCCAAGCCCAACAAGCACATAAGTCCAAGCCCATCTAAAGCTCATGAAAATTTTCTATAAATAGACATATTTCCATTCATTTTGAAGATCTTTGGTTAAAGGAAAAATTGAAGTTGTGAAGTATTGAAGCTCTGAAGAAAGCTCTCAAAACGTGTAAGTTCGTATCAGCTCGAGATCAACATCTTCTGAAATATTAAAGACTTGGAAGATTAAATTTTCCTTCGATTCCAGAAGATTGAAGCTCAAATTGACTTGCAACTCAACATCCTAAAGACCGAAGACCAAGAAGTTCGAAGTTTTAACTTGTATTCGAGAGAAAGCATCAAAGAGTAAATACTAGAGACTGTATTCACTATACAAATCAATATACAAAGTTCAATTACACGAATTACATTTCTCTAGAAATCTCGTGTGAAGAGTTTGACACCTCCAGTGGGATCATCTCTATCTTTCATCTCTTTCTCTTTTTGAAGAACATCTAAAGAAATCATGACATCTCAAAACAACACTTCCAAAGCTCCAAGCGACTCGACAAGCAGCCAAATACTCACTGCCGCCCAAGGAAAACTTAATCATCTGAGGAAATGTCATCCTTTGAGGTCACAAAGAACATTTGGGAACAAATGTCCAAGCCACTTAAAGGTGGAATTGTAATAAAAGAAAATATTGTGATTGACGAACACAACTAGTCCTCTGAACGCCCAAATGAAGAGATGCCGCATCCAAATACAATGTCAGTTATGGTGACTGGCGTGGATACAAGCGAAGACAGAATAGCAGAGCTTGAAAAAAAGATTAACATGCTCATAAAGGCAGTTGAAGAAAGGGACTACAAGATCGAATCTCTCAAGAATCACATCGAGAGTCATGGCGCTGCTGAATCAAGTCACACACATACCGTCAAGAATACTGACAAAGGGAAGACAATTATGCAAGAAAGTCAGCCATAAAATTAGACTTCAATTGCATCGTTGTCTGACAACAGTCTCATGAGATGATTGCAACCTCCATCAAAATTCAATATGGTGGACCTACTCAAACTCTCTCTTTGTATTTCAAACCATATACAAAGAGGATCGACAATCTTAAAATGCCGAATGAATACCAACCACCCAAAGTTCCGACAGTTTGATGGAAAGGGCAACCCAAAACAACATGTTGCCACTTCATTGAAACATGTGAAACTACTTGGTACGGGAGGAGATTTGTTGGTAAAACAGTTTGTCCGAACTCTCAAAGGAAACGCCTACGATTGGTACATCGACCTAGAACATAAATCCATTGATAGTTGGGAGCAGCTTGAGAGGGACTTTCTCAATCGCTTCTATAACACCAGACAACAGAAGGGGGAGCCAGTCATCGACTACATAAACTTATGGAGAGCTCTAAGCGTAGATTGCAAAGACAAGCTCACAGAAATGTCTGAGTTGAGATGTGCATCCAAGACATGCATTGGGAACTTCTCTATATTTTGCAGGGGATAAAACCATGAACGTTTGAAGAGTTGGAAACTCGTGCCCATGATATGGAACTAAGTATCGCCAATAGAGGAGCTAAGATTTCTTGGTTAAAAAAATGATTAGTGATAAGAATGAAATTGATGACATTAAAAATATCGCAAATAGTGTCATAAATGAGTCTATGGTTGTTCATGCAACTCCTTGGAAATCTTTCTCTAAAAGAAAAGAAAAAAAATTGAAAGAAAGCATGATGACAACGAAAAACGACGTCTAACTCTCAGAGAAAGACAAGAAAAATTTTATCCATTTCCTGACTTTGATGTTGATGACATGTTATAGCAACTGTTAGAGAAGCAACTTATTCAACTGCCAGAATGCAAACGACCGGAACAAGTAGAAAAAGTAGATGATCCTAAATAACTGTACGTACCATTGGGTCATTAGTCACCCTGTTGAAAAGTGTTTCGTGTTGAAGGAGTTAATTCTAAAGTTGGCTCGTGAAAAAAAGATCGAGCTGAATATTGATGAAGTAGCTCAGATGAATCATTTTACGGTCGAGATGACTTCAAGTGTTCCACCATCAACACAGTTTTATGATCAAAGGAAAGACTTAATTGAGTTTGGGACTTTCAAACCTATAGTTGTCCAAATCCAACAAAGGATTGTGACGATAGACTCCCAAAACAAAGAAGAGCATGCTAACGATGATGGCGAAGGGTGGATAATCGTGGCTCGTCGAAAAGGAAGACAACCAAATTCCATTCGAATAGAGTCGTCCTTTCCTCAAAAGCATGCAAAATGAAGCATCTCCCATAAAAAGAAGGGGAAAAGAAACAAGAAGACGTGAAAGCCTAAAGTCTTTGCAAGAGGAGGACGATGATCTTCTCCAACCTCAACGACCGGTAACTTTGTTAGAATTTCTTCCAAGAAGCTTCTTTGATCATCATCCTAAGGAAGTATTAGAAATCACTGCATGTCATGTTGTTAGTATAGAAGAAGTCGACAATTCAAATGAAATTAAGCAAAGGACTTTCGTTTTTGATCTATCAAGCCTTCAACTGCTCAATCTTCAGTTTTTCAAATATTGAATATGGCCACGAAAGAAGGAGAAAACCAATGTCCAACGTCTCTTTCACTAGAACTTCAACTTTCAAAAGGCTAAGTATCTACACGTCGAGGAAAGATCGACCTTCAACATCTACTTTTGATCGTCTAAAGATGACAATCGATCAACATGAAAGAGAGATGAAAACTTTGAAGGCAAAACCATTTCATAAAGAAAACAATGACGAGAAGATTCACAGTCGTGTCCCATCATGTATGAAGAGGAAGTTGTCTGTTGACATAAATACATAGGGTTCCTTGATAGTGAAGCCAAGACTTATTATATTCACCAATTCTACAAATAAAGAAGGTGAACAAATTCTTGATGGAAATATAAGCTGTTAAACATGCAAAGTTCATTATTGCAAGAGCCTAAACTGCATGGTACTCTTATTCCATAAGAGCTTAAAAGGTAAATGGCAAAAAAAAAAAAAATCAGTTGAACTACGTTATGACTTGATCCATATGTTATAAAAAGGGTACGTAGGTAGCTTAAAGTTTACTTTAAGTTCAGTCACACGAAAAAAATGAAAGTATTATGCTTCATCGTGATGATGTAATCTCAACACAAAATGAAATTCATGAGCAGTTACACCAGAATAAAAAAAAATCATTAAAAAATGTGACATTTACAAGAATTGCGACAAAAAAATGAATGAAAGAAAAGAAAGGGGGCAAAGTTAAAGTAGCGAGCTCAGCCTTTTCTTCCATGTGTTGCTGCTGAGAGGATCTTCATCTTCATCTTCTCCCATGTGTTACTGCCAAGAGGATCTTCATATTCTCCCATGTGTTGCGATCGAAAGGATCTTCATTTTTATCTTCTCTCATATGTTGTGGTCGAGAGGATCTTCATCTTCGATGTGTTGCAGTTGAGAGGATTATCATCATCTTTTGCCTTGTGTTGCAGCTACGAGGATTCATCTTCATCTTCTTCCATGTGTTGCAGCCGAGAGAATTCATCTTTATCTTCTCACATATGTTGCAGCCAAGAGGATTCATCATCTTCAACTTCTCCCATGTGTTGCAGCCAAGAGGATTAATCATCTTCAACTTCTCCCATGTGTTGTAGTCGAGAGGATCCATCATCTTCATCTTCTTCAATGTGTTACAGCTGAGAGGTTAATCATCTTTATCTTCTCTTATGTGTTGCAGTCGAAAGGATTCATCTTCATATTTTCCTATGTGTTGCAGCCAAGAGGATTTATCGTCTTCATCTTCTCCCATGTGTTACAGCCAAGAGTATCATCATCATCATCTTTATCTTCAATGTGTTGCAGCCAAGAATACCATCATCATCATCTTCAATTGTTGCAGCTAAAAGGATCATCATCTTCAATACGTTGATGCTAAAAGGATCTTCATTTTTTCTCATGCATTGCTGCCAAGAGGATCTTCGTCTTCTGCCATTTGTTGTAGCTAAGAGGATCATCATCATCATCTTCAATGTGTTGCAGTCGAGAGGATCAACATCTTCATCTTCATCTTCAATGTGTTGCAACCAAGAGGATCATCATTTTCATCTTCTTTAATGTGTTGCATTCAAGAGGATCATCGCCTTCATCTTGAATGTGTTGCAGCCAAGAGGATCTTTATCTTCATCTTCTTCTATGTGTTGCAGCCGAGAGGATCATCATCTTCATCTTTAATGTGTTGCAGTTGAAACAATCATCATCTTCATCTTCAATGTGTTGCAGCCAAGAAGATCAACATCTCCATCTTTCAATGTGTTGTAGCCAAGAGGAACATCATCTTCATCTTCAATGTGTTGCAACCAAGAGGATCATCATCAACATCTTCATCTTCAATGTGTTGTAGTCGAAATAATGGATGCCATGATAGAGTTGCATCGCCTATCATGTACAAATCCAAGAAGCCAAAACAGTAGGCGCCATGATAGAGTTACATCGTCTATCGTGTACAAATGCAAGAAGCCGAAATTGAAATGTCACATCCCAAACCGCACTGCGACCAAAATGTCGAAGTAGTGGGAATAGGATGCGAGTTAGTTACAACTTTGAAATTTTCTTATCGCAAATCTTATTCTCAACTCCTTTTAAACTATTAACAACACTAAAAACACGACGGTGGTCAATGTAACGCCAAACAAAATAAATACAAACAAAAAACTTATACTTTATTAATAACAGATGTTTCATACATTATTATAATACTTTGACCAAATAACCAATGCTTAACCATTTCCAAAACGTCTGATCCTAGAAGATAAATTTTTAAAACTAAGTCTAAAATACTTAGTGAGGTTTTATGAAAACCTTTCAAATACCTTTTCGTAGTCATTTTGCAAAAATAATATCAAATCATTGAAACATATTGATAAATAATTTCATTTCGTCAAGGATCCCGAATCGTTCTCTACGCTTGGTCTCATTACCTCGCGTTTAGACTACTGTATCAATAGTATTTGAGAACATACAGATTCGTCCTTGTTGCTCAGGCCGCTAAACTTTATACGCTTCTTTCAAAGCATAAGCCAACTTCTTATCACCATGTAGCCCATACACCCTATGGTGGTCTTGACTCTTTATGTGCACATAAATTAAAGTTAGCATCATCTCAAATAAAGAACTAATGGTTTGAAAACCATTTTATAGTTTTGAAATCATAATCATCAAATCGAGCTTTAACATTATAAATCATGATTGAAAACATAACTTTTCATAGAAATCTTTTTGAAACATTCTCATTTGAATTCTTGTAAAAATGAAATCATAATAAAGTTTTTAACATAAATTCATTTGAGAGAAAAACACTTACCAAACTTTACTAAAGAAGTCGTTCTTCTTTTTGCAAGCATCTTTTTGCGTGGCTAAACCAACAACACTTCAACATTTCAACAAAACTCTCACCATCTCCTTCTTAGTTACCAAAATTCTCTTATTTATAGAACCCTTAAACTAATTTAGTCATGCTTAAATTCTTCTCAAACGTGGAAATCGAGGTTCAATTAATTCACAAAGGTAATGTTATTGCAGTCATTACACATGGGCAAGCTGCCACGTGAGTGTCATTAATTCTGTAGGGTTTTGAGTCCGGAATGCAATAGGGAATCAAGTCACTCAATGAGTAAGGAAAAGAAGAAGTTTTCATGTCAATCCTTATTTGCTAGTTAACTATGAATTAAAAGATTATTTTTATTACTATATTTTAGAATTTTAAATGAACATGCATGTATTTTTGCAAAGAAATATAGCTTATCTCAACCTTGAATGAGTGTATGTGTTTAAAGACCACGAGGTCCTTGGATCAAATTCTCCCCTTTCATCCCTACTAAACAAAAATGAATGTACGTGTGCAAGGTTATGATGGGTTTCGTTCAACAATCTAATTCAATGAATGTACGTGTTGAAGGAGTTTTGTTCTGCTTTTTTAAAGTTTTCCTTTCTGTTTCAAAAGAAAAACAAATTTTTGTACTTTTTCATCCAGTTTCGACATTTCTACAAGCTTTATATTATTCAATACATTTTGAATTTGTTTCTTAGGAGGTTTAGTTAAGGATTTTTTTTAGAGATGTTGGGAGATTTTAGGTTGAGAAAATAAATAGTAAACCCAGAATAAATCCTAAAATCATAAAAATTCATTATTTAATTAATGAACTAATACAATTTGATTAAAAAAAAAAACTAAACTAAACTAAAAGTAGAGCCCGTGCATAGAAAAGAAAAGACATATATACACGCAAATTATTTACACATTGGATTTTGTTCCATTGGGAGATATAGTGACAGTTTGGCGCTCCGATTCAAAAGCACGATTTCGATAAATCCTGTCAATATAATCTTTGGCCTTTCGATCAATACCAGGTTCAGCAACCCAATGATGAGCTTTGTCCTCATCACTTGGCCACACCTTGTTCGACCTCGGCATCTCGTCCGGCCAAGCCCCACCATGGTCGTAGTGGTCTCCTTTTCGACCCCTTCTGGATTTGAAAAAGCTAAAGATTGAAAAAGATGAGTGAGATTTCTTTTGCCTGTTGCCTCCCATGGTGTTGATGAAGTAATTAGATGGAGGACTGAATTTGGATGTTTGAGTGTTGGTTTAAAGAGAAAAGGGAGATGAGAATGATGTTTTTATAGTGAAATAATTAAAAGGGAAATATTATATTGAAAAGACAAGACATGGGAAAGCAAAGAATCTTTGGATTCAAGCTATGTGAAATCACTATGCAAGGAACATAAATGTTAGTTTGTAGGCTAATTATTAAAACACTTTTTATTTCCTCCATTGCTTTAACAAATATGTTGACTAAAAGAATCATTTGCTAACAGTACACTTTGAATAATTCCAATTCTACCTTAAATTTAAATGTTTGTAGGTTAATTTAACCATCCTCGTGAACAGAACTACAAATTGATATCAAAATGAAGTAGACTTTTAATGTTAAAAGTAAATTTTGATATATAATACCCTAGTTTAAATTTTAACTATATGTTGCCACGTGTCCATGACAATGTGGAGCTACCAACATCCTCCAAATGGATTAATTATAATAGAAAATAAAAATGATTCACCACCAATCTATTTTAAAATAAACAATTTTTAACTTAAATTAAAAAACAAAAGATGGTTTGCAAAATTAGAATTGAATTTGGAGGTCATTTGTACATGAAGAGGTATTAATACTCCACGAGATCCGTTTAGAAAACAACACAAAATCTTAAATTTTGAATTAAAAATATCATTTACATTCTTTTTATAAAAGTGGTCTCTTATTTTTCTTATCAATTTCTCCAATATTTAAAGAAATAAAATAAGTGAAAAAAGACGGTTAGATTTGAGGTAATTAAGCTTACTCACCTCAAGAATGTGAAATAACTTATTGCAATTTAATGTTCTTTCTCAATAAACTGTTATGTAAATTCATTTTATCTTGGGTCCAAAATCTCGGATTCTCAACAATTACGAACCCACACCAGGAAGATCATGATACGAGATTAAAGTCAATTAATAAAAAAAATTATTATAAATAAAAACGCGGTTTAAAATATTTACAAAACATCAACCCACAAATATTTCCAATGTAAATGTAAATGACTATAAAAGAATTCATAAGATAAACATTCGTTACAAAATGAAAATTTAATTCGTGGACATTCATGAGTGGAATCTAAAGGAGACATCTCAAAATATATTTAACGAAAATGATCCAATGGTCACCAATTTATAGAAAACTCCAATTGAACAAAAAAAAACAATCAAATTAAAGGAATTAATTATCAACATAATACTGTTTTCAAAATTTATTATAAAAAATGTTAGTATTAAAACTTATTACTTAAATAGTATTGATTTGACATTTTTTTTAAATAAAAAGAAAAAAGAAGAAGACTCGTCCCGTTTACAAAAAAGAAATAAAAGAAAGGGAAAAGAAAAGGAAAGGGGAAGACTCGCCCCCATTAAAAAAATAAATATATATAGAAAAAGGAAAAGCGGTGGAGAAGAGAAAATTGCTGTCTATATTTTTCTTAGTTATTTACTTTTTAATTTTTTTTTTAATTATTATTATATGTTTTAAAATAATTTTTTTAACTCAATTTTAAATATTTTAGAATCATTATTAGTATTAATATTCTTTACCGAGCAAATAAGGTCAAGAAATGAAGAAAATATCAAATTTGATCCTAGCCTATTAGATATTAGAAATTTTATATTCTAATTTTGGTAGGATCAAATAAATTTTAGTTAAATCACTTATAATGATTCCATGTGAGTTATTTAATAATTTCTTACTTTTTCTCTAATATTCAATTTTTTTATGGACTTAGACACTATTGATGTAATGCAAGGATACCAAATCTAAATGATCTTGTTAAACGATCATTTACACTTATAATGAAAGGAAAAAAAGGACACAATGCCTTATAATGAAAAAAGAATAAGGATATGACATCAAAGATGAGAAAAAGAAGGAAAAAATTATGGAAGAGGGGATGAAAAACAATTGATGTGTGCATTAATTTTTCAAAAACTATTTATCAAATTAATGTTCTTTCAAAATTATTTATAGAAATAATGGAGTTTTTGTTCTTCCTCCTTGGTTGAGTCTTGATTCTATTTCTTTTCAAAAAATTTCCATCTTTATAGTTATTTTTTTAATTTTATTAAAATGTGAATTATTTAAAATGTGATGATATAGTGAAAGTTGGGATATTGGATACTTGTGGGGTGTAGCTTATTCTTGGAGTAAGCTTTATCATTTGAGAGGAGTAGTATAAGACTAATTAAATGTATTTATGTTCTAGGTCTTTAACGATGGACAAGGGGTTGGATGAAACTTAGGAATAAGTTCTCGATTGAGAATAGAGAGAAAGTTTTCCAATTTTTAGAGGTTGCAAAGTATCACGTCGATGAGTATGGACGAACAAGGTGTCCATGCAAGAGATGTATGAACTCAAATTGGAACTCATTAAAGGGTGTGGAGCAACATTTATTAACTATTGGAATAGCCCCCACCTACACAGATTGGGTGTATCATGGAGAGCCAGTGAAGTTGTATAGAGGTATATAAAGATTTGATGAAGGAACTAGCAGTGACCCCTTCCATGAAGGAACTAACAGTAATCCATTTCTTGAAGACAATGAAATGTTGGGTAGGTTGCATGATTTACAAGCTTCGGTTGAAAACAAAGAAGAAACGGCGGAGGAAGGTTTGGAGAATGACATGTCGTTTAATAGTGGTTTAGAACAAGAGACGCCGAATATATTTTCGGAGTTATTAAAACAAGCACATTGTGAGCTATACCCAACTGTTCAGAATTTTCATCCCTAAACTTTTTGGTTACGTCAGCATGTGAAGGTTCTCAATGATTGGAGCAACAAGTCCTTTGACATATTGTTAGAGATATTAAAACTTGTGTTTCCAATGTGTAGTACCAATATTCCTAGCTCATTCTACGAAACCAAACAAAAATTGTGTGACTTGGGCCTGAGATACGAGACTATTCATGCTTGTAAATACGACTATGTAATGTATTAGAAGAAGTTTGGGGATTTGCAACATTGTCAAACTTGGTGAGTCTCGGTACAAAATTAGTCCTAACAGAGGAAGAAAAATTCTGCACAAGGTATTGCGACACTTTTCATTGATACCGAGATTACATCAATTATTTGTATTGCAAGAGGGCTCGTTTGACATGAGATGACAAAAGGAGAAACGAGTTGAAACGGAGGACGTGTTGAGACATCAAGTTGATGCAGAGGGATGGAAACATTTTTATTGTGAGTTTCCTAGGTTTACTTCAGATCCAAAGAACATTCGTTTGGGATTACTTTCTGATGGGTTCAATCCGTTTGGGCATATGAGTACCTCGTACAATATGTGGCATGTGGTGTTAATTCCTTACAATTTGCCAGCTTGGAAGTGCATGAAAGAGTCCAACTTCTTCAAGTCATTGCTAATACTCGGTCCAAGATCTCCTAGTAGGGAAATTGATGTTTACCTCCAACCATTGGTTGAGGAATTGAAAGAGTTATGGAGTATTGGTATTCATATGTATGATTCTCTTAACGGTAAGTTTTTTAGTTGTATGCAACTTTGTTGTGGACGATTAATGACTTTTTGTATATGGTGACTTATTCGGGTGGTGTTTAAAAGGGTATCAAACATGTCTCATATGCATGGGAGATAAATTGTCATTTGGGATAAGACTACTAATGCTCGGTTAGACCTTCAAGATCTAAAAATAAGAAAGGATTTACACCTGATGAAGTCGGTAACAGATTGGTGAAGCTCCATATAAGTTACACGTTGAAATCAGTTAAGTTTCCCAATGGGTTTGTTTCTAATATTTAACGACCATGATGAACAATTATCCTTTCAAAGCAGATCAAGCGTGACGAATAATAATGACAAATCACGTAATCACATATATTTCACTTTTTATATATTCAGTTTTAAGTACTCTCATATGTTTAATTAATTTTGGTTTATATGTCCACAAGTACTACGTCTTTCCCTGCTGGTTTCGATGAGAGTGATACTCTTTTTTATTTCAACACCGACAAGTTCAATAACGCATGAGGCACGTCATCGATGGGCAACATGTCAGGTTAGTCACCGTTACATAAATAATTAATTGCATAAATCAGGAGTTCTGTTTTTGATATTATTCTATTTTCGTAGATGCCTCTCAACCTAATACTCGCACCCATAGAAGACGAGAGTAATCAAGGATCTTGGAATTGGATAGATACGTGCAGGAAAATGAGAAGATCCCCATATCTATCGCTCTAGGACAAGATACGCCGATCTCGCCACATGCCATTCGCTTCAGCTGTACCATCGCCGTGTTAACGCGGGATGTTTTTCCAATTTGCTTGCTTAAGTGGATTGACATTACTCCAGAGTACATCAAGTTTGTGAAGTGCGGTTTACAGGTAAGTTTTTAAATTACCCAAACATATATGTTACCTAAATATATATAGAATCCTAATACGTGTGTACTTTTCTTTTGTAGTAGTGGTTTGTGCTGGATTTTATAGATCCAACATGTGCTCAGTTTGTTGAACATCAAATGCTCACCATCTGAAAGGAGTTCAAGGGAATAACTATCGTCATTTTAAGAAGTTCAATGATCCTGAATAGGCATGTGCCAACCCATCCCCCAGATTGAAGATTTGTATGCAAGATTCACATTTCCTCTGCGATCACTACCTTACTCGACAGTTTCAGGTGATTAAGAACTTTTAATTTTCTTAAACGGTAGTTCATTTTTTGTTTTTATTTTGTATGTAGCATTTTGATTATTTGTATATAGGAGCAATCAACGATTAACAGGACTGCTAAAGCGAAGCAGCCCTACAACCACAACAACGACTCCAAGTTGTTTCTAAAATGACAACACGAGCTCGCTGAACAACGAGGTCATCAATTCGACTGTGTGGAGTTGTTTAAGGAAACGCACACTCGAGGTAGTCAGTTCGTTTCGCAAGCAACTGCGGATGCTCATGTAAGTTTCTGTGGTACTTGTGCCTTATTTTGTACATTTAATTTACAACTTTGACTTAGTTAATAAAAAAATTTCTTGCAGAATCAAATGCTAGAACTCCAGTCTCACCCCACCCAAAGGGTTCTCAACCACTCTTTAGGGACGAGATATGCGAGGCAGTTTTGGGTAGACGATTGGTCTACTCAAAGGTCTTGGTTGGGGCCCCAGGCCAAAGTCCTGAAACACTGCTGGCAGATCTTCGTCTACATTATACGAGTGAGAGATGCACGCCAAGGAGGTTATCGAGCTAAAAGCTCGTCTTGAGGAAGTGACAAACATGAATGAGCGAGCAATACAAGAAAGTAATTGAAAACACGAAGAAAATGTCCAACATATGGATGAAATAAGGAAGATGATTGAAGAACTCACTCGGGCACAGAGAGGACTCTGATTCCATTGAGGTACGTATTTTTCAACTTTTAAGTTCTTTAATTTCTTATTGGTGATATATATCTAAATTAATTTTCGTGTCATTGTAGGTTGGGAGGCCGGGGGGAACTGGTGTCCGCAATCCTTATAATTATGTTTTTAGTTGCTTAATTCTGTAAAAGCTGGAGATAAGCACGGCGAGAAGATGGTGTCCGCGGCCCTTATAATTATGTATTTAAGCTAAATCTACTATTTTGAAAATAGAAAAATTTGCAAAAATGATTCCATCCAACTTTGGGAAGAATAATTATAACCAATTTTCTTTAGAATACTCTTGTATAATAGATTGAATGGTTGGTTGTCATATTTATTAATATGTCAAATAAACAAGTAGTCTGCAAAAATATGAGTCGTGTTTGATACATACTTTTATCATTAAGAAACAACTTTATTTTTGGTCAATCAAATAAAACCATTCTAATTAGTTTATACATTATTGATAAATATCTCTAATTAATAAGCTATTTGGGACTATTTGCCGGATTATAGAGGAGTGCCCACTCCACGTTTGGCCGTGTAATAAAAGGATTAGGATTTTCCTAATCCTAGTATCATGACAATATTTGTTCTCGCTTCTTTTCTCCTTTTCTCAGGAAGCAACACTGAGATAATAGCCTGTACCCCAAACGTAGAAAGAGAATTATATATATATTTTTTTTTCAATTAAATTATTAATTTCTAAATAGTGGTTTCTTGACTATTATAATCCTCAAACTATTATAAGTCATTGCTCGCCCCAAACACCTCATTTCGTTTATTTTATAAAAGTAATTTTTTATTTTTGTATTAGCAATAGACCAATAGTATGTCAGATTAGTTTTATTGTTGATTGGTTCTATTAACAATCATTGTTATATGTTTGGTATGTTATTTTTACGTCTTCTATCATTCATCATGTACATGTTTATAATTGATGTATACCATTTTATGTCTATCATTAATACTGTTATCTTATCACTATATACAATATAATTGCCTTTTTAAGCCAAAATAAATTGCTCTAAATTAGGCCCTAATGTTGCTACAGCTTCTTATGAGTTTTCAACTGTTCGATAACGATTCAAAAACAACGTTGGATAATAATGTTCATTTTTGGGTTATTTATTGAAATTTACAATTAAGTTTCATGGTCAAGTGATACGTGTTAGACGCAAAATTCTTGGTGCAAATATACACTGCCAATAAGTAATACAATTAGTCAACGTACAAGTATTCAATCCGAAAAAAAACTATGCTATAAAGTTTGGTTTGTGACCAATAGTCACTAAAAGTTAGTCATTGGTTGAGTACTGAACTGATTAAAAATTGTAAAGAATACAAATAAGATAATTTAGAGATCATAATTAGCATTGAGAAAAAAGAAGGAAAAGTTGTGCCTTTATTTTTAGGATAAAGAACAAAGTCATATTATACAACTTTTACGAAGACATTTTACTACACTCTTTCAATACTGGATTCAACATCACATTACTTGAGTGTTGATATAAAGTTTTCTTCTAGGGTATCATATAATTAAACGAAGCTAAGTTTAATGAACTAATACTCTATGCAAAAAATTATTTACACATTATTTACACATTGGTAGGTATAGTGACGGTTTGACGCTCGAATTCGAAAACACGGTTTCGATAGATCCTATCAATGTAATCTTTGGCCTTTCGATCAATACCGGGTTCAGCAACCCAATGATGAGCTTTGTCCTCATCACTTGGCAACACCTTGCCCGATCTCGACTTCTCGTCTAGCCATGAGCCACTGTGGTCATCATAGTGGTCTCCTTTTCTGCTCCATTTGGATTTGAAAAAACTAAAGAAAGAAAAAGATGAATGAGATTTCTTGTGCTTGTGGCCTCCCATTTCTTAGAAGGAAGTAATTAGATAGATAGATGAATAATTTAGAAGTGAGAGTGTTGGTGTGGTTTAGTTTAGTTTAGAGAGGAAGGGATGAGGATTTGATCTTTTTATAGTGGAATGAAAAGGCATCACTAGCGAAAGGAAAAGTCTTTGGACTGCAAAGAATATATGGATTCAAGCTATGTGAAATAACTGTGGAAGAAACATAAATGTCAGTGTGTAGGGTAATTATTCAAACACTTTTTATTTCCTCCATTGCTTTTAACAAATCATATTGACTAAAAGAATCGTTCTAGAAAACACTTAGAATAATTCCAATTCCACCTGCAGTGTGTTTTAATTTGCTCCCTTCTAAACCCATCCTCATGAACAATACGACACTAATATCAAACTAGGAGTATAGCATTATATAATGTTGGAGTTTTTAACCAAATGGTATATTTAAAATTTTAAAATATAAATTAGGAACAGCAAAAATTAACTATATATATGAATTTTATTTGATCGGTTGAAAGCTTAGTTAACCTTTGATCAACCCTTCAATCGGTTCTATGTCGAAGGTCACGAAAATTCACATCTAACTACTGAGTGACCTCATTATGACTAGTATTAAAGTTTTTTGCCCATAAAGGTCGAAAAAAATATGCCCGAGAGTCGATTTTTATTTTCGTCCCAAAACGTTGAAAAAATGGAATGCTCTAGATTACGAAGAATTTAAAAAACCCAATTTAGAACGATGTCGAAGGTCTCGAAAATTCACATTTAACTACTGGGTGGCCTCATTTTGAGTGGTATTAAAGTGTTTTGCCCATAAAGGCCGAAAAAAAAATGCCCGAGAGTCAAGTTTTTTATTTTCGTCACAAAACGTTGAAAAAAGGGCCAATGCTATAAGCTATGAAGAAATTAAATGACCCAATTTAGAACGATGTCGAAGGTCTCGAAAATTCACATCTAACTAATGGGTGACCTCATTTTGAGTGGTATGAAAGTTTTTTGCCCATAAAGGCCAAAAAAAAAATGTCTGAGAGTCAGTTTTTACTTTCGCCCCAAAACGTTGAAAAAACAGCAAATGCTATAGTCTACGAAGAAATTAAACAATCCAATTTAGAACGATGTCGAAGGTCTCAAAAATTTATATCTAACTACTGGGTGGCCTCATTTTCAGTGCTATTAATGTTTTTTGCCCATAAGGCCGAAAAAAATATACCAAAGAGTCAGTTTTTATTTTCGTTCCAAAACGTTGAAAAAACGGCCAATACTATAGCCTACGAAAAAATTGAAGGACCCAATTTAGAACGATGTCAAAGGTCTCGAAAACTCACATCCAACTACTGGGTGGCCTCATTTTGAGTGGTATTAAAGTTTTTTTCCATAAAGGCCTAAAATATATGCCCGAGTGTTAGTTTTTATTTTCGTCCCAAAACGTTGAAAAAAGGGCTAAGGCTATAGCCTACGAAGAAAGGACCCAATTTAGAACGATGTCGAAGGTCTCGAAAATTTACATCTAACTACTGGGTGTCCTCATTTTGAGTAGTATTAAAGTTTTTTGCCCACAAAGGCAGAAAAAAATATGTCCGAGAATCAGTTTTTATTTTCGTCCCAAAACGTTGAAAAAAGGGTCAATGCTATAGCCTACGAAGAAAGCACCCAGTTTAGAACGATGTAGAAGGTCTCGAAAATTCACATATAACTACTGGGTGGCCTCATTCTGAGTGGTATTAAAGTTTTTTGTCCATAAAGGCCGAAAAAAATATGTCCGAGAGTCAGTTTTTATTTTCGTCCCAAAACGTTGAAAGGGTCAGCGCTATAGCCTACGAAGAAAGGACCCAATTTAGAACAATGTCAAAGAACTCAAAAATTCAAATCTAACTACTGGGTGGCCTCATTTTGAGTGGTATTAAAGTTTTTTG